>SJYA01002813.1:846493-926964 GCA_006410615.1 Neotragus moschatus
TGATTTCCAGTATTCATTGGCCATAGAGTCTAGAACCATAGATGAGAGCACTATATCTTGATTTATAATGAAATTTCATTTATTATGTATTTGCCAATAGTTCTAGTATTGATGGTCACCTTACAGATCCAGCTCTTCTGAAATAGGCTGCACTGCTGTAAAGACAAGATTGACAGAGGGCTTACCATCAGGCTCCTTGAATTGCATTTGTCTTTTTGTCTCTTAGATACTTTCCTCCCCAAATCTCTCTATACTCTGCCCAGTAAGGAATTTTTTTTAAGGCTGATTTTTGTTTTTTTTCTTTCTCAGCATCATGAAAATGCACTCCTGGATTCCAGGAAGGATTGAGTGTATCCCTTCAATCTGCTCCTGGGAAACTGTACAAAGCCTGCATTATTCACGACAGGCTTGGTTTTGGGTATCATGGGGCACATTTGGGAAACCCCAGCCATACACAGTTAGGCTCCTGCCTGGGCTAAAAGCGGGCTCTGAAGAACTGTTGTGAAGAAAGAAGCAGCAAAGGAGGAGGATGGGCTTCTTTCCTTGACTTAGGTTTGAAATTCTTTCCCAGAAATTCTTCTGTGACCCTACTGGCCACAGAGCAAGAAAAAAAATGTCAATTTATGTATCCTTGTTACAGACGATGAGTCTAAAAATAATGGTAATTGGCTTATAAAAGCATGCCATTTTTATTGAGAGTTTACTTTGTGCCAGGAAGGGAATCCAGTGTCCCTGGGGAACTTACTCTGTCCCATGGTCCTCACAGCAGCCCTGCGATGTGTCAACATTACCTGCTCTTTCTGGGGTCCGTAACTGAGACAGAGTACAGAATAACCAGCCCAACATACAGAGCTTGTAAGTGATAGAGCTCAGATTTTATGTAGCCCATCTGAGTCCACATATACCCCACCATGTTTAGGAGGCAATTCCGAGTTGCAAGCAGATGGATATTCCAGAAATTCTGAGGTCCTTTTATCTTTGTATACCTAAAGTAGATGCCAGAAACCCATTTGAGAATGGTCTCCAGCCAGCCGTTCATAAAGAATAGTTCTGCCTAGAGCTCTTAGGCTTAGGATGTTTGATCACATAATGACTGCTAGTACTTTTAAACTCCCATCATGTGCCAGGTGTGGGTCAAAGGGCTTTATATACATTAACTCATCAACTCCCACCGAAGAGGAAGAACTGATGCTCTTACAGAGAAGGAGCCAGAGGTCCAGAGAGGCTGGGTGTGCTGCTCAGGCTTCGTAGCTGCACACACCATGATGCTTGAACAGACATTTTTGCCACACAGCTTTAAGCGGATTTTGCGTTTGGCATCTGGAATTTCACTGCGTAGGTTAAATTTTTATTCCAGCACTTGTTACTTGAGTGATCACGAGTAAAACACTGAACCTCCTTGAGCTTCAGTTTCGTCATCTGTAAATTGGGCTAATATATGATTCAGAGGGTTGTGAGGTATAATGTATATAAAGTGATTTGCACATGCCTGGTAGACAAATGTTCCAAACATGTGTGAGCGCCCATTACTGCCACTGCTACTACTAATAGATTTTTTCACTACCAACCCTCAGAGATAGTTTAATTTCATCTTTGTTGTTTTTCACATACCTTGGAGTCACAGCTCCCTGAGAATATACTGTTGAACCATGGCAGACAGAGCAGACAACTGTTGGCACGAAAGCCTTCCTGGTGCCCATACCCCTAAAACCCAAGCACTTGGGGAGTGGGGAGCAGATGTGTTAGGAGTTGTAGACCCCAGTTCCCAACCTGCACTGAACAGGCCCACAGCACTTATTAAATTTGTTTGGTTTGTGTATATATCCCTCATAGATAACAGTCAGAGAGGACATCCCAGGGACAGTGAGTCCCAGATCTCACTTGTCATCACCCACATAACTGACCTGAGATATCCAGGCCAATGGGAGGGAAAAATCATGGGTCTGGGGATTTTGAGGCAGGTGGGCACATGAGAGATATTACCCTATTCAGGCTGCCTTTTGAGCTCATCCCATGCAGGACTCTGCCCATAGCAGTCTCAATGACTGAACATGAGTAGCTCATTCAACAATCCCCTAACTATTGCACTTTGCCAAGCACATAGTGGGCACCAAATAAATATTGTTTTGTGTGAATAATTGCATGATTTCCACAAGTCAGGTCTACACCAAGTGTTTTCTGTACACATAGTTTACAAACATTATCTCACTTTTTCCTCATAAGCAACCAACTACCCAATGCATTGCATACTCACGTCCATTGAGTTGGTGATGCCATCCAACCATCTCATCCTCTGTTGTCCCCATCTCCTCCTGCCTTCAATCTTTCCCAGCATCAGGGTCTTCTCCAAGGAGTCAGTTCTTCACATCAGGTGGCCAAAGTATTGGAGTTTCAGCTTCAGCATCAGTCCTTCCAGTGAATATTCTAAAGGTACATCCCACGACATGCTCACCACGCTCTAGCTCTCACTGCTGAAAATTCTTCCCTGGCTTCCCTTGCTGGTAGGATAAAGACAAATTCCAACCAACATGCTATCTGCCTTGTACATGCAATTCCCTCTGCCTGGAACACATTTTCTTCTTTTCCTCACCTAGTTAACACCTACTGGTTCAATTCAGTCTCAATCCAACATCACCTTTTCAGGCAGACCTTATGGGACTTTCTCAATTGGGTCAAATCCCCAATTTGGCACTCTTGTAGCACATGTACATCATTTAATTGCCCTAGAACAAATGCAGTTTTTGCATTTGTTTTGGTGATTACTTGGATAGAAACTATCTGTCCTGCAAGTTAATGAACTCCATGAGGACTGTGAATGTGACCTCAGGACTTTTTTTTTTTTTTGCTGACCATTTACAGCTGCTATTTGCTGGTTGGCATTCAGCGAATGTTTGTTGACTGTATAAATGATTGAATGAGTGAATTGCCAGAGCAGCTTATTAAAAGAAGAGACTTCCTTGATCAATCATGACTTCAGACAAAATTGAGCCTCATGATTCTGCCTGTAATATTCCAGGAAGCCACTATCGGATTTGGTAAAAAGACATGGAGACCTGTTTGCTGAAAGATGACCACAGAATTGGTGCTGTGTTCTTTCTTGCCATGTTGCAAGACACTTTGCAGAGATGACTTTTACCACACTTGAATTTTTGCAAGACCGTCTATTTTGAACCCTTCAGGTCCCTTCCAATTTTGGAGGTGTTTTTTTTTTTTTCTTTTAATTAAATGCACTGAGTTTCTAGATATGGCAGAAATGAATTACCATTATGAAAGGAGTCCCTCCTTTTCTTTCTGGAAAATGTCTGAGCTTCTTATGAATTAATTTGCCCAGGAAACTCCCATTAACTCCCATTAAACACCTTTCAAAAGAGCCAGAGAACTCATTATGAAATGAGTTCAGAAATTCCAGCTATGTTTAACCACAAAAGAATCTTTATGACACTCTGGGTTTTGACCCTTGAGTTGATTCTAGGCTGGACACCTTTATATAGGTGAGAGCAGTACAAATTAACTATCTGTAACTTGTTGCTTACAGAAAGATATAAGGAATTAATCACAGTTTGGTAGTAGACATATAGGTCAATCTGACTTTTGTATTCTTCTCAATTCCATTTCTTTGCAAGTACACACCTCTGATACTTATTCCACCTCTCTTAAAAGAAAAAAATCTGCCTTCCAGATTTTTTCTATTTGAGGAGAGGGATTCAACTAGGAATTCATTAAGGTTTTTTATTTTTATTTTGTATTTTTGTTCTTCCTCTAAGGATGCTAGTTCTAAAAATATTGTTAAAATTTACAATCTTTCCTTCTTTTGTGTCTTGGTTCCAATCCCCTCAACTCTTTTCCTCCGCCCTTGAAGAAAGGACTGACATCAAAATAATTAATTCTGAAATCACTGGATTTTCCTGCTGCTAAAGGGTGTTTGAAGAAAGCTTAAAACTAAGTCTTACTCCCTAAGCCTTATTCCCAAATGTTCCCTTGTGTGCTGAAGTAGTGAAATGCACATCCTTGATGAAAATGCCTTTTTAAAAATGAGGGCCAGATACTATTGTGCAGTTAAAATTAGAACCAGCTTATTTCTGAGAGCCAGTTAGAATGCTTTTGTGATCCGAGATAAATTGTGCTTGGTTTTCTTTTCCCTTTCCTACTAGTTCTGGGTGTTGCTTTTGATTACCAGGAAACACACTGGTCAGTTGGGAACAGGAAGGTATTAAGACCAGGAGACTAGTCTGCTGATTCTCTATGTTGCCCTCCAGAGCTTGCAGAGAAGAGATGTCCTATATCCAGGATAACATTCTGGACACTGTGCAGATCTGCACAATATAATTGATTTGCGTAGGGCCTACCTCTCCTCTGTAGTGTCCGGACCATCGCAGAATTGTCTCCAAGAATTAGCCAGACAATTAGCTACGCCAAGAGTGGGAAAAGGCAGACGCTGCCGCAGAAAGTGTTCAGGAAAGCTGGTTCTAAGGATGAGATTCCAGCCAAAACTGGATCTCGCCACAGGTAGAAGTGTCCTGTCAAGAAAAACAAGAAGCACCCGAATGGAATGGTTCACCAGACATTTCTTTCTCTCTTTGCTGGCAGCCTCATGTGGCTGTGCTTCCCGTTTACACTTCCATTACATGGTATGCAGATGACTTTTAATTACACTTTATGGTTTGGGAGGTGAGCCCAATTGAACAGTGGTGAAGGAACTCCATGCAGTGGGGTTCCCATAGCCTCATGTTGTGGTTGGACAAGTGCCAGAAAGCTTGATGTGATCCCAACATTGTAATGCATCACAGACTTGCCCTAGATCAAATTGCTGAAATGCAAATGCATTGGTTTTTACTGTAGACTCACTTTGGGTTAAGCTGTTCATGTCCCACTGGTAGAATCTAGCCACATCTCTATTTATCATTGACTTCAGTGCCAAGTATCTTTACAGTTTGTTCTGGAGAACCCCTTTTTTAAAAAAAGAAAGAAATATTCATTCTCTCCTCAGCAGGCCAAGGGCAGGACATTCTCACAGAAGTAAAACTTTAAGTTCTTGATATTACTGAAAACACTTTACTCTTAGTGTCCCAGGGATTGGGACACTGATTCTGCTTTCTTAGCCTGGAGACATTTTTTACTCTAGGCAGCCGGTGCCTCAATCTCAATAGATAGGAAATGCATTTGGTTTGCTGGTTGCATCACAAATTAGCACTCATAGACTGTGGAGGCCAAGTGTTTTCTCTGTGATTCCATACATTTCTCTAATCTTTGTTAGAAATGCACCTTCCAAAACCATCAGGCTGACGCTGGTGGACCACTTTCTCAGTCTCACACTTGAAGGAAGCCATGTTTTAAAAGCCTTTTTAGTTCTCTTCCCTAAACATTCATGGAGGTACTATGTGGAGCGCTATTGGGCTATAGAAGGAGATGTTGATATTGACTTTGTCCTTGAGCCTTGGGTTTTTATCATTATGAAGGAGATTGGCCCTGGGATTTCTTTGGAGGGAATGATGCTAAAGCTGAAACTCCAGTACTTTGGCCACCTCATGTGAAGAGTTGACTCATTGGAAAAGACTCTGATGCTGGGAGGAATCGGGGGCAGGAGGAGAAGGGGACAACAGAGGATGAGATGGCTGGATGGCATCACTGACTCAATGGGCGTGAGTCTGAGTGAACTCCGGGAGTTGGTGATGGACAAGGAGGCCTGGCGTGCTGCAATTCATGGGGTCTCAAAGAGTCAGACACAACTGAGCGACTGAACTGAACCACCTATAAGGCAGATATTAGCTCATAAAACAGATAACAGAGCACATTGCTACTTTTTTTTTTTTTTTTTTTTGGTGCAGAAGCATTACCAATGTTTAAAAATCTTTGCTTGGAAGTAGGAGTTCCTGTCAATTTTGTGATTGGCAATTCATAGCCTAGCTTTTGTGACAAATGCCTATCCACCAATGATACTTTATGTTTTCAAGTGTCCAAATGTCATGTATCCAACTATCTAGTCTTAGAAAAGCTTATTCTTTGCTTTTGGAATATACCTTTTAAGTAGAAAAACTTGAAAAGATCAACTTTACCCCTTCATTCCCCCACTTTTAGAAATACAGAACAGGAGAGATGGGTCTGACTTGTAAGTTTTAGAGTGATCTGCCAGCTTTCTTTCAGTAATTTGAAGCATCGCTGTAGTATCTAGCTGTTGGCAGAGTACATCAGAATAACAGGCTTAGCTGAAGGTGACCAAAACAGAGAATAGCATACAAATGCCAAGAAGATCTCTCACGTGCTTTTTCTGGTTTTTTTTTTTTTTTATTCAAATTTCACATCTGTGCTCTATTTTTAAACATTTATTCTTTAAGTGATAACGCATGTTTTACCAAGCCTCTTATTGGATTAGACATGTTTGAAATCCCCTCAACTTTAACCTGTTCATTACTGCCTTCAAGAACATTCAGATCTCCCACCAAAGCAGAGAGTACATATGGAGAAATTTTCCAAGATGTCAGCCACTGGGGAGCCATTGTGTTTTGGGGAGGGAGGGATCCAGTGATTGTGCTGTGTAGATTTGAGGGTGTGTTAGGATGACATCACTGACTCAATGGGCATGAGTCTGAATGAACTCTTGGAGTTGGTGATGGACAGGGAGGCCTGGCATGCTGCAATTCATGGGGTCGCAAAGAGTCGGACACAACTGAGCGACTGAACTGAACTGAACTGAACTAGGCTGACATTGCTTTAAGAGGAATCTAGTGTGTGTGTAATGTGTGCAGCATTTTTCTTCATTGTGATAGTTTTTTGTTGTTGTTCACATTTTAAAGTAGGAGGAGCTAACAGTTTTTGAGCTCTTACTGTATACCTGAAACTAGGCTAGGAATTCTAAATATAGTATCTCATTTAATTCACACAACAACTCTGAAAACCAGGTGTTATAAATTCCATTTTGGAGATGAGGAAACTATGGTCTAGGAACTGGACAAAGATGCAATAGTTTGTGAGGGGTCTCATTGACCCCTCCATAGTCTTCCCAGCAGATGTCCCCAACTTGATGCAATACCTCTTCAGTCATAGCCCCTCTGACCTGGGGCTGAAAAGGAGCATAAAATACAGGCTTTATTCTCTGACCCTGAGCACTACTCCCAGCACCTCCCACTGCCCCAGCCAGCTCCCGCCTTGACCCTGGGGTCACATGTGCAGGCTGGGGAGGGGGACTTATCTCATCCTGCATCATCAGGCTTACCCGATGCCAAGGGAGAGGGGGCTGTGGGCTTGATCACGTGTGTTGCATTTTCTGCTTTCCCACATGAATTGTTGACATTTGCCTCTTGGAGCCTTTGTGTTTCATTCTCAAGATTTCTGCTTGAAAGCCTTTTTCTCCCTTAGTTTTCTGGTTTCTTCTTTATCATTTAACATATAAAAACAGGCTTCTACTGATCCCTTTCTGTCTCTCCCTTCTTTCCTTCCTCTCATCATATAATTAAAAGTCCTTTCAGGTTGTCTTCACCTTATCATCTCACATGAATTGAAAAAAGATCCGACTTCCTGCCCTTGTGTCTTCCTGATGCTGAATTTCAAAATGAAAGAAAAGTCCTTCCCCTGGCCCCCTTTTATCTTCATACTACCCCTTGAATAACTGTTTAAATTAGACTGATTTTGTCATTGATCAGCATTGTTGCATGGACTGAGTTTACCATTTCCTGACTTCAGAATTTTTTTTTTTGCTTTTTCAAGTGATAATTTAATAGGAAAAGGATTTTCACTTTCTTCTCTCCTGATTACAGAAAGACAATTATTAAACCCAGAATTTAGAATTTCCAGTAGTTTCTCTTTACTCTCACTTAATTTCATATTCATATTCACTTTCTTTTCTTTTATTCTCTGCAACATGCAGAGATAAAAGTTCCAGAATCCCTCATATTTACTGTTTTTTTTAAATGTAGCACTGTATTATTAATAAGAAATCATAAGGATTTAATTTTGTAACTATTCCTATAATGTAAATGATACTTTTCAAAGTTGAAAGCACATAAATAAATGTTTTATTGTAAAGATAATATATGTTCACTGTAGAAACTTAGAAAAATGTAAATAAAAAACTAAGATCACTCATAATCCCACCACTCAGAAATAACTGTCATTAAGATTTATAGTTTCCTACATTCCATTGTTTACATGCATATTTGAACAAAGACATGACATACTACATAATAGAGGTTTTTTAGCTTTCACTTTTCACTTTCATGCATTGGAGAAGGAAATGGCAATCCACTCCAGTGTTCTTGCCAGGAGAATCCCAGGGATGGGGGAGCCTGGTAGGCTGCCATCTATGGGGTCACACAGAGTCAGACACGACTGAAGTGACTTAGCAGCAGCAGCAGCCTTATAAATGTTTAATGTTGTGTGCATTTTCCCATGTCCTTAAAAGCCTTCAAACACATATATCTTGGTTCTATGGTTTCCATCATTGCCATAATTAATTTTATCATTCTCCTATTGTTAGGATCTCAATTGTTTCTAGTTTTTCACTATTAAAATCACACTTGGTGAACATTTCAATCCATGAATCTTTTTTTTCATGTTATTTTCTTTAAGATTAATGCCCCAGAGTTGAAATACTGAAGTCATGGGTATTCTAAAGATTTTAAAAAATTAAACAATAGCTCTTATCAGCAAAGCAGTTGACATTTAAATTTTTTAACATAAATGTCAACTGTTTACATTTGTCTCTAACATGCCAGTCATAGATTTGAGAAAGAATATTCTAGTACACTATTCCAGTACAAGTGATAGATAAACTTAGGGAGCAAGAGGCAGAGGAAGACTTTTATGATTTTAGGGGAATAGTTATGAGGGAAAAAAATGGGCAGTTCATTCAACAACTCTTAATTGAGCATCAGCTATATGCCAGATACTGTTCAGGGCACTGAGGATACCACAGGGAACAACACAAAAATCCCTGCCCTGGGGGAAGCTTGTATTCTAGTGGAGAGCACAGATAAGAAACAAAATAAAGACACTGAATCTATAGCATGTTAAATGGCAACCGATGCTATGAAGAAAAATGAAGATGATGTTCTGATGTTCTGTGATGTCTAGGGGTGCTTTTGAATAGGACATCCCCAGGATGCCTCCTTAAGAAGGGGACAGGTGGGCAAAGACTTGCTGGAAGGTGGAGCACTGCTGGGGAGGGAGTGGTCAATAGGGACCAAATGCAGCCTGGAGAGTTGGAATCTGTTCTCAAGTCAGATCCCAAGTGCAGTTGCTGAGTTGACAAGGTGGGGGAGCCAGAACCCCACAACACCAGTGTTTAGATGAGATTAATTTTTAAAAATTGAGCACACAACAACCACAATCCTATTCCCTTATCTCTACCCTGATGTGGCCATTGGGAAATACCCATTGGACACAGCCAGCAAATCTTTATTGAGATGATCTTTGCAACAGTTTGAGAATGAAATCTTGCAAGGAAGTTACAGGTTCAGGTTGGACAGAGAGGTGATCCATTTCAGAAAACAATGATGATTGACTGGTCAACAGTGATGTCTTAGAAGGTCTCAGTCCAGAGTGGTTCTTACGCCACAGAAACATCTGATTAACTGATCATCACAAAGCTGGTTTATTTTCTTTCTCTCATGGCCCAGCACTCCTGGAATTATAAACCCAGCTCAGAAGCCACCCAGAAACCCTACTACTTTGGGCTGCCTTGGGTGGGCCAAAGCCTCTTTGGCTGCTAGGATATGAAGCAGGCGTGTGGATCACAAGGCAGGCAGGCAGAGTTTCTGTTGCCAGTCTTCTTGGGTGTGGGGGCCCAATATTCTCTAAGATGTCTGAGTCTAGCAGCTGTCTAGAAAATATGATGTTGAGCTTTTAATCTGTAAACAAAATTAGGGAACCCACCTTACCAGAAAAGCCCTGGCAGGTGATAGAAGGTGATCCTTCTGAGAATGAACCTGAGGGTCAGAGTTGCAGCCCTGCTTTGACCCACAACACACTAAGAAGCCTCAGGCAGCTCCTTTTGTTTCTCTCTCACAGGCTCAGCTTCCCCATCTGTGAGGTGAAGGGATTAAACTAACAGACGTCTTAGTTCTTTGCAGTTTTGAAAGTCAGAAACTACTTCAGTGCATTCATACATAGAGTACACTGAGTACTTGATCTATATTGATGACTTGGAAGATGCCCAAGCAAGTCACAATATTACTTTGATGGAGCTTGCAGTTGAGTAGAAGAGATATATTGTTCAGTAAGATATTAATACAGCTATTATTTCTTGAAGAAGTGATATTCTAGGCACAACATTATACTTTTGTTGTTTCATTACAGTCCTCACAAAAGCTCAAGGAGATAATACCATCATGATCCTTGCTATGCAAATGGGGAAACCAAGTTAGAGTTAGTGAGCGAATCTGCCTTTAGGATAACACTTTGAACCCCTTTGTTTTCCACTGTCATGCAGTTGCCATATTTCCCACCAGGGAATGTTTAAGAATTCAAGGTTTCAAGGATGATAGAGAAGAAGGAAGGCTCTGAATTTTGCTCATTTGACTTGCGTGATCCTGAGTCATCTTCATTACTAGTTGTATGATGAGGAAGTCAACTTACTTTCCTGTGAAATGGGTGTGTAATTTGCTGTCTAACTCACAGAGAAGCCTTATCAGAAAGCATTTTCTCTGGGATATGCTCTTTAAAAATCTTGAGGGCTATACAAATGTGCAAGATGTTGATCTCAGTTCTGAGGTGCAAAGACAGGGCTATGTTTTTCTTCCCCACAGGGTAGCACTGTGCTTTGAGGAATGATGGTCCCAAACAGTCTCTGGTGACAGTCCATTGACACAAACCCACTCCGCATGACTTATTCCCTTGACCAAAGAAGAAAGAACTTGAGTGACAATGCTCATAAATAGGCCCCTGTCTTCTGCTTTTCTGGGAGCCAGACCATGATTTATCCTTGCAGAAAAATAAATAGTGCAGAAGGTGCAAACATTGCCTTGAAAGAACCCAGTTCAGTGTGGGTTCAGACATCTTCCTTCCAGGAAAATGTATCCAGACCTCCCAGCCCTGGTCTTGCTTGTCCAGGCTCCAGGAAGGTCTGCTGGGGCCAGGGTCTTCTGAGGCATCTTGAGATGTAGTCGGGCTTCCAGGGAGAGCCTCTGTATTCCTCAGCTTTCTAGTGATGCAATCCTTGGTGAGGCATAGAAACAAAAAGCTGATATTTTGGACGGATAAGAGCCATCTCTGGGGGATTATATTTTACAAACCAAAGACAACAGTGTTACTGATTTATCTTAATAGCAGATACTATGAGCAAATGTCCCAGTTGCCTCTTTGTGCTTTTGGCAAGTATGGATGAGAAATGGAATGGAGCAGACCCAGTCAGAGCTGGCTAGCCCAAAGTGCAGAAGTCTTAATCTTCCTCCCTCCAAATATGTAACTTAGAAGTGTTTCCAAAGTTTTTCAAGTTGCAGGTGGTCACCCAGCTCTGACAAGAGGCATGGCGGGTTCCATCACCAAGTTTTCTGCTTCCAAAACAATTATCTTGGGCTTGAAGGGAAAAAGATGCCTGAATCTTCCCTAAGTAGTTAGTTCTTTAAGCTCAGTTACCATGTTCTGGTTCTAAAGATGCTACTTATATATAAAGAAACCTTTTATCAAGTGATGAACCCTCCTGCTTGTTATAAACGTGATTGGGATTCTCGGAGGACACTGCAGGACTAGTCTGCATATCCTCCTCTATCAGGGCTGGAACGAGACCATGCTGAACCCAGCGCCTTAGAAGTTGAAGTATAAATTATGTCAAAGGCATGTTCATTGTTGTAACATTTACTAATCCTTATTAGATATGGATAAATTCTCATGGCTTAATTTGGCATGTTGAGCCAGTTGTTCAGATTGTCTTTGGGGACGGGAAAGGAAATGCACAACTTTAGTGTAATTTTTCTTTTGTTTCTTTAGAATGGGACATAATTTTTTATTGTTAGCTGGTGGAAACTTTGGTGAATTGTGGCCAAATGTGGCTCACCCCCACAGGAAGAAAGCATCAGACTTTAGCTGAGAACATATTCTTTGAGACAAACCAGAATATTTGATTTTTGAAATATCTTCCCACTTTAAAAACATGCTGTCCAACAAATATTAATGTTCTGACCCAGACCAAGAGAACTGAGGAAGTAGAAAGCTACAATTTCTCTCTGAGGAAAATTTTAGAGTGATGTGTGATGCTTTAGTTTAATAATAACTCCACTGAGCACAGAAATAGTCTGTAAGGATGCAGGTACAGCCACAAGAGTTCACAGAGCATCCATCTCACCCTTGGTTCTTAATTTATCCAGAGTGGAAGGAGCTAGGTGTTGGCTAAATATTAGGCATTTCACATTCCTTTACCAGATCACCACATATACATGACCATGGGCACTTCCTGTCACTTTATTTCCATTTCCGGAATTTGGTCAAAAAATACACTTGATAAAAGTTCTCCCTTTTGGCTACCAGTTTCATATTGAAAATCATTGTTGAATATTTTAAATTGCTTACATTGAAATCTACTGTCTTTTTTTTTTTTTTTTTTTTTAGCATCTCACATAGTTTGGTGATCAGTCAAGCATGCTCAGTAATCACATTTAGGGGATTCAAATCTTATCAATTGTGTTTGACCAAGTTTGGGGGTTACTGAATCAGTTGGTGTTATAGCTGCAAGATTATTTAAGTGAGATTCTTGTTCTGTTCATAATTATAGGTTTGTTTTAACAGATCTGTTCTGCAAAGTTTTATGAGCAGGAATTTTCTTGGGCAAATCCACTGTGATTCTCAGTGGGGTTAGGGTAGGCAATTTTTGGCCTCTGGGGTAGTTTTTCAAATGAGTGGTCATTAAAAAGCCCAGTTCTGTCCTCCTAGCAACAACGATTTTTCAGCTTCTGCTGAGAGCAGGGTCCAAAATTACCCTATCTCCTTATGAAATTCTGTTGAAAAACGTTAGTCCCTGTGCACTGTGCACAAAAGCCAAATTACTTTTGGAATGTTCTGTGGAACTCTGGGAATTCAGATAGGAATCAAGGAAACAGTACAATATCTTTTCTCCTGCTTTGCTCAATCTGTTGATTGATTTGTAGGCAATTATTCTCCTTACCTTGAACCCTCTGAAGTAGTCTTGGGTCTAACTTCTACTGCTTTTTGTTCATTCCTTTGTTTGTTTGTTTTTATAAGCATTTTATCTTCTTTCCAACCTCATAGAATACAAAGAAAAGTTCTGGGAAAGCAGAGGTTCATTCTCCATTGGAAGCAGTATCCTTCTAATAATTTGCCAGGATGATAAGATGTTTCTCAGATCTTTTACATTGCTGAAAGGGCTTCTGAAACAAACCAAACAAAAACCACACACTTATTCAGGGACATAGTCAGAATATGCTCATGCTGGTTTTTATACTCAACACTGCCAAGATCTTTATGGCTTGTAAGCTTCCCAAGCCTTCACAGAGGCATCCCAGGAGAAGTGAGAAAACTTGGAAAAGAGGAAGAAGGGATTCTTTCCTGATTATTCTTCAGCAGTAGCATACCGAGAACATACAGTGAAAAGTACTGGACCTTTTCTAAGTTATTCCCAGCTTGGAACTTCCACAAGTCTTAATGCTGTGTTCCGTAGTCTCATAGATAAGGAAGATCACAAATTAGAGTGGAAAATTGAAGGAATTTCTGGTTCTCTGTAATGTTTCTGGCTGTCTCAGGCTTAATTCTCAAAAGCAATTTATGTGTGTCTTAAGGTTTAAAATAGTTATATTAATTGCAGCAGCAGTTTCTAAACCCAGCTGTCTTTGACATGAACTTTTGAGATTCTTCCTCACCTTCACCAAATACCAACTGGAGGACCAGCCCAATGACCTGCACATCAGAATCCCAGAGGAGGGACACCAAAAGCTGATGGGATCTGACTGACAGGTCAGCAGATGGGACACATTGAGCTACTAAAGGAAATCAGTAACTCTTACCCCCTGAAGGTGGGAATCCTTGAGTCACCAAACACTTGCTCTCTGTATATATATATAGATAGATAACCTTACAAGTTCGGGTACAGTAAGCGTTAACTGAATGATAAGATCTGGGATGGCTTTTGGCTGCAGTTGTGACCAGAAGAGGTGGGACAGGGGGCTGGTGCAGGAGTGAGGGTGGGAGTGGACACAGGCCATCAGGGCGCACAGTGATAAGTGGGACAGTTGAGCAAAAGGGTTTACTGAGCACAGAGAGAGTCTGAACCTGGTTCCAGACACTCCAGGGCTTTGAAAAGAAACCAGAAGCCACAGACTGATGTCAGGTACCTAGAGCACCTTTCTTGATATCCAGCAGCCTAGCCTGATGATACCATTTGCACAGAATCAGGGAAGTTGGATAACTTACTGGTAATTGAACAGCCATCAGGTGACTTAAATTTGACCATGTGACCCAAGCCTTCTAACCCCACTTCTAGTTTTCTTTACTCTGCAGGGTACTTCCAGTTGTGGAAACTGTATTAATGGGGTGCTTTTGAGCCTGGCTGTGTGGGAGGATAGACGATCTGGTTTTATACGGAGGAGTTGCTCCTGACAAGGGAAGCACCAGGGACGTGGAATTAGAGACAGAGAGTCCTTGGGGAGAGTTCTCTGTAGTAAGCTGATTACTTGCTCAGGAGGAATGGGAGAGGCTGGCCCTGCCCCGCAAGTGAACTGTTTCTATCTGATACACAGGATGGTAGGGAACTGCTGTGTATTCTGCAGGGAGTGTAAAATATGAGAACAGTCAACATGAAGCAAGTTTGAAATCAGTATTTTTTTATTATTGATAAAATGGCTTCTGAGATGAGACTGCTGGGTCACTCTTGTCCATGAGATCTTGCCCTGCTTGTGATGAACCTTGGGCACCTCCCAGGCCATGGTCTTCTTGTCTGCACACTTACGAGTCATTGGTCAGTGATGATTCGAGTCTTTTGTCAATGCGTCCTCACCCTTACCATATTAAGGATAAAATAATAGCGTACTTCAATTATACAGCCTATGAGGCATAGAAATGTGGTCTTTCCTCTGAAGTATAGATGTCAAATAGTGTCCTGTAAAGTTTCAGGACCTGAGAGAAGATCTTTGGGCTGTTAATATTCCAGAACTAAGGACCTTATTTTGTTACCAGTTTTCATCTCAAGTTTGTTTCTAAATGACATTATGGTGCATGATTCTTTTCATAGTTTATTTCCCAAAATAGAAGGGAAAAGAAGAGAGGGAGGGGGATGCATGGAGAGGAGGGAGGGGAGAGAGAGAGAAGCAGCCTACTGTTTGATTTTGGGTGCTGTTTTTTGTTGTTGTTGATTGAGTAGGACCTGGCCTGAAATGTCCTCTGGCACATGCTATTTCTGAGCCATAATTATGCTTTTTAACCCACTCCTTTATGTCTGGGTCCTTAATATCCAAGCTCCCATATAATTATCAAGTTCAGTGTTTGGGAATGAGACAAATATTTTTTGCATGACCTTAGCCTATACATTACTGCAGTGCCGTGCAGTGCTGTGTTATTACAAGATAGTTCCTAAACTCCTAGCCGAACTATTAATTCTCTCAACTTGAAAAGACACAGCAAAGAGATCCTCCCAGTCTTTGGTTCATGATGCCAAAACTCAAATGGACACTGACTTGATCCAGCTGAGGGCCCTAAGGTTCCTCGGGGAGGATTTGAACTTGGCCGTAGTCTGTTGGTCCTGAGTCAGAGGGGGACTTGGGAGCCCTTCCTCCCCCATGCAGCTGTATTCTGTAGCTGTGGTAGGGACATTCGTTGCAGTTGTGAAGGACGTGCGTTCTCAAGCATTTGACGGGGCCAGGTTTGCTCACTGTCTCTCCAAGTTTGCTGTACTAGTTTGCTAGACTAGCAAGAAATTGGTTAAGAGTGATCAGAATTTTAGAGGATCAGGCTGAACAGAGGGGAGCTGTGGCCAACCGGCAGGGTTCTGTTAGCTCCTGGACTGTTTTTTGATGTTCTCCCAAATAGAAGCCAGCAGGACTCTAAGTTCTCCAAGGTCAGTCTCAGGAATTTCTTTGCCTGCACTAAAATTATTTCAGTACTATTCCTCCTTAATCTGAAAAGCAACCTATACATCAGCATTTGTGTGTGTATATGTAGCACAGAAAGCTTTCTTATTCTTTTATTTATTATTTCCTGTCATTTATTAAACATTCAGATAATAATAGAAAGAAAGGAGGATCCAAGCATCCTGAAATCCAGGCATCTAGCAGTGTTTTGTGCTTGTCTTTTTGGACTTTTCTCACACGTGCGTGTATGTATGTGTATATCCATATACACGCACACATATATGAACATGTTTCAGCACCTGCTTTGCCATCCATTCAAATACATGTTGTGATACTCTTTCCTTCTGATGAACATAAACCTACGTGACTGTTGAATGGCTAATAAATATTCTATTATATGCATAATGAATATTCAGTCATTTGTTTTTAAAAAACCTGATACACAGGTATTTTGTTAACCTCTCATTAATTGCTCCTGTGATCAACATCCCAGTGAATATCCTTTTACCCTTTTCATTCCTGTATTTCTGTCCAACTTTCTTTTCAAAAGACTTTTGGACCACAGGGTGTACATATTTTGAACTTTAATACATAATGCCAAGTTGCCCTCAGGAAAGTTTATACCAGTGTACAACCCTGCCAGTAGTGTATGAAAAGTACCTAAAGAATATGGAAATTAACTTTCCCTTTTCTTAAGCTTTTCTAAATGTTACCCACCTGTAGAATATTACCACTAAATGCTGAAAAGAAAAATGTGTTTATGAACTTCTGTAAGTTTGACATTGATCCACACCCAGATTCCAGAGCAAATTATGCAGGCAGTAGTTTATGAAACTTGGAATAAAGTCAGCAATCTCTAATTTTTATTTGTTCACTAAGATTAGGTATTGCTATACTCACATTATTTTTTTGGAAAGTTAATATAAAGGCAGGACTTTAGCTGATCATTCAACACAACAAATTCATGTATACTTGTGTGTGTATTTTATTTACATGTGTGTGTGTGTGTGTGTGTGTGTGTGTGTGTGTGTGTGTGTGTATACATATATATAGGCTTCTGCAGTGGCTCAGTGGTAAAAAATCTGCCTGCCAATGCAGGAGACAGAGGAGCCATAGATTCAATCCCTAGATTGGGAAAATCTGAAGGAAGAAATGGCAACCTATTTCAATATTCTTGCCTGGAAAATCCTATGGACAGAGGAGTCTGGTGGGTTATAGTCCATGGGGTTGCAGAATCAACCACATGATTGAGCAACTGAGTGCATACACACGCACACAAGGACACGTGACGCCTTGGATTCAGACTCTGTTCAGGGCATTATTCTCTTAGAGGAGCTTTGGGTGTGTGTGAGTGTGTGTGTGCTCAGTCGCTCAGTTGTTTCTGACTCTTTGCAACCCCATAGACCATAGTCTGTCAGACTCCTCTATCCTTGGAATTTTCCAGGCAAAATTACTAGACATGGTTTGCCATTTCCTCCTCCAGGGGATCTTCCCAGCCCACGGGTGGAACCCATGTCTCTTGCTTCTCCTGCATTGGCAGGGCAGATTCTTATACCAATGTGCCACTTAGGAAGCCCTCAATGAAAAGATGCTCAGCCTCAAATTATAATTAGGGAAATATGAAGGAGATAACAGTTTTTCACATGTTAGATTTTTGAAGATGAAAGAGTTTGATGAGATTTTGTGTTGGCACAATATAGGCAAAGAGGTACAGACTGGAAGTTGACCAAAATTTTTGAAGGGAAATTTGGTAATATCTTTCAAAGTGTAAAATGTGTATACTTTATTCTAGGGATCTCTACTGAATCTCTTTTCTTTGTACTTTATAAAAACATATATTACATGTTTCATCATCTATTCTTGTTGAGAATAAGCATATGAGGATAGGCAAAGGTGTTCCTTTGGAAAAATATTCTTTGAAGAATTGTTGGAATAATGAAAAGCCAGAAATGACCCAAATGTTAATCACTCATTCAACAAATATTTGCTGGTGCTCACTATGTGCCCAGCAATGCTTAAGGTGCTTGGGATAAATCTTTGAACAAAATTAACAGAGATTTCTACCCTCTGTTTCAGCACATCAATAAAAGACTAGTAAATAGAAGTACACGCAGAGAATGGAATATGTAACCATTAAAAATGAGGTATTTCTACATGATCTTGACATGAAAAGGTGGCCAAGACATCTTGGGCATTTTATTTTTAAAGAGAGTGTATATATTTCCTTTCTTACATTATGCATACAAGTTTTCTTGAAAGACTGGCAAAAATCCTTAATAGTAGGAGTAGATATTAGGATAGAGGAAGAGAGAATTTTTAAAATAAACTCTTTACACTATTTAATTTTTCATATCTAGATGTTTGATTTCTATAATAGAAAACTTATAGATGTTATAAGAAAGAAGAAATTAGGAAGCTAAATTAGTGGTTCTGCTAGAAAGTAGTTCTACTCTGAAAGAAGACGGAAAATTCCTTAACCTATCTGTAGGCACTGAGACCAAAATGATTAGGTGTTTGATGCTATTCAGACTGCAAGAATGGAAATTAATACCATAGTACTTTGGAATGCAAAACGAAAGACCCAAGATGGGCCTGTGGTATTACTGGTCGTGGACACAGTGGACTTGTCTACACATGCAGATCAAATGGGAAGGCAGCCAGGGGCAGGGGTCCAGCAGTCAAGAATTCTGGGGCTTTCTCTGGGTTTGTGATTGACTAATGTTCAACCTCCTGGAGCCTCATTCTCCCCTTCTGTAAAACAGTGAACTTGGAGTCACTGATTTAAGGTATGGCCTAGCACTAACATTACATGAATCAGGATTATTCTGGCAAGTGCTCATTCGTTGGAAAGAGATTCAAGATAGCTGATGGAATCGCCACTTTCCAGTTACCCACATCCACTCAGTGCTTTAAAGAAACATTAGTTATGTAATTTAATATCTGATTTTGTTTAGATTCAAGCTGAAATGCTTTTGGATATTTTGTACTTAGGCTATTTCAACTCCAGGGTCATAGAAGATCAGGTTTTTGGGGGTCCACCTTAAACAGATGACTAAGAGAAATTGATTTTCAAAATATATTCTTCGGATGAATTTAATTTGATGTGATGGAGAAAACAAACAAACACAACAAAAAACAACATGAGTCAACACCCTGGGCATTTCCAGATTAAACTGGAGTGTAATTTCATCCTTTCTGGAAACTGACTTTCTTTAGATCCCCAGACCCAAAAGTTGCATTTTGCCTCTTCTTTGGGGATAAAGTTTCACAAAAGAGGTGGTGGTTGTAGTTGAGTTTTCATTCTTGTATGCTGGGGGCGTACCAGCCTGGAGCAGAGTGTAGGGGACCTGTCATGCCTGTTATTCATGTGTCTCTGGGGGGCTCCATGGAGACCTTGTATCCAGAGAGGAAGATGCGACTCAGATTCTCCTTCCCTGTGAAACTAAATTGGTCCTAGTTAGGGTCGGTTCAGAGTACCCCCTATAAAACTAGTAAGCATACTGAAATCCAAACACAAGGGAGACAGCACAGCAAGCAACGCAAATGAGAAGATAAACGCCAGAGGGAATGTTTCATAGATTTGGTATTTGGGACACTCCACTGCCATTTCTCCCTTCCCGTTTGTTTTTCAACTGATTGAAAAACTACTAATGAGCGTGTTTACATTTTCTCCAGTCGTCTTACCCAAGTGTGAGACCAGCTGGGGAGAGGGGTTTGTTCTCTGTCCAAAGCCCTAGCTGTCTCTTCCTCTGTCTTCTTCTCACTCTCCGGCTGCCAGACCCCCTCCACCCTGCCAAACCTCTCCTCGCCTGCTCACCACCCCTCTCCCTAGGGTTCTCTCTGTGTTCGGCACCGGCCAGCAGCCCCACCACATGTTTTGCATTGCTCACACCCTCCCTTCTCTCCCTGCTTTGTTGTCATTTGTTTTGTTTTGAAAGAGGTGAGGTGCAGAGGAGGTCTTGGGTTTGTGCCCTTCCACTCAGCCTCAACACTGGGATTCGGCCCAGATTACATTTGCCCCCATTTCTGCACTGAGCTCAAAAGATCCTGTAGGAGAATGTCTTTCTGTCCTCTCACAGTTCTTCTGGATGCATTTTCTCTCTGGTCTGCTCCAAATTTCTAGTCTCTGACCTCTAAAACCCAACTCGTTCTCAGTTGCTTTGCTCTTTCCTTCTAATGAGAGTGTCTCAAGCTTCTCTCATTTTGAAAACCACCTTCATAAGGTTTTGCATGTTCTCTGACATAATTTCTGTGAATTCCCTTTTGGATGAGATTGTTACCATGCATGCGTGCTCAGTTGCTTCAGTTGTGTCCAACTCTGCATGACTCTGTGGACTGTAGCCCACCAGGCTCCTCTGTCCATGGGATTCTCCAGGCAAGAACACTGGAGTGGGTTGCGATGCCCTCCTCCAGGGGATCTTCCCAACCCAGCGATCAAACCTGCATCTATTATATCTCCTGCATTGGCGGGCAGGTTCTTTATCACTAGCACCACCTAATTTATTCAAACACATTTTATAGCAAACCCATAACTATGAAAAGGGCTTCCCTGGTAGCTCAACTGTTAATGAATCCGCCTGCAATGCCAGAATGAAAGTGAAAGTGAAAATCACTTAGTGGTGTCAGACTCTTTGTGACCCCATGGACTATAGAGTTCATGTAATTCTCCAGGTCAGAATATTGGAGTGGGTTGCCTTTCCCTTCTCCAGGGGATCTTCCCAACCCAGGGATCGAACCCAGGTCTCCCACATTGCAGACAGATTCTTTACCAGCTGAGCCACAAGAGAAGCCCAAGAATACCAGAGTGGATAGGCTATCCCTTCTCCAGGGGATCTTCCCAACCCAGGAATTGAACCAGGGTCTCCTGCATTGCAGGCAGATTTTTTACCAACTGATCTATCAAGGAAACCCTTGTTCAATTCCTGAGTTAGAAGGATACCCTGGATAAGGGATAGGCTACCCACTTCAGTATTCTTGGACTCCCTAGTGGCTCAGCTGGTAAAGAATCCACCTGTAATGTGGGAGACCTGGGTTCGATCCCTGGGTTGGGAAGATTGCCTGGAGGAAGACATGGCAACCCATTCCAGTATTCTTGCTTGGAGAATCCCCATGGACACAGGAGCCTGGAGGGCTGTGGTCCATGTGGTCACAAAGAGTTGGAAATGACAGAGTGACTACGCACATATAACTATGAAAACCCCCCACATACTCCCTGTGGCTCATCTTGCATATCTCCAGGTGTTTGGGCATGTCTCCTCGTAGCCCTTCGTGTATAAGGCTCTCCGTCTTCTCCTGAGGTGCTGCTAGGTTACTCCACCTTCACATTTTTCTCAGCGTAGTCATTGAATTGTCAGTTTCCAATCTATTGACTAGTTCTGTTTGGCCATACCACGAGTTAGTTTCCAAAGTTCTTTATTTAAGGAGATGATTCCACCCAGGCCAATGATAATGAATCTTTATTGGATGTATGAATTGAATGAAGACCTTGACCTCCCTTGTCAGCACAGTTTTAGAGTCTGAGTGCCTACAAACAGCCTTCTCGTTTTCTTTTTTCCTCTTTTCTTTTTTTTCCCCTTCCTTCTTTCCTGCCTCTCTCTCTTCCTTGCTTTTTTCCCAGCCTCTCTTCTTTTCTTTTTAGTTAAAAAATTGGAATTTTATTTTCAAGCTCACTTTCTAAAGAAACTCTAATAGGCCATACACAGAATATGTCCTTAGTTAGTAGAAGTCTGTTTTTTTTTTTTTTTTTTTCAGAGACCCTCTATTGACTCTCTGAGTTGAAACAGTTTAGACTCCACATAAAATATGCATTGTTTACCCAGGCTCTTCATGCTCTGCATACTGTTACAGTCCTTGAAGAGCTTGTCAGTGACAAGTAAGATAAATGAGTGAAGAGGACTTTACAAGTGTTTAAAAGCTAAGTATAGCATATGCTGTCCACTACTTAATTAAACAGACCTGAGCTTAACTAAGTAACTTTGTGGTGGAAACTTCTAGGGCCTTCCCCTTTTCCCAGACCTCTGCCATTTTGAACAGTGCTCAGAATGTTAGAAATTTATTGGTTGTCTTCCGTTGCTGACATATTAGCCTAGGTTTAAAACCATCCTGTTGGTTAAAGCATTAAAAATTAGTACAGCTTGTGGATAATGACTTTTGAATTTCTATTAGGACATGGTCAGCAACATGGGGCTTGATCAAGATTTTTATAATGTGTGTGAGTTTCATCCTTTTCACAGAGAGCTTTAAAATAAAAAGTGAGCTCTTTCTCTCATCAGCTCTAACTGGGAGCTCTCACTGTCTAGAGAGTCAAGAGCCCATTTCCAGCTCAGTCTTACTTTTTATACTGAAGGGCTCAGTCTGTATGAATCTGAGCAGGATGGTAGAGTGGGTACTTAGGAAGCTGTGGAATCATACTCCGAAATCTTTCAGTTGTGTGATCTTGAGTAAGTGTCTTTATCTTTCTCATAAACACTACCACTGCCATTATGTATTTCACTTTTACTTTCCCTCTTTACCCATACATTCCAAAGCCATGTTTCTCGAACTTATCCCACAATCTCAACTCACAATATTGTTGCAAAGAAGGCAAACAGAGCTATCATACTGAAAAGCCTCAGTTTCCTTACCTGGAAAGTGGGGATAATCACAGCCTCTATCAGGAATGATAGTGAGGATTCCCTCTTGGTTTTTAAGGGCTTCATCTCCTGTGCTCGCCACCATTAAAGATCTTGAATATGCCTTTCTCCACCCCTAGCCTACATCAGAGCTTTGCTGGGACTGATGAGAAGAGATGGCAACAGCAAAGTGCTGTGGTTGGCACAGGGCAAGAGCCAGGAAATCCTGTTGTTGTTCTTGGTATTCACAGGAGGCTCTGTCTCACAGTGCCAGTCTTCTTTCTGCACTGTTAAGGATCTTTATATCGTTAGCAAAGTATAGCTCTTTCTCTGGCCCCATGGTCTGCACTGGCTGGTAGCAGAACAGAGGTGATGATGGTCTCAGCTATACTATCTGTCCAGAACCCTTCGGGGAATTCCTCAGGTTCCTAAAGTGACGGCAGGACACAGTTGATTAGAATAATCTCCCTCCCTTGCTTTTAGAAGAAAAAAAGAAAAGAAAAACTACCAAAAAAAAAAAAAAAGTACAAGAAATAGGAACAGTAGACTAGCGTCCGTTCATGTGGAGTTTCATTCATGCGAAAGGCGTTCTTTCCTCTCTTGCCTCCACTAAGGGACTAGAACGCTGGTTATTTATCAGTCACCTCACTGCCTCGTAGACTGGGGTTTTTTTCTAAGGGCATGAACTTTTGTCTGCCCTGTTCCCTGGCCAGACCTATACGGGTGACCAGGGGAGGACCTCAGGCAAGGAGAAGTGCAGGGGCTTGAGGTGGGCTGACAGCAGCGCGTCCAGGACTGACCATTCAGTCTGCGAGTGACCTCCAGGGCGGGACGAGAGGATATGGGCGGGGCACCGACTTCCCTGTAACAATTAAAAATGAAATAAAATAAGGGCACTCAATGACTAGGTGCAAAAATAGCAGCCAAACTGTCCATGGTGACTACTAATTTTCTGTCTATAAATAAGAGCTGAGGGAAGCAGCTTCAGCAAGGTTGGGAGGAAGAGTCTCATCAGTGTCCTGTTTGGCTACGGATGGATGGCAGGAGTGATGAGCTAAACAAGCAGGAGGAGATCAGACCAGTTCTCAAGGCAGGACTGATGCTGCAGCAGTAGTTGGTGTAGATATTTATACATACGTAGGTGTCCAGAGCCTAACCCAATTTCCCAAAGATGGCGTGATTTGACGTGAGCATATGGCTATGGCTCTTCAAAAATTCCTTCCAAAACCCCAAGTTGATAAGTTCTTCTGAGAAATAAGATAGCAAATTACCACCTCAAATATGTTTCCTACTCTCCTCACATCCAGTAAAGGAATGAAGAAAATAACATATACACAGACATCATGGTTTTTTTAAAAATTTATTTTTAGTATGTTTGTTATTTAATTTGATTTCTTAATTTATTTTTTAATTGGTCATGCTGACGCACATACCACATTTTGAGTTCCAGTTCCCCTCATTGGCCTGTTTTTCCTCTCATGATGATTAGAGGGTGAGTTTGTCATTCCGGGTGAGAATCTCCCCAGTTCACTCTTCCTTATAGCTGTGTCCACACCAGCTCTCACATCTTAGCTCAGAGGTCATCTGTCCCATGGAGTCTTATCTGATATCCAGCCCTTAGCTAGAATGGATTTCTCCTGCCTCCAGACACTCAAGTAAACCAAGCCTTTCTCCTTGTTTTTCTCCTTATACTGTGTTACAGTCCATCCTGTAATTCCTCATATATTTATCTTGCTTTGTTGCATGCATCTGGCCTGGGACCTTTCCATTCATAAACAACTATAGGACTCTGGAGTCAGAAACCTGGGTTTAAGTCCTGTTTCTGTACTCTCTAGCTAAGCAATCATGGGCTTGGTTTCCTCGTCTGTAAAAGGCGGCTCATAAGAATAGCTATCTCAGAGGATTCAATGAATATGTTCTACTCAGACACTTAGCCTGACATGTAATTGTTCTAGTCTCATGGTTGTAGGAGTTTGATGAGTGTTGAATGAATTTCTGTGCAGTGTCCACAGTAGAAGGCATTCCATCAGTGATTCTCACTTACTCCCATAAGGTTCCCTAATGCTGAATACTCCCCTAATAGCTTCTTCATCCCCCTGCTTCATTCTGTCCTGTAAGAGTGACCCAAGCATTGGAACCCAGACCCCACTCACTTATGAATCACTGCTGTGTGGGCCTGTGGATGTTCTGGAAATCCCTTCCCTTCTCACTGCTCAGTTGTTGCTCAGTTAAAGTTTCTTCATCTTTAACTCAGAGACAGGAACTATTGACCTTGCTCTGATTTCACAGAAAGAAGCCCGATAGAAGAGTTCTGGACTATTTCGAATTTCCCTGGCAGGAAAGAGGCAGAAAAGAAAACCTGGGAGGAGAAAATGTAATTGCTAGTATGGTATTATCTCCATATCCCATAGCAACAAATTTGTTATATATTTTTTTCTTATTTAAACCATATTTATGAAGGTTTTATTGTTAAGTTGATCCAGATGACTGATCAAAGCATAGTTCGTTATTGCCACCTTGCTAAAATATTTTTAAAGGCAGTTTTAATATTAGATTTTTATAGCTACATATTGCTATTAAGCTATTGAGTCTATTACTAGTCAATCAAGGATTTTCATTTTGTTTCAAGAGCTCCTTGGATAAACTCTTCAGAAATGTCAAGAGCAGTGGAATCTATGGCACCTTTTCACAGATGGTGTTCATCAAGGATTTTAGTTAATAGATACAGTTTCAGTTTTCCATGGTTAACTTTTGGTGCTAATGAAAGTATTTTAAAGATTCCTCCTCTTCCAAAGGCAAGAATATAGTAAGGAAATGAACCTCATGACACCCCCATTCTCTTTATTCTTAGTGATGTAACTACCCAAAGACATGAAGTATTTCAGTAGGTCCATTTTATTCAAGAACAGAACATTTCTCAAACAAGAACAACTTGACTTCTATAACAATTCCAGAACTGTACATTTATCCTGCTCTCTCATGTCCAAGAACAACAACAACCAAAAACAAAGGCATGATGGGGAAAGTTAAACTATCACATGAGAGTTACATACTGAACTGATTCATCATAGATGCTAAGTCTATAATTTTTCTTTTTATCTTTTCCAAATAGCCAGTATCCTTTCCATTCATTCCTTCATACACTTACACATTTATTCAACATGCATTTACCTTTTATATGTCAGACTGTGGTAGGTGATGAATCGAAGGGTAATTCTCACTTAGCACTTTCCCTCAAGAGAATTTCAACCTAGTGGCAGAGAAAGCCAAGAAAGAATGCAGTTATTTACCATTCATGGAGATAAGTGCTGTGATGGAAGTAGTAGAATTCTGGGGAAGGCAGTAGAAGGGCACTTAATCTCTTCCAAGGTGGACTTAAGGAAGGTGGTTCTGGAGGTGATAATGTCGAAGCTAAGACTAGAAGAACTAATGGTTATAATCAAGGTAGAAGAAGAGGATAAACGGCATGACGGGAGCAGAGGACAGCGTGTCCCAGGGCAGGGGAGGGGAAGGTGGGGTGCTGGGAGGTGAGCAGCAGTTAAGAACTTCGTAAGTTAAGAGCTTCGTAAGCTCTGCCGGAGATGGGGCTCTTTCCTGGGGACAGTGTGGAGTCTCTGGGAAGCTGAAGCCAGGTCTGATGTCACTCTGACTACAGATCCTGTTCGACCGGAGGCAAGAGTGCAGCAGGAAAGCTGTTAGGAACCTATTGCCCCAGAGAAATAAGGTGGCGTCTGGAAGAAAGAGGAAGTAGAAAATGAAATCTGATTAGATTTGTCTCGGCAGTCATGACATAATATAATAAAACAAATATAACACAGCCAAAGGTGAACGTGTCAGGTCAGCAGTTTGGTAAACTCTGAAAAGGAAATAAAAACGGGCTTTTGTGAATTACTAAATGAGGCCATTAGTTCCCAAGAGCAGTGCCGTGGAAAGCCATCTCGCTCCAACTCTGTATTAGCTTTCCTGGAATTTCACTTTTGATTATCCAGAAGATGTGCTGTGTAAGGCTTTGTGGTGGGCACCTTGTATATCTGATGGCTACAGGGATATGAACCATTACACATGGAATCATCTGATGAACATGTTTGAAATTATTTGAGCAAGTATTGTCCTTGTTCCAATCCTTAAAATTTTTCTGCAATTTTTCTTCCTTCCACCTTTAGGGAGTGTTTATTCATAGCTTCCTATCCTTATAGGCCATTCTTGGCATGTTAGAAAACCAATATAATTGGGTGGAGATAAGAATAGGTAGTATAGATTGAAAAGACACTAAGAGCTCCATTTCCAATTTGATAATTAAATGAGCAGGACCAGTCAAACGTTTTTACGGAAGGGAAAACTAGAAACCAGCCTGTAAGCAATCGGTCACAGTTTAGGGGATATGCTACAAGCTAGATAAATAAAAATGGTCTAAAGTATCAGACTAAACTCTCATTTTTCATCTCCATTTCGCACTCTTCTCTTCCAGCCCAGACTAATCAAAAGAAGCCTCTTCCGTTCACAATTGCTGTGTGTACATTTCCCCCAGATCTGGTATTCACATGAACAACGTGGTTTATTTATATTTCAGCACCAAATTGGAAAGATGACATCATTCATTTACAGTCTTTATCCCATGACATGCCTATTCTCCAACACCTCATTTCAGCAGACACATTTAGGACCGCATATAGCATCTTGTTTAGCTTGTACATTCTTTTATGGGATACAGTTCAAAGGTAGGGAGCTTTAAGCTTGTCACTGGTAAGAAAATAATCTCATAAAATCACAGGAGCTTCCCCAAAGGATAAGGACATTATGATGTTTACAATAGCAGGGTTATTATTTGTTCATTTAGGCTTCATCACTCATTCTCGGGTGAGTCCCTTTCTTCTTGACCATAGCAGATCTTATAACTCCCTTCAGACTTTCGGAATTCTTTTAGAAGAAACAATTCCAGATTTATTAGATCATGAGTTCAAAACTGCAGGCTCCTGACGATACTGGAATTTTAGGTGTGAACACGACATTTCACAATCTCACGCACAAGTACAGGCCGGTAGGGGAGTCTCAGCATTTGGTCGGCAACAGTTCCACTGGCTGCTCTTTCTCACAACATATAACGTGTCCATTGGGTCTTCTGACACTTTAAGTGGACACGTGAAGGCTGGAAATGCTATCAGCTGCCAGAGGTTGCCTGGGATTTTTTTTTTTTTTTTTTAGGTGGCTTTTTCCCTCTATTTTTATTGTCTTTATCCATATACTTGCATTTTTTTAAAATGTCCACTCTGGGGCCTTTCAAATATTGTACACATTTAAAAAACTGGAGTGAGTAAATCCTGAGACATCCTCTGTCCTATAGAACTGGAATGTGAAGTCAGTTTCCAAAACTTAACAGAACCAAAGCATTTATGAGAAAGCTGTTTCTACCTGTTCAGCTGTTTGCCTTTCTTGGCTAGCAACATGGCAAAGAGATAGGCCTCAAGACTGAGAATTGGAAAGTCCAGAATATCTCCATGTTCTGTGTCAAGAAAGAGACTGAAAATCTATGCCTTGATGTTCCAGCTATAAATGAGGATAGTAATAATTCCTCCCAGGAAAGTTTTGAGGATAAATTAGATCAGACATGAAGAACACTACAAGAATAGACTGCTAGGTCCAGAATTGTTATCCGAGTATTGTTTATGTTACATACTAAAATTCCAGCTGTCTGAATGCTCTGCCAGAGTCTGACTTTCAGCTCTCTTAAAGTGTTGATGGCTCATTGTCATGAGCCACCAGTGGGATTGTTATGGCAACTCACGAGATGTCCTCAATTCTTAATGACCTTCCCTGGCTAAAGACAGGTGGGTTGCTCACCTCTAGAATGACAGTGGCCCTCACAATTATGGCCTCTTCTTTCTTTGAGTCACTTGTTACAGCAACATGTATAATGTTATCTGTATCCACTTGGCCCTGTATTAGACGCTGGAGAGAGACTGATGAAAGATGCAGCCTCAAGCTTACTGACAAATGGACGGACGAATCGTGGTTAGAGAGGTGTGGTAAGCACGAGGTACATGTCACCTGGTCTCCAGGGTGGGGTCAGGAAAAGGCTGCGCATTAGCCTGACACAGAAACTAGAGGCAGGGAAAGGCGGCTGGGGCAACTGTCACAGACAGAGGAAACACATGTATTAAGAAGTGTCTTCCAGTGAACAGTGACAATAGTAATAGCAGCATGACTTTTATTTCAAGCCCATTAGGTACCAGATCCTGGACTGACCTGAAATCCACTCTCTTCACAATACTTTCTCCTCACAGCAACCCCAAGGAAGGGGTTCTATTATTCCCATTTGAAAGTTGAGGAAATTGGGGCATAGAAATAGTTAACTCTCAAAAGAACATGTAGCCAGTGAAGAGGTGGTTGAAACCAGATGGCCTTATCGCCAAGCCCACACTTGGAGTCTCTGCATTTCCCGGCTTTCTGAGCTGCATATTTTTATCTGCCTTTCTCCATGGACTTCAGGCAGTTTTTGGATTCTGTGACCTTTGTTAGCTCAATTGATCACTGGTCTCTTTCTTGCCCTGCATAATAAAACCATATAGTTCTGTAGCCCTTGGAGTTTAACTCTGACACTTAGTTGCCTCATGTGACAAACATAGCAAGGAGTAAAATTAGAGTGGTTAACTCTTCTCCATCAACTTTGCTTTCTTTGCCTTGATTTCCCTAAAGAATGATATTAGTTAAAATGTCCACAGAGAGCCGTTGCCCTAGAAGTCATCCTAGCGAGAAATCAGCCCCATCAGTATTTTTGCAGTTGGCAGCCTTTTGGTGGGCATCTCTGCCTTGTCTTGCAGGACGACTATTGTCTGTAGCTGTCTGTCTCCTTCCAGGTCTTTCCCATCTTTTCATCCAGGGCTTCCTTCTCTTGCTTGCACTAGAGCATAAGATGTGATGGTTGGCAGTATGTTATTGCAAGCTTACTATGGATCTGTGTGATCGCTTGATAACACAAAGCACTTTAGCATGTGTCCATTTATTGGCTTTTAAATCATGTGGGGGAAGTACACTTATGTCTGTGAATGTCTGTCTGACAACATAGCGGATTCAATGATGTGACAGAACCTCTGTCACCAAAGCTAATGGGATGGTGTATTCTTTATTAAGTTTCCATCGAACTAAAAGTGAAAATCTCTGTTCCTAAAAAAAAGAATAATGGGAGCCCTACAGGTGTTGTAATTATGCCCTGACCCTCTTTGGCTGGTCTTCCAGCTCCTGATGGAGTCTTCCCTGGTTTGTGTTCCGTGCAGACCCAAAACAGAATGAAGCTGATGGCGGACAACTACGATGAGGACCACCACCATTACCACCACCACCACCACCACCACCACCACCGGTCTCCCGGGAGGTCGCAGCATTCCAATCACAGGCCCTCTCCTGACCAGGTCAGTTTCATTGCTGCTTACCTCTAAGACCCCTTTTACTCTTTGGATATTTTAAGATAAAATAAATAATCCTCAAGAAATAATAAACAGCATAAAGTGATATGTTCTTTGAACTGAAACTAATAGCTTTGGTATTTATTTCCATCACTCAAGGAATCTAAATGTTTTCCTTTCTCCTTCCTCTTTAAGGTTTTGTCTGTTCTTGTTTATGTTATGCATTTTCTTTCCTCCTTTCCTTTCTTTGTCATAGATACGTAGTCTATTGCTGGCATAGTATCTAATGGTGGGTTACTTTGGAATATTGTTTTCAGAGTTTTAAGAGAAAGCAGTTTGTTTCCATGAGCTTGGCAGTCAGAGAAGCCGTGAGTTTGCTGAGCACTGTCCTAGAAAACCCCTTAGTGATGCAAATTAAAAGTGGGGTAAAACTACATGAAAAGAGATCAGTTTTGCTTGCATGTTAGCAAGTGAAGTCAAGGCGTCCGGTTTATTTGATTTGGACTCTGTTTTCTCGCTTACCTAAGTGAAAAAGTGAAGAGACGGCTTGACCAAAACACAGTTCTCCTGCAGTTTTCAGTGATATTCACCTTCACCCGCCAAATGCAAAAACTGTTTACATGTTTAGCACTAAAATTGTTGAAGGTAAATTTTGTGGAAATTATGAAATTAAATATAAATTAGCAGGATATCATAGTCAATGTTAATACTGTTTCCTCTTTTATCATACTGTGACCTTTTTAAAAAGTAGTGTAACTTATACAATAAATTTCAAGAGAGGTGAGGTCATAGGTAATGGAATGGAATCATCTGAATGCCTTTGTTATATATTTTTAAATAGTGAGGAGCGAGATTATTTGAATTACCTGTGTAAGGAGGGGTTTCACTATTTATAAGAGGAAGGGGTGCTTACTGACCTCCTAAAATTTTTTCAGATAACTATTTCCTTTTTACCTCATGTTGCTAGCATCTCGTAGGAGAAGTTAAGCTTCCAAGTCTCCAGGAATTTTACTAGTAAGTGGTACAATTCCAGAGGGCGCTATTTATATAGCTCACAACGTAAGACATACCGTGTGGAACTGTGTGCAGTAAGGTAGCTCCAATCAGAGAGATCCTCACCCCCAGCTTGGCCCTGTCCTTGTCCTGGGAAACATTTGCCCTCAGAGACTTCAACCCTGGGAAGGATGTTCACACAGGACATCTTAGTTTCTGAAGCTAAGTGCAGAAAGGCACCGGTTTATGTCATTAGCTCTCAAAAAGGGTTCTCAGTTTGGAAATCATCTAAGTGGAAAGTAAGATTGATTTTATGTCATTTTCTTGAATGTCTGGTCTTGGTTTAATCTGGCTTTATTTAGTCAGTTAGCATCCCTCGCAACCATCACTACTTTCCCACATTCACCTACCCCAGTGTACCTGGCATCCTGCTAATTCATTCTCATTCTTGATCCCTGCCCTTGGCTCCTTGACCTTCTGCCTTGGTAAATGAGTGTAAGGTTTTATTGGCACTAGCCACCCTGGACTTTCCCCCAGAGAAGCCGAAACAGAGAACACTATAGTGATAGAAAAAAGGATTTGAACCCAAACTGGGGGAGTGGGTCACACAAGCACCTGCTGAAATAACAGTCTTGTTTCATCACTGAGACACATATGCTAATGTGTCGTGCTAGAAACCCAGCACCAGTTCAAATTTATCTGCCTTGTGAATGCTATTTTTTTTATGTTTTTATAAAAGATAGCCTCCAGATACCTTTCTAGAGCTCTTTAATCATTAAACTAGAATACCTGCCTGTTTTGTTGGCTTCTGTTTGTTGACAGACACTAGTGATTGTTATAAGACAGACATCATTGCTCAGATGTGGTGCCCTCCACAGAAGAGTTAGCATTCCTTGAGAAATGTCTGGCTAACACCCATGGTCAGGACCTCTTGTGCGCTGCTAGTTATTAGGAAGCTGGTGATGACCTTCCGCTTCCACATTCTGCATCTCAGTAGGTACTGTAAGCAACCTGTTAACATAGAGGCAGAGAGGGTCATCCTCTTCCTCGAGGAAAAATCCACTGAGAGGAGGAGGCCCTCGAGAGCTGGGAGTCCTTTGCTCACTCAACCGAGGCTTGGAGCACCTATCCCATGGTGGCCACTTTACTGGGCTTAGGTAAGGGAATAATGGATAATAGCCTTATATTCAAGGAGTTTGCTGTCTGGTTTCGAGCAAAAATCTGATGTCTCTTTCATTTCTGTTCAGGATAATGTCAGTCACAACAAGACAGATAATAGGTAGTTTTAACTTAATTAGGGGGCCCATGACTTAGGAACTGCAGTGGGGTTCACTGTGAAAGTGAAATATCATTCATCAGAAGGATAGCTTTTGTGACTTTAAATTGGAGTCAGCGTGGCTCTAATACTCCCTTGGTGTATTTTTTCAGTCAGAGGAGAAGACTCAAGTTGGGAGCCCTCTTAGGAGGAGGTTGGCTCCAGAGATGGAGCTGGCAAGACCTCCCTGGGCTGGTTAACCTTTCTGACCAGGTATTCCTGCTCTTGGACAATGATGCTTTCCCCTGTGTGGGATATGGAGATTCATATTCACCAACTCGTGTATCAGTTTGTGCCTCATTATAAATCTACATCCCAGTCGGTGACAGTCACTGAAAGGCTGGGAAGTCTTTCCCAGTTGATTACGAAAGCGACACATAATGGTGTAAGCATATATACTAACATGTACGGAGTGGAGCTACTTCTTAGGAGATAGTGACAGCTTTATATCAGTATGTGGCAACATTAGAGGCTGAATAATGGATTGATTTGGGTGAGATTTGAACTAAGTGTTCATGATGTACCCCTATTAAATGAACCGACTTAAAGGGGAAAGGTCTCTTTGAGAGATTCCTGATTCCCTTCCCGTGAATCTTTTAGCCCTAACTTTCCTGTGGCCATGAGCATTGACCACCTATACCTTGTAGAAGAGGAGCTCCAAAGTGTTGACATTAACTTTTGAGCTTTATTAAGAGGTCAGAGCACATGAAAATGAAGAAGAAAAAGAAATCAGCCATGTTGCTACTTTCCCAGAGAAACTCATTTTTCCTTAGGAAACTCAATTTAACTATTGCCAGGTACTTGCAGAGTTAGATTCTTTTTCCACTTCTTCCCTGACCCTCTCTCTTTTACTATGATTTTGCTTTCTCCTTGGGAGAAACTGAATCCAAGGATTATAAGTCTAGACTAGCCTTTCCCAAAGTAACTTTTGGAACATTAGTCCCATGAGGAAGGTTTGAAACAAAGAATCAGTGGGCAAAGAATTTGCGGAAAGTGCTGCATATTATAACATAATCTTGGAGAGTCTTGGTACAATTAAGAGATCAAAGGATCCATAAAGTCATATAAGAAAGCAAGTTCTTCAGTTTTATTTAACCCAGCATTTCCCAGACTTACTTGATCATGGAATCTTTTTTCTTTTCAAGCAGCATCTGTGCTCTGAGGAATACTGTCCTCAGAGAATCAGGTGTAGAAAAAGACTACCCAGCTTAAAACATGGCTGATCCAGAGCCCATTGGTGTTGTACATCAAAAGACAGACTTTTGAGGCAAATTTTCCTTATGGTTTAATAGCAGAAAATGAGAGTGTTCACCTCTTAGGATACTTTTTTATTTCAAGACAATGGCATCTGAGAATGAGTTATACCACCAAAAAAATCAATTGATTGCAGTTAAGGGAACCATCATAAAAATGAGGACCCAAGAAAGTGAGAATAATCATACACGCACATCTCTTCAGGAATTGAAAATGCATATGATGAGGGGAAGGAAATATGGAGAATATGTAAGAGAATTGAATGGGGCGTGTCAGTCCAACAACTAGACCCCCACCCAAGAAAGGAGCAGTTAATAGTTTGTGACCTATGACCCCTGAGAATGACCGTAGTCATTCAATATGTTCAAGTACAACATTCAGAGAAGTCCCAGTAATGCGTTAAGAAACCTTTCAAACCAAGAAGTGGGCACGCAAGCAGACAAGAAATATTTCCCATGACACAGGCTGCTGGTGAGCTCAGAAATAATTAAGACCAAAGACTTGGTTGTACCTGCTGGAGACATATTAGTCGTTTTATTTTTAGTAAAGTTACCAAGACCAATTTTAGAAAAGCTAAGTGGAAACTCAGCTCCTCCCAAATGCCCTCTGGACCTGCCATCATCACTATCTGTTATTTCTAAGTAGCATCTTTCCTTGCCTTATCCAGGATGCCAAGATTTTTTACTCATTTCCCCAGGCATTATGTAACTTTTATAGTCGCAGTTCGTTAGTCTCCTTCCAGTGGCTCCCCGGTATGGACCAACCCCATGGATAAGAGAAGCATGGCATCAGAGTGAGCACCACACTTCAGATGACTCAAAACACCAGGCTCGTTCAGGTTGCCCTTTGGGTTCTGGAACTCCCACTACTGTGCTTGGGTTTGATGTTGGGTCTTTTTTTAAAGGCCTGGATCTTACTTCTTTTTGGTGCAAAATGTACCTCCAATTGTTAAAGCATCTGGCGCTCTGATTCTAATTTGTGGGGACCTAACTGGCAAAAACCTAAACATTTTTTTTTTGTATTGGAACCCCCGAATATGTGGTCACTTTCAAAGCCCAGAACTTGTCTCTCCTCTCTCTGGCTCTTTCTTTGAATATAAATGCTCACTCACTCACAGGAGTTGGAAAGGTCAAGGAATTTTGACTACCTTGAAGACTTTCAGATCCCAATTAGAGTTTGAATTTCACATTTTGCTTATAGAAATCTTACTTGTAAAGGATGGCTACAGAGTCCAGGAGCATGGAGGCATAACACTTATTAAATTTATTATGGGAATTTTTGATTGAATTTTATGTCATATTCATACTCTCTGTTACATATTCCAAAGCATAGTTGTACCTGTCTGGCTCTTAGTAGACACTCGATAAATGTCTGTTGAATGAGTTCTTCCTGTAGTACCTCTGGAAATTAAGAAGGGTAGATGGGACTATCCCCATTACACAGATAAGAACACTGGAGCTCAGAGAGGCTGATATCTATTCAGAATCACATACCTGCAAATCAACAGGCCCCAGAGAAGGGTCTGTATCTCTGAATGCTGTCCCCGGGGCAAACCTCCTTGGATGTCATTATGGATCTATTTATGTAACCATGTGTACCAAGTATGGTTTAATTACAGTATCGACTTCCTCTAAATGCAAATGTGTATTTTCAGTTTCTTGTCCAGTTGTAGTAAATTTTATCTCATTTTGGTTTAGTTTTCAAATTTGAATTAGAATCTCATCCCATCGGTTCTCTTTCCATTTGCCCCAGCTTTCATCAACATTATCTCCATTCTTCTGTTTGTGATATTCACTTCATTTTCCCCCAGCACCCCTGCCCTTTACTTTTCTCCATGCCTGCTATCACTGTGCCAGTGAAAATGTGGCTCCTTACAGCTCTCCCACTGCCCTCGAGGCACCAGAGTGAGGCTCTCAAGGAGTAGAGAGCCTGGCATAGAGAGGAAGAGAAATCGTTCTGGGTTACAACGGGCCCTGGGTGGTGGATCACCAGGATCCACATTCCTTTGCTCGCTCACCCATGAGCCTGTGTACACTCAAGGCCCAGGACCAGTCAGGCCCCGAGAACAGAGTTAGAGGGTGCTTCTCTTGGCTCAAGGCTGCCATCGGACCAGCCAGGGCTCTTGAAGGGCTTTCAGATAGTGACCTCATTGTGACAGAGCTGGGTTAGCTATTGTACATCCTCCACTTCAGGGTGTCCACTCTCCTTATCTATTTCTAGAAAACTGATCGCCCTAATCCTAAATGTTACTGACTCCACTTGACAGTTTCCAGAATCTACCTGCAGATGTAAATAGTGGCTCTGCCGCTCCTGTTTACTCTGTGGCCCCAGCATATGTTGGCTCTCAACTGAGTTTGTACCACTGGACACATTTCAGAGCACTGAATGTCCACTTCCATTTTCTGCTGAAAATTCCCATTGATTATGCTTGAGACATGTATTATTTTCCCTGCCAAATACCTTGTTCACTAGAGAATCCAGACATAGACTTGGCTTTCTTTTCAAATTAGTGGTAATGGGGTCGATATACAGATTATATTTTAAGATACAAGAAAATTATCCCAGTGATCCCACCCATGCTGACTGCACCTATGCTCTGCTTCAGAGAGGCTGCAGCACTTGCTACCTTGGCTTTGACATTTCTAGTCTCGAAACATGTCCCCTCTACCCTCTTCTTACAGGCAAAAGAACCATAAGGTAGAGTTAGATCCAAAAACAAAAACAAGCTTCTTGCTCTCTCACCTGTGCACCTCTGTCCATACTATACACACCTGAGCTTCCAGACTGAATTAGTCTGTATCCTGGAGAGCATTCCTACAGGAGGGGAAATTCCAGCCAGCAGGTCCTTACTGAGATGTGGCTGGAGAAAGGTAACAACACTACCAAGCCGCATGAGTTTCTTGATCCCGGACCTGTCTTGTAAGTGTCCCCACCCCTGCTGCTTTTCTCCTCTTCTTCCACCTCCTGAGCACTTGGATTTTATGTTTGGGAAACAGGGCTTCGTAGAGTCTCACTGTCCACCCAGAGAAGGAAGCAGTTACAGCAGCCCCTCCGCGGGCCCTGTTAGTTCTCAGAGACCCGACTCCAGGCCTCTGGATTCCCCACTCGCCCTCTCTGTGAGATGCCGGACAGGCTTCTGTGATTGATGCCCTGCTTTCCTTGCACTTTCACCAGCAGATTAGCCAAAGTGCAGCCCTTTGAATTCTAACAAACTGACGAGGGGTTTAACTTGCTCCATTGCCCCCAGAAGATGGATTCTGTGTATAGAGTTGTTATTCCTAGCTTTTGCTTAGGGAGGAAAAAAAAAAGAATTTATTTTATGTTTTGAGGTTAAATGAATGTGGGATAAATGTATACATAGTGTCCTGTGTGTATATATGTATGTATAGCTACATGTCAGACGAACCGAGGACTTTTCCACATATGGAAGAATTTCTCAAGATCATGTTTAACTAGAAGTTTCTCTTCCTAACTTCCCCTGTGTGAGTGTTTGAATGTTCATTATATATACATATATGTGCGTGTGTGTGTAAATACATTTTCATGTTTCCTACGTAGAAGAAAAATTGGCTCCTATGTACCAGAATTTGCTAAAGTATAGTTTCAGGACAACCAAAAAGAAATTTGTTCCCCATGACGGTAACCTAAAAAGAAAAGTTAATATCAGTTTCCCATCCAAGTTAGTATGTCTGAAGCTTGACTAAGCAAGAGATGATAGAGGTTCTCTGCATTGCAAATCTAATTTCATGGCCCACTTCTTGGAAGAAGGCTTTGGATTTTGGCTTCAAGTAGGGATGAAGCCTTCAAATTCAAAACCCATGAAGAAACATCTTGTTGGGCTGATGTTTATTGAATGGGAGAAGGGTCCAAAGATTTCAGCTGTTCCTATTCTTGGGCCAATCCTCTCCACATTGGAGTCAGAGAAATCCTGGAATGCATCTTGAACTATATCTTATGATCCACTTGCCTCTTTTCTTTTTGTAAACAGTTAATTTTCACAAGTGAAAATATAATTGACCTTTAATCATTGTATCAATTTTAGATATACAACATATGATTTGGTATATGGATGTATTGTGAAATGATTACCAGAATAAGTTTAGTTAACATCCTTCACCACACATTGTTACAAATTTTTTTTTTCTTGTGCTTACTTGCCCCCTTTCAGATGCTCCTTTTATAGCAAGTAGATTGGAAGATGCTGTGTTTAAAACTCAACAGATTTTTTTTTCAAGTAAATGAAGTAGAAAGATAGCTAGATGTCATTTTTTTTAATCCCTCAAAGAATACCTCAAATCCCCAAAGCCAGAACACAAAGCCCAAAACACAAGCCAGAAGGAATATGTGATTTCTCACCATTGGGGAATAAAGGTGGTAGTTTGTTTGTTTGCTTTAAGAGCAGAAGCTCTGGAATGACCCTGTCATGGCTCTCTGTGAGGCCACAGGTAGGAAAAAAATGAGGACAAATGTCTGCACTGCTGTGGGAGGTATTTACCTGCTCCTTCCTTACTAGCTGTTATGTGCTCACCCAACCATTTCAGTCACAGGAGAGGAAGGGAGGTGGGATGACAGAGCCCTTAGGAAAGTTGGCTGTGCAGATGAGCAAGTTACTGCCAAAGCTCTGTAATCTGGGTGTGATGTTAACTCCTTACAGGTAAGCACGCAAGGGCATGATTTGATAAACCCTGCCAGATAGGGTCTTCATGTCTGGGGGAAAAGACAGAGCTCCTTAATGCATCAGGATCCTCCTCTTAGAAGAGGGTTTTTCCATAAAGGCAATTTGAGCCTATTGAAGATTTCAGTCTTACTCTATTTTGGATAAAGTTGTTTTTCTCCCCTTTCACTGATTCCTCTTAGTTTTAAACCTTGTGTGCAGTATTAGGGTTTCATTAAGAGATTTGTTGCAGCATCCTTTGAGTCAACAGGGGTTTTCAGACACAGTCTACCCTCCCCAGCTTATAGATGTAACTCATCTTGGCATTGCGAAGGGTTGATTCCTTTTCAACTTGCTGCTTTAATCCGGTCACATTTGTCTAAGAGGCAGCTCTTTAGCTCCCCCATTGAAAGGGGGTGGCCAACTTTGAAAGGTCTGGAAGCAGGAAAATCCATTTTCTCTTGCTAAACACCATTGCCGTTCTTTTTTTTTTTCTCTTGAACTGATGTAATAAGGGTCATGTCGGACTTCCATGCCCCAGGCACTTGCAACACTCAGAAGATAAGGAACCACAGAAAAGAGAATTGAAAACATTCTTTAAACATAAATGCACACACAGTGTCAAGGGGCTAGGGAATTTGGTTGCCCACTAGCCAGATTCTGCAAACTACTGTATTTGTGGAATAATAGTATTTGAAAAATTGTTTCAGCATCTATATTTTAATCACAGGTATAAACCATAGCTTTGAATAGCCCAGAGATGTTAAAATAACTAAGGATGGTTTAACACACTGTCTGATCCTTTTTTACATACACACTTTTGCCTTTGNATTCTGCAAACTACTGTATTTGTGGAATAATAGTATTTGAAAAATTGTTTCAGCATCTATATTTTAATCACAGGTATAAACCATAGCTTTGAATAGCCCAGAGATGTTAAAATAACTAAGGATGGTTTAACACACTGTCTGATCCTTTTTTACATACACACTTTTGCCTTTGGTCTTAGCGCAATATCAAATAAATTGTTGTAATAGTGACAACCTATGAAAGGCCACCAACAAGGGTGGTGTGCCCAGTTATATTTGTATACATTTTTAAGATCTACAAGTCAGGTTAATTTACATTCTCCAGTTTAATTCACACAGCAGTTCTGTGAAGTATCAGGGCCTTCCGATTCTTTTTTCTTTCTGAGTCACTTGAGGACATGAAAAGTCAAGGGGCTAGGGGATTTGGTTGCCCACTAGCCAGGAAACAGCAGAGTCAGAATCATGCTAAAAAACACAATTTTCACTCTAAACTGTTTAACAAAGCCAAGCGTTAATGACTGATGGATGAGGGAGTGAAAATAAAGCCTGTCTCCACCCTACCCCTTTTTTATGGCTATCTGGCAATGGCTCAGCTTTNATTTGGTTGCCCACTAGCCAGGAAACAGCAGAGTCAGAATCATGCTAAAAAACACAATTTTCACTCTAAACTGTTTAACAAAGCCAAGCGTTAATGACTGATGGATGAGGGAGTGAAAATAAAGCCTGTCTCCACCCTACCCCTTTTTTATGGCTATCTGGCAATGGCTCAGCTTTTAGCAGATGTTGACTTTGGGCTCTGAAAATATATTCTTGGCCAGTGTACAACCTTCCAGCATTTTTATCTTCAGCTGGGTATCTTGTATCTTTCAGCTGAGAGAGCTGGCACCATGCACTAAAGATTGGTTTGTCAGAATTAACTTTTGCTCGAAGGAAATAGAAAGCTAGTTTCAATGATAGTTGGAAAAAAATGAGAAAGTGCCTAAAGATGCTGCATTAGAAGTGAAGGAGAATGTCCCACAAGCTTCTCAAATGTTCTCCATAGCTTACCAAAGAGGATTTAGATGGCCCCCTGCCTCAGGGGTCCTGGTGTGGTAGACTTGCTGAGAACCAACCAGGCTGCACAGGCTTGCTTGCAGTCTCTGCCTCTCCCTTGAGAAACACCCCCGTGTATCTTTTAAAACATGGACATCGCCCATCATATTTCCCCTTAGCCAGGGCTGTTTGGCTCTCATCAAGTCAGGTTAGAAGAATAAATCAGAAGTGCAGCTAGTGCCATGAGAAGGGGGATGGAACCATTCTGGGGAGAAACAAGTAAACACAATCTTGGCAGCCCCTAAGGAACTCTGAAATCCAGGCTGCCTTCTCTATTAGAGGAGTCAAGTCATTCAGAAAAGCAGGGACCAGTCCTTATAGGCTTTCTGGTTTGAAAATGCATGTTAAATTCCCACATGTGCTGTGACAGTGTGAGGAGTATGGGGGTGCTGCCTTTTCCCTCAGGGACTTTGAAACTTGGTGGGGTGCTGCTGATAAGCTGTATAAGGGACATCTGCCATATGAATGTGAGGTTGTCTTTCTTCCAAGAGCCAGAGAAACCCCACCTAAGTTGTACCATCCCATCCCAACCAGGACCTTCAACAGTTTGGAAAGGGGTAACACGGAGTCCTAAGGACTTCAGAGCTGAGCTGAGCAGGACCCTCAGGTGTTTCCGGGGGCCAGAATGAGGGCTTCTCTCTGTGGCTTCCAAGTTCACATATCAGGAGGGTGAATCTTTGTGGTCAGATGGACTGGAATTTGAACCCCGTTCCACAGCTCCTGGCCAGGTGTACTTCATCTTTGTCCCTGAGCCTGCCTTCCCCAGTCTGCACAAAGACCCTCCCCACCCCCTGTCCTAGTGATGCTTAGTGAAGAAACACTGCAAGCTGTCCCATTCTTTCTAACCTGGAGCTGGTGCTAAATCCTGCTGGCTCATTTCTAGCCCAGGTCAAAAATTAATTAGCATTTACAAACAGAGCACAGAACAGGTATCTGAATCTAGAAAGGACTTGGCTATTCTTTGGGAGAACTTGTCTGCAAATGGGTACCACGGGCTGTGACAGATCAGATTATCTAAGAGTTTGCAGCCATTCCTGACCTCGTCACATAAACAGAGACATCGACTTATGGGCTATACTTTCTAGGAGGCAGGAGAGGCGACAGACACAAATATGAGGTTTCCAGAGGAGAGGTTTGGACTTGACCCAGAAAGAAAACACGTTAGTGCCCTGATAAGGCTTGATGCCCTTATCTCCAGGCTCACACCCCTTGCTTTCTTTTGTATATACTCTATTTCCCTAGTTCTGGCCAAGCCTGCAGTTTGGAAATGCTGAGAGTTGCTGCTTTCCTCAAACCCGGGCACAGGACACATCATATACCCAAAACTGTGGTCTTGCTTCTGTGACTTGCGTGGCCAAAGTTTGCAGAATGCTGGTGCTTGAAGTTTGCAGAAAGTATCAGAGGAGCCATGAACTTCTAGGAGGAGTAAGGGTGTGTCTGGTGACTGCCCACATCACACCCTGTCCAGAGTAACCAGGACGGTCACCCTGCTTGTCCCACCAGGAGACCATGTTGAACTTCCTAGCAGAGACAAGTAGCTGAGTTCTTACAGAGGCAGTAGGCTGATTTAAAACTGATTCTTCCATAATTTCATTCTCATCTTCAGTTAGGATGAGTGTGACAGCAAGGTCCTTATTAGGAACCTAGCCCTTCGATTTCAAGAAAAAAGCCAGCTATCAACTGAAAGGAAATTGCAGGGTTTTTTTTGTTTGTTTGTTTTTTAAAAAAAAAAAAAACAAAACAGCCCTGTGATGGGCTGAGGCTTGCCTGCTGGCTATACCAAATACCTCAAAATAGAGACCAATTAAAGGTTTACACTGGTCTGTTTATTTGGTCATATCACAGAGTTCCTTCCCAGACCTCCATGGCTGGGCTAATAAATGTCCCCACAACAAGTCTCCCATCTTGTCAGTGATGACTCAGTCACTTTGCTCTTAGATCTTGTCATCAACATAGCCCCTTGAGCAGAGCATCCGGTGAGGGATTTTGTTTTATCTCAGTATTTAGAGAACCCCATTAGAGCCCAGCATCTGGAACTGAAAGATTTCTGTCAAATCTTCATATCATCTCTGGAGCAATAGATACATCCTGAGTTTATTTGATAGTTAAGCCTCCTCCCTGTTTAAAATGGGCTTTGTGGTCACTGTGCTCTGGGCTTCAGCCCACCTTGGATGTTCCATCCCCAGATGTTGTGGACAAAAGCAGATGGATGACGGATGGACTAGAGGTTTTTTTCTCATCCAGAAATTTTGGCAACTCCTGGCATAGCAATCACTCACAGGGACAACACACAAGGGAGCAAACACCAGGCAGCCTCCAGAAAGCCCGCTGCAAAGTTGATTTGAAAACAGAAAAACAAGGGAAGGAAACTGACTCCCCCGGCCTGATAAATGCATTTTAAAACTTCAAGAATTTCTAAATAACTTGGCATGAAGTTAGGGATCAAGTGACATCTATCTGGTTTTTATTTTTTTGGTCCCCAGATTTACATTTCTGGGCAGTAAGGTTGCCAAACAAATTAATATTTGCATACAAAGATGCAGGCGGTGCAGGAGTCAGACAGCTGTGGACGTTTGGAAATTCGGGGGGGCTCCGTCTCTGATTAGCTCCTGCATTTTTGTTTTTTATTCCCCAAGCGGACACTCACTCTGACCCAGATCACTTGGTGATTAGGGTCAATTCATGTTTAAGCTTTGAAGATTAGAGAGACCAGAAATGGCCACCACTTCCCTTTCTATTTTCTTTTAAATACCTTTAACTTCAGAAACTAGGAACTTGAAAGATATGCATAATATTCTGAGCGCACTGAAGGAATTTATCCACATTTCTGCCATGTTAAACGTTAGCAAAGTTTATATTGGACTGTCATATTTCTTTACTTTATTCACCAGCATACAAGACGTCGATCTCAACATCTGGCTTTTAATAACCCTCGACATCTGGGAGCTCCTTTTTATTCCTATGGTGGACGAGGCACAGTAGTGATATTGGCAGTGTGTATTTTCGAGCTACAACTCCTGTCTGCTTCAATCATAATTAATTACCACTTTTTAATATATTTAATTTGCTAAAAGTAATTTACATTAGACCACACTTCAGTGTTAGAAAAATACTTATAGATTTTGGTGGCAGTGGCTTTCTTTCCTCCTTCCTTCTTCTTTTTCAAAATTTAAAACATCTTTGGATTTGAAATAAACTCGATGTCTAAATAGTGTTGGTTTTAAATACAAAATGAAATAAACTGCTCAGCAAAGGGAATGATTTTACCGCCATTCAGAAGCAGTCAGGAGGGTCTGTAGGCTGCATTTTGAGGAAAACAGCCTATTTTTTTTGTGTGTGACTTTGGCAATCTCTCTGAGTTTTCCTGCAGCAGTGACTTTGGGAGTCAGGAAGCTTATAATGAAAGCTAGGACCTCCATCCAGGGAAATATACTTACACACATACCCACACCATTCTGCACTGAACTGCAAGGAATTGCTAGACCCTTGGAGACCCATTTGTGGATGCTTGAGGGATTCCCCGCTGTACTTTCCTTCTTTATTAGCATAAAAAAAGGACATAAACTTTTCTTTTCTCCAGGAACTGAGAGAAAATTTAATGAATGTAATAATCCGTATTTCTCAAATTAGGTAGGGAAAAGGGAGGTTCATTGCCAGGAGCAATTACTACACTGTGTAGTGGTAAATAGACACAGGCAAATTTTACATGAGGAGGAGACCCAAGTAAGATGATCAGTTGAACTTATGTGGAGCCAGAATATTACTAGCCAAACTGTCAGTGCAAATTCATACTGAGTTGTCCAATTCAGACTGTGTGCAAATCACTTGATTGACTCAAATTAGTGGGACATTGTTAATTCTTTGGGCTGTAGTCTGGTGAACTCCTTTGTCAGAATAATATTTTTAAATATACAAAGTAAAATTCACAAAAATACAAAAGAAATCATATGAAAACTCATTTCAAAGACCATAGATCCAAATTCTTGAGCAGATGAAATCATCTTAGCCTTGTTGGCAAGATTAGGTCAAACTGTATGAAGTTGCTGTTTTTCTAGACCCAAAATGGCTAACAGTGGGCATTTTCATATAATTCAACCTGATATTACAACAACTTAAGCAATATGGATACATATTGTGAGAAAATGCTTAAAAGTTATTGTTTTTTCTGTTCCTGGTTTTCAAAACACAGAAGCCAATCATGGGAATACCTGGTTTTTTCAGGGATTTGTTAAAAGACACAGCTCCCAAATTACGGTGAGACCAGAATATGAACCACTGCGTTTTCTACACTTTGTTTCTATCCTTGCAGTGAGCAGTGAGAATTCTTGTTCAAAACACGACCTTGTGACGGCGAATATACTTCTGTCTGTTTAGATTCAATTACCTTGCCCATCCACCTCTTCACTAAGTGAGGAAAATGGCCTGAACCATTCCGGAAATGTTTTCAACAAGAATTCAGGCCAAATAAGTTCCCATTTATCCACAGTTGAGCACAATTTTAAGTTAAACAAAACTTCCTTTCTACAAGCATTTTACTGAATTGAAAGTTTGCCCTCTTTGCTTTGAAACTTATTTGATTGCAAATGTATAATCATTCCATGCAAATGTATAATCATTCCATGGTGGGCACATCCTCTTTTATGCTGAGAATAAAATAGAACCTGACAAATCCAGAAGATCACAGTGTGTTTGAGCCTTTGTGAAATAACCAATGTGAATTATCGCATGCTACAGAAGTTCGTTCCACCCAAGTTGGTGGAATTTTGGTTTTTTTTAAATTCTTCTTCAGCTTTTATTGATACTTCAAGCTTAAGAGAAATTAAGGGTATTTAGTTACTATAATTACTTCTCTGCTTACTTAAAAGGTTTAATCTACTCTTTAGGCATATGCAATTCAGATTGCATGCTTTCCAAAAAAATAATCATCTGCTAATGTAGACTAATTTTAATCTTCTAATCCAATCTTGACACAGAGTCAGAGCCTGGTGGGTGGAATGTTTTTGTGTGGGGGTTGCCATAGATACAAAACTCAGTTATGTATTTGACAAGTCAGTGATGTGGAACTTTAAGTTACTATGGATTTTTTTTTTCCTCGCTCTTTAAGATTAAAAAACAACGTGAAGATCAGTGTGCCTTTGCAGTGCATCCCAGTGTGACTAACCTTCTCTTCTTTCATTCCGGTGCTCCCCTCCTCTCCGTGCACCTTCTTACCCCTGGCCGGCCGCAGGATGACGAGGAGGGCATATGGGCATAGCCGGGCCCGTAAACCAAAGTTCCAGTTTTGTTTTGAGGGGTGAGAAAACCATCTTTTATATCCTTTTCCTTTAAAAATTGTGTTCTAGTGTTGTATTGTGTGTGTGCTCGGTTGTGCTCACTGCTGTTTGTGATGTGCCCTGTGTTTGCTTCTGTATGCTGTAATCACCCCCAAGAGCTCCCTCCTCCATATCCCCCCTCCCTGCAACCACATTATTGTTCTGCGTTGTTGGGGCCGGGTTGAGCACCATTCAAATGTTTCTATGTTGTTTAAGATGTAAACTCTGCCCTCATTAGGATTTATCCACACTTTTAAAGGCATGATTGTGGACTCAGAAATTGTCACAGTTCTCCAGTCTTGGTCTTCAGCCGACTGCTTGCTCTTAGCAGATATGCCAGTGTGGTGTAACTCCCATGTCCTTCTGGTTGTGTCAAATGTTTAGCAAGGAATAAGGAAAACAAAGCTATTTATCTTCATGGAGCTGAAACTATCATGTGTAAGAAGCCCATTTAATGAATTGTACTCTCTTCTATGGCAATTCTGAAGAAAACACAAGGAGCAAGCCATAGTAATGGTGAATGGGTAACTGTATCTCTTTAAATGAACTTGAATAGAAATGTTAATATTGACAGACTCATGAGTGGTATTATATCTGTTGCCTTTTGACAATTGCGTATCTATAGAGTTTTACATTATTTTCATGCATTGTGTTTTTTCAGAGGATTTTGTTTTTTAAAAGGTTGATTTTTATCTATTGCGAACCCACTGTTTATTTTTTGGCTGTCTGCATTATAGTTGAATAGCGGTGCATGTAATGCTCTGTGTTATTAATATAAAATGAAACATTGAACTCTGTCGACTTTTGCCATTGGGAATCACACCTCTCCGGGATACTGCAGGCTGTTTAGCACCAAGTCACAAATGCTCTGGAGCTGAATATATCTACCTCTGGTGACACAGACTATTCTGTTGAAGTTGGTGACATTGTATGTGAGCATATATATATATATATATATATTCAGAACAAGAAATGTGGTAGATTGTGTGCCATAGTCAGAAGTACTCACCATGCAGTTCTTTTTCTGTGACAAATGTGAAATGTCCCCCAGGTCTGTGATTGGAGAGGCAGTTCTTTGGGATAAGTAAGCGACTGAACTGAACTGAACTGAAACAGGTGTGCCCTTCTGCAAGTCTTGCACTCATATTATGTAAACAGTCGTTCTTCAGATGAATTTGAAAATAGTAACTGGTGTGTTTCGCCTGTGGGTGACAGTTTTCATTGACATTTTTCACTGCTCGGTTGAACCTGTCAAAGGTCCCATCAGTGAGTCAGACTGCTTTCTCTGGTCCTTCAGGGAACACACAGAGGTTTGACTTTCATTTACAGCATCTTTCCACATAGTTACAGATGTAACACTTCCTGGATCCGTTGACCACCAGTAGAACCTGCTTCCTGGTCACATCTCCCCTTTTCTCCCCTCTTCTCCCTTTCTTTAGTAAAGAGGAAAACGGTACAGAATTAACTCTTCCAGATGCAAAGTGGTTCCAAAGGGAAACTTGTTGATATAGGGAGGTAGGGAAACCAGAGAAATGCTAAAATTTGCCTGAGAGACTCCCTATCTAGAGAAAAGTTTAAGAGAAATATGGCCTTTACTCATACGGAATAGCTAATAAAGATGCAAATTGACCTAAAAACAGCTCTAAGTGAGAAGTAAATATTTTATAATGTTAAAGAGTGAACATATGAAACCTGCCCACAGCATGCATGTAACAAGTAGGCAAAGGAAGATTCTGTGAGTTTGAGGGTTGCCTAGAGAAGTGTAAGTCCTTCGTGGGGCTCTTTTGTGAACCTGCTTCTGCCATCGTGTTATAGCGTCAGGACTGGGCTATGTTTGTGTCTTCTCCTGGATGTGTGCTGTGCTTAGTCATTCAGTCATGTCCAACTCTTTGTGACCCCGTGGACTGTAGCCTGCCACACTCTCTGTCCATGGGGATTCTAAGAGCAGGTTGCCATGCCCTCCTCCAGGGCATCTTCCCAACCCAGGGATCAAATCCAGGTCTCCCACATTGCAGGAGGATTCTTTACCATCTGAGCCACCAGGAAAGCCCCTCCTCCTGGAAAATAAAGACTCTTATTGCTCTTTCAAAAGAATTTTGGCACCCCAACCCCCCACCTTCCACCATCCCCTGACATAGAAAGCTTGTCATTTTCAGGATGAACCTGGTGCCAAGGCATATAGACAGCCTTGCTTTGCTCAAGGGAAGCAGAGATAATGGTATTAAATCCCCATCATCCTTATTCCTTTATGAAATTTCCCCAAACACCATGTATCCCAGAAAACAAATGCCTTCTGAAAATTAGTCAATATATAATCCTGCTTTAATATGTTGTAATAAATTTTATAGGCTTCTGAGGAAAACTACTTATCTTTCTTTATGACTCCTTTAAACAAGTTTGCTCAGATATCCTCGGGCCTTTAAAACCATATCTTAAGGATTTAAATAATGAGATACTGGGAGAACCTTCTATTTCTGAACAGCCGTTGCATGTTTTGAGTTGCATTACAATCTGTGGGGCCTAAGGAGGTATTAAATTTATAACTAAAGATGGATAATAGTGGCACATTAAAAATTAACTGTTTTGAATATTTTGATTTATGGCCCTTATAAAAGAAACATTACAAGAAGTTATTTTACTAGGCATCAGCAATATGCTTATAATAGCATCATAAGCCTCTGACTTGAATCTGGTGTTTCAGTGCTGAAATGAATCATAATTTAGGAAAAGTCAGTCCAAAAATTACAACAAATTGGAATTAGCATAACAACCCTGACAGCTCCTCCCTTTTTTGGCACTTCTAGATACTAGCCTAGGCATGATTCATTTGTCTCACTGTGATCATCCAAGGGTGATGTTTTCTGAAAGCAAAGTGGACTGGGAAAAGTTTGCTTTTCTAAAGAGTTTTGACAGCCCCTAGAGCTAGTTGTTTCCCCCATAAACCTCACACCCTAGCCCAGCATTATCAGCATGTGACCTGTGTAGTCCACAGAACCCTGAGCTTGGTTTCCTGCCCTGCTGTCACTGTCTTGAAACTGTTAATAATTTCTGAATGAGGCACGCCACAATTCATTTTGCTCCAGGCTCCCCAAATTATGTGGTCTGGGCTGGTTAGATCCACTGTGTATTCCTATATGCTGTCTCTAGCTCCTCTCCAGGCCCCCTCCCTGTTGGCTCATCCCCACTCCTGTTTTCTTATGGCTGGAATTTACCTTCCGCTTGCCTTATTTTTCTGGTTTTCTTGCAGAAACCCGATGGGATCACATTTCTAGCAATTTGTTACCCTCATGGGCATTACCAAAATGTGTATTCAAACATGGCCCCCTTGTGTCATCCCCCCAGTTTGATTGTGCAAATGTGCTCTTGGGGCCCTTCTGCATTTTCTGTCTTGCTTTGAAAAGTGCAGGAAAAGCAGCTGCTTAATTTCTCCATTGCTTTCCTTTGGGAAAATCCACTAGATGTGGCAGTGATCTGTGTCAAAAAATAAGCCTTCATTTCCATTGAATGGAAGTGCCTTCCTTGCACCCCCAGGAGGCTCTTTGGTTTGTGAATATTCAGTGAGGTGAGACAGTGGGGTCCCTGGCTAGATAGGGCTACATCTGTCTTGACATTTGAATGTTTCAGCTTTTACTGTGAACTCTTGTAATTGAGCAGACATAGAGTACAAAATCATTTTTATTTCTTAAAAACCACTAGAAAAGAATAAATCTTTTTAGATTGAAAACATATGCAAATGTTTAGGACCCGATTCATAAAAATACAGATGTGGGCATTAACAAGTTTTGGCACGGGACCGCGATGCTAGTAGGTGAATCCTGTCGAAACGAAGCACTGTAGCTCTATGCCACCAGCACATGGACAGTGTTTGAGTGAGTGTGCTTATGAATTGCAGAGCGCGTAGACTTGAGGAAGGGAGTTTGCACACATAGAAGCGGTGCTTGACAGCTGGTAGAGCTCCCTGGCATGCCGCCTGTTAGGAAGAATGAGGAAGGAGATATTTTACTGTGCCTAGAAAGTTTATGTTAATACATTCTGTGCCTTCTCTTAGCAGAAAAGGTCTGGGCACAAAGCCTGCACTCATTCTGCCTGTCCTGTGCTCAGTCTCCTCAACTGAAGTCTTAGTTTCTCTGTAAAGCAGAGGTTTCCTTTTATACCTGCTGGGCAAGGATACCAACTAGTGTTTTTAATTCAGCCCATCTCTTTATGACTGAGGATCTGGTAGATTCATCTTCTTCTGCCATCAACTCCTAAGACTTTTCCTCCCTTCATTCATTTATCCAATCATTCAATCATTTTTCACCTGTTCATGTGTTCTTTCATCAAATGGTTAAAATCTTGGCTATATGCTGAGAAAACAGTGATACATAAGATAGACATGGTTGCTACATTGCTGGTCTTAAAATATGGTTTAGGGAAACTGTCTATAACAATTTAAACATATGAATGGAAAACATACACTTTGATCATTGCTTCGATGGAAATTGGGACGATACTAAGACTAACAAGAAGAACCTACTTGAGCAAAGGCCAAAGGTAGGAAAGAACTTTATGGGCTGAAGGTGTTTAAAACCATGACTCTGGGTAAAAAATAAGATAGTACGATGAAGATGAAGAAGTGGGAAGGGGCCAAATCATGTAGGGCCTTTTAGGCTAAGGTAGGGAGTCTGGGTTTTAAGCCTAAGGGAAGTAAAAAATAAAAAGAAAATTAGAGGATCTTAAACAGGGGCATGACCTAATTCACTTCGTGTTGTAGAACAACCCAGGCTGCTGCGTGGAGGATGACACATCATGGCAGGAAGAGCAATCGTAGGGCTGTTCCATCACCTGTAAAGGGAATGGCAACCCACTCCAGTAGTCTTGCCTAGAAAATGCCATGGACAGAGGAGCCTGGTGGGATATATTCCATGGAGTCACAGAGAGTCAGATGTGACTGAGCGACTAACACAAACGGTGCTGACCCAGGGGAGCAGTGGGGGATGTGCAGACGTGTGGATGAACTGGAGATGAGACTAGCATGTAAAGTCACAGGACTCTGATGAAGAGTTAAGAGAACAGACCAAAGCGGTCATACCTCCAGATTTCTACCTTGCCTGTCAAAGCTGGGACACACCATTGTTGGAGGGTAAGAGCTGAGTGCGAGTCTTCTTCTGGTCTGTTTTCCCCGGGTGTCCAGTCGGACTGGCCAAGGAGAGGCACACTTTTGATCCTCTATTTTCTGTTTGCCTGTATGTCAGCAGAGAAATATTTGGCCTCTCATTGCAGTAATGGACAGGCTGTCACGTTTAAAGCGTAGCTGGGGTCCAACTTCTGGAGTGTGTGTCTCTTCTGACTCTCAAGGAAAAGGAGAAAATTGAATGTCAAAGACTGCAAAGAAAAATCAGTCATAGAGTAGGGAGACAGGTGAGCACAGTGGTCTACAGAAAAACCAAACTCCTGAAGTGGTATAAGATAGAAAAGAATGGTTCTTAGAGTTTTTTTTGAGGAATTCTGTCAGTTAAGGCATACCTCATGAGATCTGGGAAGAAGAAAGTGAAAGTGGCAGTGAAGTCGTTCAGTCGTCCCTGACTCTTTGCGACCCCATGGACTGTAGCCCACCAGGCTCCTCTCTGCATAGGATTTTCCAGGCAAGAGTACTAGAGTGAGTTGCCATTTCCTGCTCCAGGGAATCTTTCCAACCCGGGGATCGAACTCGGGTCTCCCACATTCCAGGCAGATGCTTTAACCTCTGAGCCACCAGAAGTAGCTACTATATGTTTCAGAGCCAGTGTGGACAAGGGCTCTGCCTACTTTCAATGGCAGAATGAATTCCTGAGCAAAGTGAGATGCTTTCTTTTCTGCTTTCCTTCTTCCCCAATTACCTTCTCTTTTGGCTTCTCTGCTCCTCTGGAAGCTATCTTATATTCAAGCTTGTAAGGCTATTCTTTGGAGCCACAGCTTGAATGTCTTACCCCAAGTCATTTCCATCAGTAATTCATTCGAAAATAATTTCTTCATCTCAGCACTGGAGTTGAGGCAGTGAAAAAGTACAGTTCCTACCTTGGAGGAATTTACAGTAGTAGTAGATGATGTTCATGAACCTTAAGCTGATGTTCATGAACCTCCAAGGGTCTGCGAAGCCCTGGACATGGTTAACAGACTTCAGATGTGGGGTTGTGTGGTATATGTGCATCCTCCAGGGACAGAGAGTGTCTTGATCCTCAGCACATACTCCAAGGGGCCAGTGACACAGAAAAGGTGAAGAGCCACTGACCCTTGAGATATCAGGCGACAGTGTGGCTCCCAGCGTGCTCTCTGGATTCCAGCCAGACTGGGTTTGGATCCTGGCTCCAGCACTATTTGGCTAGATAACCCGGGGCATGTGTTCTTCCCTCTCTGCTCTGAGATTTCCTCATACGGAGAAGGCTGGGCACACCTTCCAGGGCCATGGTGAAGATTAGATGAGTTGAGGTAGATGAGATGCCTGGCCGTGACTGGTGCACAGTGAGGCCAGTCCCCATGAGAACATCACTGTTACTGTTTCTCCGGTGTCCAGAGGAGTGAACGCCATATGCCGGCTGAAGAGAGTGGTTGATACTGTGGACTGGGTGAACTTGGCGAGGGTGGCTTGTAAGAGAAAAGACAGAAGAAAGGAAAATCAAAAGGGGAAATCTGTTTTTATGACCAAAGCTACACAAGCCAGCTGCACATTTTCTAGCTGATCTTAAAGCATTTTTACCCTAAAAAAAGTGCACCCTCTTTAGTTACTTTTGATCTTAATGACATCTAGGTCTAGCAAAGGAAGATCTCATTGGGGGAGACTCTGGATTAATCCACGTCTCTAGCAGAACATTTCTTTCAGCTCAAAGAAAAGTCGAGTGTATAACATGAAAAGCCAAGAAATATTTAATGAACAATTGTGAGCTGGTGAATTGGAATAGAGAAAAGAAGCAGTCCACCCTTTTCTGCTTTCAAGTTGTGATGGACTTGAGGGCAGGGGTAGAAGATTTTAAGCAGAATTGAGTGCAGTAAATAGGTTCTTGTGGGTTTTTCTGGAGCTTGTAAGGGTTACCTGGCAAAGCACTGCATGTTGGCTTGGATATGACCACACTCTCAGGACCTGAAATCTGACTGAGAAATCATAAACAAATGGTGGTGATAAATGACCGTGGACCTGAGACAGAAGGCATCTAGCAGAGTGTTGCCGCATTATTTTACATCCTTCCTGTGCCAGGGCTGGTGCGCTGGGAGCTCTTCAGCCTCTCCCACCCCTTGTCGTTTGCTTTGGAGTGTGGTGCTGGTCTGGTCTTGTTTAACCCTTTTATTAGTGATCTGTAAAGGGGAGAAAAGAGCATGTAGACGAAAGTTGCAGATGACGCGGATTTAGGATGTGTTGGAAACACTAGGGAGGTCAGACAGATCACACAAATGGCCTAAAGAAGGTTAAGATCATGAAGGGAAAGGGACAAATCTTGGAGAAGTCCAGATACTCACATCTGGCGAAAATTAATCTGAGACACAGATATCAGTGGGTGGGAGGGGTATGAAAACTGAACACTGAAAGCAAAATAATAAGCTGAGTGGACATTGGGAAATCCAGCCATGGGTGAAGACAGCGAGAGAACAGCCAATGGCATTGAGCAATGTCTGAAAGTTAGCAGACGCTAGAGAGACGTACATCACAATATGTGACAATTCTGCCCCAAAACTGTCTTACACTGGGGACACCAAAATGTTACACACACTGTCTTCCCGAAGATCACCCATAGGTATTGTAAACCAAGCGGAGACAGCACTTCGGGGAGCTGCACAATTGTTGGGCAATGTTAATAAGCCAGACCAGAATTTTCGTAGTGATTCAAGGAGAGGAACCCTGGTCCCGTCTCTTTCTAATCATCTCCACAGCTCTTAATAAAACGGAAAAGCCAGGTAACATCCAAAACAAGAATATATACTTATGGTCACCACTGGGTGTGTCAACCAGAATGGCTGTTTTCTTTCTGCCATTTGAAGCGTCGGTTGACTCGATGCCATTGACCACACCCAAGTGGGCGTTAACTCCATATTCATGCCTCCTCAGAGGAACGGGAGCCCTGAAGGAAGAGTGCTGGCCTGCTGGGCTCTCAGGTGAGCTCATATAACAGATACAGTGGTTCCATGTTACCCGGGTGGCAACATGATCACTTCCCCATGAGCATGTTCTATCACAGACATTGGAATGGTAGCGTGCATTCCCTCTAGCTTTATTTTCCAGTAAATATAATGCAAATGCCAAGAGCAACCGCATATAGTAACCCAGAATTTCTCTGCTGCCAGGCCCTGGTCTAAGCTGCCCCCATCTCTCACATGCAGATCCTGTCCTCATGAACACTAGGCCACACTTGCCTTCCCTGTCTCAGACCTGTTCCCATGGTAACAGAATCACCAAGATGCTGAATCTGTGTAAAGAGGAGGCCTGCTGTTTCTTTCAGCCTTGGGGGACCTTCCACAGGCTGAAGACCAGCCTGACTCATTTGCGACCCTACTACGTGTCCTAATAAGTCTGTGTCAGTGGTCACAGGGCACAGGCAACTGAGGATTCTGCCTGTCCCCAAGCATTTCCTTAGTGCCTCTGTCACTGTGTGTACGTGCAGAGCGCTGGGAACAGAGCTCCTGGAAGGGTATAGAAGAGTTTGTCATCATCTTTTTGAGGAAAAATCATTCCTCCATGAAACCTGTTAGACTGAGAATAAAAAGACAAGTATCCATATGTGGCCAAAGACCCATCTGATATGTATTTTACCTCCCTCCTTCAGAGGAAAACATAGGATGAGGCTCTGCAAAACTACTAAGATCACTTTCTCTGGAGAACGCTGAGCTCCTTGCAACCACTTCTATATTTGCCCCATTTATTGCTTTTATATTCATTGCAGAAAAGAGAAAGTTTAATAAGGAATCAGGAGGGAAAAGTTCTCAAAGTCCTCATTCAGAGGAAGTATTAATACCTTTTTTAAGCACATATTGCCTATCAGATGTGGTCATATAAATATATAATTGATGAGGGAGGGGGAGAATTGGGCTTTGCATAGTCTCTGGTGCTAAATAGTTGGTAGCACCTGGGCTCTCGAGTCACAGAGACCCGGTCCAAACACTGGCTCCACCACCACTCTTAAGTGCTGGTTTAAGCCTTTAAAGGTAGCAAAGGCTGTTATGGTTGTTGTTATATATTCATAGCCACAGGATTGATTTTCCACATGGACAAGTTGAGATCTGTTTATCATTTTGAGTCCTGCTCTGCATCAGGCAGTGGGGAGAGCCTCTATGGGCTGGGGTGGGCACACTAAAGCCCTCTGGGAAGGGGGTGGGAGTTAGCTCCCAGTGTAGTGGTTCTTGGCAGTGGAATGAGGAGGCTTCTTTGTTTTGCACTCAGATATCAGCCAAGGAACCTGGATGCCTGTGGCCACCGTGAGTCTGCGTGTGATGGAATTAGCAGCCCTGCTTAGCCCCCAGCATCCATTCTTCTTTCAATGCACCTTGATCTCTGGTATGACGGCATTATTTGAAAGGCATCTCTGTACAAATCTCTCTACCAAAAAGCTCCAAAACAGAAAGCCCCCGTGATTACATAGGGAGTCTCCCCGTTGCCCTGTGACATTGAGTTACGGTTAGGTTCTGCTTGGAGGGCTTTCGCTGCTCTGATTGGTTACTTTTATGATTTTATTTATTTTTTATTGTATCTCCTGGCACCATGGCACTTAGCTTGGGAACACAATGAAACTGTGTTAAGGGAAATCTGTGCTCCTTTTTCTGAAGGCGGTGACAGGAGATGAAAGAAGAGCTGTTTTCTTCTGAGAGAGGAATGGTTTGCCCACCTGGCAGCATCTCCACCAGCCAATCAGAAACTCAATTCAGCCTCAGAAGTTGTTCAGTACAATTGTCAGCAGAAAAAGCACTGTCCTTCCCTCCCATAGAATGTGGAGATGAGAGGGGAAGAATGAGGAAGTGTTTGGAACCAAAGAGCAATCCTTGTCCCTCCTTATACAACAGGCTTGGGACTCAGCAAAATCCGATACGTCAGATAAGGCAGGAACTGCATGTTAGGGTACAAGTGGAGACACACCAGATGAATTTTCTCCATGTTATTATACATTTGTTTTTAAATTATGAAGGCATTAACATGTTTCCAGAGGCCAGACTGTGAAGCTGTTTCCATACTTTGTGAAAAGTTTAAGGCTCGAGACTCATACCTGTGGAAGCCTTCCAGGAGCTTTGTGTCTGCCTTTGGCATGCTTCTCACCTTGGGAGGGGCATTGCTGGAACAAGAAAGGACGGGCTCTCCCCATCGCCCTCAGGATGATCACTGTCTTCCCAAGAAACACACTGAGGGCAGGGGAAGCTGGAAGGAGGCTTTCAGCCCGGCTGCGTGGTGCTAATCCATTCAGCATCAGAAACATCATCAAAATCCTGAGGGCTGGCATTGCCACTTCTCTCACTTCTGTCTCACTCACACAGCTCCCTCGCCAGTTTAGAGAAAATACACCATGTCTGTCTCTGATTTTCATCTAGTCTCCCATCACCTCTATGAGAGTGGCTGGAAGATAGCAGCATGCCCCTTTTACAAAGTAAGAAAATTGACTCTTGGTCAGTTGTTCCTTCCCCTATAACAGTAATTCCCTAAGGATGGTCATCACAGCACTGATGGAATTGGATATTAAGGAAATACTATTTATTAAAGTATAATAAAATCGTTCTATGTTTAAATAAGTTTGGGTAAAACTGGATTAAGCAGAATCAAGTAGGGTTCTTCACTGAAGGCCTTCTCAGAGCCTTCGATGCTCTAGTGTCCACAGGACAGTTGTCACATTTTGAGAGAAAGAGAGGGTTTGTGTGCGTTTTGCTCATGGACCTTTTCCTTCCCAGATTCTCATCTAGGGTTAAATATATTTGGGGAAATCATATTGGAGGGATATATTTGGGCAGAGCTTTGCTGCAACATGCCATCTCCTTGGGTTCAGGATGTGCTATTTGCCCTGGTAGGTGGAGCTACCACCATTGTTTGAGATCATTAATGATTAGCTGGCAGAATCTGGTCCCAAAAAGGACAAATGCATGGGCCTGAGAAGAAGGCATGTAGCCCAGCCCTGCCATTAAGCTTGTATTTTCCTTACTATGGTTGGCCAGCTATGTCTTATCCAGTATTTGTTTGAAACTTGATGGGTGTATATACCCAGTGCTGAATAAGACCTATAAAGGAGAATGTGGGACCTTTAACCAGTTGCCTTCATGATACAAATGGTGCAGGGCTGTGATGTGAGCAGACATGAGAGCCAGCAGTTCTTCTCCTGTGCTATTTGCCATACACCGGCCACTTTTCCTCAGTCCAGGCTGAGCAGACGTTTTCTGTAATGACCAGATAGTAAATATTTTAGATTTTGTGAGCCAAAAAGCAAAATCGAGGATATTATATAAGTATTTATGTAACAAGAAAGCAGGCAAATTGTTGCAAATTTTTCATTAATGAAATCCAAAATATAATGAGTGTAATTTTGGTAATACATGTCTACTAATGAGAAGAATTGAATTCTTTGGAGGGAAATTACATTCCACTTAATTGGTATTCAGCATTAGTGATGTCTGTCATCAGAATCTTTTGCAGATGTTCTTTTGTAAACAATACTCTATAATGGTGTTTTATGCATTTCATCTACGAAAATGTCTACTCACACAGATAGATGCTCCACACATCACTCAGAAAGCTTGTCATGTTCTCATTGCCGTTTGTAGTGGGCTGAGCAGCAGTGCAGAGCCATGAGACCCCTGCATAGCATCTCAGTGACAGCTACTCAATTATTATTTAGTGCAAAAGCCGTGACAGATATCAAGACAAGGAATGGGTGTGGTCATATTCCAACAGAAACCATATTTATGGACAGTAAAGTTTAAATTTAATATAATTTTATATACCACAGAATATCTTTCTTTTGCTATTTTCCCAGCTGTATAAAAAGGTAAATGGCAGTTTTAGCTTATAGGCCATAGAGAAACCAGTGGCAAGTTCCCTGCGACTCAGTGGGCCATACTTTGCCACCCACCCTCCTGAGTGCTTTCACACTGGTTGTCCTGTTCAGTCCTCACCTCTCCCTACATGGTAGGTATGACTGTTAGCCTGTTTTCCAGATGAGGAAACTTAGGTGCAGAGTGGGAAACCTGCTTGTCCAAAGTCACAGAGCAGGAATGTCAGAGCTAGGATGAGAACCTGGGTGTGTCTTACTTGAGAGATGCTCACCAGGGCTCCTGATTGTCTGTCTTGACTCACATTGCGTTCCCCAAGGTGACCCTTTCAGATCTCCACTGTAGCCTTTAAGCTCCCCACCCAGCCTCCCTCTAAAGGGAAAGGGAATGTTTGCCTGTTTTTCTGAATGCCATGATGAGAGCCAAACAGGACTTCATCATTTTCCTCCTCTCCAGCTCAAGACTTTCCTCTGTCCATCTCCTCTCTTTCCTTCTCCTCATACTTTATTTCACCTCATCTTCCTCCCCTTATTCTTTCCTTTATTTGTGAATAAAATGTCCAGCCTGCATGTAGGAGTCCATGAGATGGAAGTGAGAGCTCTGTATTCCAGGTTTGTCCTTTAAAATAGCCGTGTGACCTCAGACACATTGTTTAATTGCTCTGAGCCTTGGTGTCTTCATCTATAAAATGGGCAAAATAGTGTTACTGAGTTCTTAAGAAGATCAAGTGAGATAATGATGTAAAATGCTAGCCCCGTGCTCGTGCATAGTAAGCACTCAATAAATACTAGCCCTTGTTGTCTTTATTTTTTCCCCACTATCACTTCCTCTGAAAACTTCTTCATTGGTCACTACTTACAAATTGTAGCATCAATACTTCTATAATTACCATCATATATCTTCTATGTGTATAAAGATCTAAAAGCTTTCTTAATGAATGTCTCCTGAATCAGGTTGGGCACTGAGATCCAGTCTGACCATTGAAACCAGTTGTCATCCACACATATATCCAAAGGAACAGATGGATCCACTCTCCCTAGGGGTCTTCATGCTTGCACTCTTTGTCTGAAATAAGTTAGGCATAACTTTTGTAGGGTCAAGCAAATGATCTCAGCGAGAAAAACATGTATGCTTGCAGATTTAAAAGTTCTTAATATATAATTCCAATAAACTAGCATAGTCAATAGCCAGTTGGAATTTGGTGCACAAAAAAACTTGAAACTTTCCAGTCATTACAAGAAATATCACCATAATGTACAGTCAGGGGAAACTCAGAGGTCAGAAAGCAAGTGAAATTGTAAAGAAAATGCTAAAGCTACTTTTTCCCCTAGATGTTTGTACTGTCTAATCTTGGCTGATCCAGAATAGATAAAGGAAATATTGGATACAACTTGTCAAGAAAGGAAATATTGCATCTTCCTCATTTGCAGAAAGTAAGTACATGCTTGCAGACCCTGGTGTATTCTTAGAGAGGCTCCTAAGGAATTGTGCAAGAAAGGTCTGTTCCAGGAGATTATGAGTCCTTTGTGTTTCACGTTTTATGGTTGCCAGTAGCTAGCATCTTTCTGAAATCCCATGAAAAAAGGGCAGATCTCCTTGTGCAGACTTTTAAACAGAGAGTTAAAGAGACTTTGTGTGTGACTCTTAATCCTGTTGGGAAATTTTAGGGTGAAAAATGTAATTACATCTGAAATGCCAACAACGAAGGCCAAAAGAATGTCTCCTCTTTGGAAGGTTCTTTGTTGATGAGATTAAAAACTAAGCTCTTGTTCTCCTGCCTACAAATTATTCAGATTATTTGAAAGAAATGAAAGAAGACACTGGGAAAAAATGCCGCAGACCACATTGTGTAGGACTTAACTAATGCTCACCTGTTTAGCAGTTGGTTTAGCAAATATTTGTCGAGTACCTACTATGTGCAATTCAACAGAAACTACACAAATAAAATCCCTGATCTCCTTGAGTCCTTTTACCCAAATAAGATATATTCTTAAGTATCTCTCAGTGTAAGATTATAAGAACTCAAGGGCTCTGCCATGTAGCACTGAACAACTTCACTTGTGTGATCTAAATTGCAATTGCTTCTGCATAGAAATGGATTAGCATGGGCAATTCAGTTGTGTGGCCTATAAGGCTGTTGGATGTGACCTGAAGACCAGGGCTGGAGGCAGAGAGAGAGAATACATAGTAACTAAAAGGAAGATAGCAAAGTGACACAATCTCATTGAAACATTGAGTTGTAGTAAGTTAACTGACCCAGCAGAGTCTTATAAGCCTCATAGCCATGAATCCAAGTCATGATGACAAGCAGAATTTGTTCAGAGATGGAAAGCAGCCATTATCAAGCATTTCCTTTGTCCACATGAAACTCTACTTCATCTTCTACCCTAACTTATAGGTCTTAGGTTGTCACATTTTACACTGAAGAGGTTAAATCATACTGCCAAAGTAAATAGTTAGGAGTTGAAGAGGCCAGACTGGAACCCAGTTTTGTCATTCACTACCATATTCTGAAGGAGATCAGCCCTGGGATTTCTTTGGAGGGAATGATGCTAAAGCTGAAACTCCAGTACTTTGGCCACCTCATGCGAAGAGTTGACTCACTGGAAAAGACTCTGATGCTGGGAGGGATTGGGGGCAGGAGGAAAAGGGGACGACAGAGGATAAGATGGCTGGATGGCATCACTGACTCGATGGGCGTGAGTCTGAGTGAACTCCGGGAGTTGGTGATGGACAGGGAGGCCTGGCATGCTGCGGTTCATGGGGTCGCAAAGAGTTGGACACGACTGAGCGACTGAACTGAACTGAACCACATCCCATGCTCTTTCTTCCGTAGTATGTGGCCACCACTAGCCACTGGATAGCAAGGAGTTCTTCATACCCAGCTCCTTAAGCTACATACTGAAGTCTGTCCCCAAGTGGGTTGAGTTCCAAGACTATAAATCTATTAAGTGGCATCACTGACTCAATGGACATGGATTTGAGCAAATTCTAGGACACAGGGGAGAACCTGGTGTGCTGCTTGCAGTCCATAGAGTTGCAAAGAGTCCAACAATCTAGTGACTGAACAACAACACAACACAATTACCTGTCTATCACACATATATGTACATAATTTATTATATTTATATATATTCTCTATTGTTATTTAATATATGTTGTATGTTAAACAGCTTGTTAGGTGCCCAGGTTAACCCATAAAAGCTGATATCCTGTTTAAAAAATCCCTATGCTTATGGAGAGAGTTGAGGAACCTACAGGAAGATAACAGTCATAATGTAACAGGAAAAACAATAATATTGAATGAAAACTTAATAAGGCATTGATTAATCTTGAGTCCCAATATTTCAGGAGAAGTGGTTTTGTTTAGAAAGAACAAGAAAAGGCAATGCCCATCTCTTGAGGTTCTTTTGAGGATTAAGTCTGTTAAACCACGAAGTGTCTGGGCATGTTGAAAAAGTGATGGAAATGTTAGTTGCACAGGTAAATGGAGATCCTGAGAAGACTCCAGAGGGGATTTCTGAATATCTCTAAAGGTTTTAGAGAGGATGGCCTAATGCATTTCTCTTGCCAGATTTTACTTTGAAGCAGAGTTTCCATCCATATTGCAACTTAGGGTTTGTGCAGTGGCAGGTGCCCTCATTGCTGCTGCTGCTGCTGCTATGTCGCTTCAGTTGTGTCCGACTCTGTGCGACCCCAGAGATGGCTGCCCACCAGGCTTCACCACCCCTGGGATTCTCCAGGCAAGAACATTGGAGTGGGTTGCCATTTCCTTTTCCAATGCATGAAAGTGAAAAGTGAAAGTGAAGTCGCTCAGTCGTGTCTGACTGAGCAACCCCATGGACTGCAGCCTACCAGGCTCGTCAGTCCATGGGATTCTCCAGGCAAGAACACTGGAGTGGGGTGCCATCGCCTTCTCCAGGTGCCATCGTTATGGGTGCCCTCATTGGGCATTCATAAATCTGAGACTGCCCACCTCAGCGAAAATTGCAGAGTAGTACAACTGAGCAGCAACTGCTGGACTCCGACAGTCAGGCATCTAAGATCCAGCTTCAGAAGTCATAAGCGCGACTGTCTTGAGTACTTCCATGATGCCAGACCCTTTGCTTAGTCCATCGCTGTGTACTCACATCGTTCAAATACACCCTTGAGGTGGGTACTGTTACTAGTCTTCTCTTGAAGATAAGAACACTGGACCTTAGACAGTTTAAGAAAATTGCCCCAGGTTGTAGAATTGGTGAGCAATGAAGCTAGAGATTATATGGGGACATTTGGCCTCTGGAGGACACATTTTATGTCAGCATTTCTCAGCCTCAGCAGCATTGATGGCTGGGGCTGAATTCATTATCATACAGCCATGCATTGTAGGGTGTTTAGCGTCTAGTGCTAGGAGTCAGTAGCATCCCAACCCCCGCTGAGAACCAGGAATGACTCCAGAATTGCCAGTGTCCCTGGGGGCAAAATTCCCCTTACCATTGCCCTGCATTCAGATGTGTTATAAATGCTTGACTGAGGAAAATTCCTGGAACTGACTTAGAACATTATCAGAGTTTGACCCACAGACGGAAGCGACTTCACAGACTTTATAGCCGTGAAGTCATCTTCTGCACTCCTGGAGGAAACAGAGCTTTCTTGTAAAAGGTGGCAAGGGAAATGAAGTTTCTGCAAATATCCTAGTGAGTATTAGGGTTGGAAAGAGGGGATGACAGTCAGGGTGTGCACAGTGGGTAGAAATAGAGAAAGATGACACCTGCAGGGTGACATGAGAGACGGGCGGTGCTGACCTGGAAAGGGACACACACCCGCCACTGATCACACACTCAGCAAGCATGAGCTCTCTGGGCTCCTGCTAGAGTTCACAGATCTGGTTCCAACCTCACATCCACCAGTGACAAGCCATGTGACCTTGGCCAGTCACTGAACCTCATTGCCTCCACTTCCTCACATCTCACATTTAGACAATGTTCATTTCTACCTCGCTCTGGCGTTATGAGTTCCTAAAAGCACCTGACACACCTAGGGAGAGGGCTTAATAGATGTTAGTCAGTCACCCTGGCCCCTCTGCCTGAAGTTGTGAGGTTTGTGGCTGTGAAAACAGGATATAGAGTTACACTGCCCGAGTGCCTGTGCAGCTCAGCCGTGTGTTGGCTGTGTCATCTTCCCTGAATCGCTCAGCTTCTGTGAGCCTCAGCGTCCTCCTCCCTCATCGCCCTATCTCTCAGATTTGCTGTGAGGAAGCTGTGCGATGATGCCCATAAAGCCCTCTGCCTGGCATGAGCGTTAGCACCAAGATGGTACTTCCCACCTTAGGATTCATAGGAGTTTTTACGAAGTGCCACAAGCTGGGTGGCTTCAACCACAGAAATTGATTGTCCCACCATTCTAGAGGCTAGAAGTCAAGGTGTCGGAATCAGCAGGGTTAGTTCCTTCTGAGGCCTGTGACACTGAATCTGTTTCTTGCCTTTTCCCCACCTCTGTTGGTTTGCTGGAAACCTGCAACAGTCCTTGACTTACAGATACATCACTCTGACCTCTGTCTTCATCTTCACATGGCTTTCTCCCGGAGTGGGTGTGTCTGTGTCTAAATTCTCCTCTTTATAAGGATGCCAGTCATGTTGGATTAAGATTCCAGTGTGACCTCATCTTAACTAATCATCTCTGCAATGACCCTGTTTTTAAATAAGGTCAAATTCTGGGGGACTGAGTGTTGGAACTTCAACATAAGAATTTGCAGGGAGGGCGCAATTCACCCACTAGTAGGATTTTATTAATCTTTTTAAAGTTTATTCCAGTCCCCTGAGGAATTATTGAGGTCTGAACAGTTAGAGCAACCAGAGAAATGAACCTCTGTAAGAGGGGAAATGAATATTGTCTTAGGAGTTAGGAAGTGTGACACTTGAGAAAAGTGTCTTGATTTATTTGAATTTTAAAATATGTTTACTTGGTTGTGCCAGCTCCGTCATATGAGACTAATGATAATCACCTTCCACACCTTCACCCCCACCAAAGTTATTCTATGGACTGAAAAAGAGTGTGTCTCTAAAGACACCTCGAAACTCTCAAGGTTCTCTCTGGGTGCATTGTCATTATCCTTATTGCTTATGAGGGATAAAGAGAGTATGGGCTCCCGTGTAGGGATTTGGCGTCCGTTAACAGGGTCTCACTCCTCTGTCCCAGCTCGCTTCTCCCCATCACAAACCCAGACCTGCTGCCAGAGTTTTCAAAAGCTCCCTGTGTTGCGAGATTTGTGCAAACTTGATCTTCCAGGTTTAACTTAAATATTGTTTCCATTTTGAAGCCTGTCATGTGGGTGTACCACAAAGAGGATTGGTTTTTCCCCCCAGCCCCCAAGCCCAGGGCCGCGGTATGTAGGCAGTAACAGAATACTAGGAAGAAAGAGAGAGCCTGAAATGGATCCTTAGGCCCTTGGCCTGTGCGGAGACAAAGCAGGATGTAAGTAAAACCATTACTTCTCCTTCCTGATCAAAGGCGAGATGGTAACCCCGCCCCTCCTCCCCACCAACCAGCAAGCAATTAACACAGCCTGGTGTCTGCTCCAGAGTGCTGGGGATTCAGCCTGTGGGACCAGCTCTGACTGATCAGTGATCAAAACTGGGGAGCCCTGTATGGCCAGGCTGAAAAATGCCATGTTTGCAAATAGAAGAGACTGCAAAACTCTCCAGTGAAGGAGACATACACACCACCCTTGTTAACGGATTACTCTTTTTGTCTGGGTTTTGTGCAGTTAAGAGGTCAGAATCTGCCAACTTGACCTAAGAGTAGAAGATTTAACTCTCAGGAATGAAGTAGACCGATGCCTCTTGGGTTTTACAACCACCCAGAATTTTATTAAATGCGAATTCTGATTTCGCAGGTCTGGATGGAGCCTCAGAGTCTGCATTTCTAACAGACTCTCAGGTGAGGTTGCCAAACTTAGAGGGTAAGAAAGGCTGGATGCCCAGTTAAATTTGAATTTCCTCTATTTTATCTGCCAACCTTACCCTTAGGCATTGTTAATGCTGCTGGTGTATGGAACACACTCTGAGTAGCAAAGGTGTACATCATCAAAACATAAAACTGATGAAAACACGAGGCTGAGTTAGTGGAAGAGCATCTGGTACAATTTAGAAATAAGCTTATGGCTCACAGGATAGTGGAACTAGAAAGCATTGCTTAGTTATGTGCAGAAACAAACCAACAGCAGCAAAGAGCACGTGTGCCTCTCTGGAAGTGGAATTCCCTACGTTTACCCACTTAGAATCCAGGGGCCCACGTGGGACTCAAGTTTGCTGTAGGTATCTGTTCACTCAATCATTTAGTTAACGTTGGTGAAGTCAAAGGAAAGGTAGTGCTGTTTACAGAATAAAGAGAGTAAGAGTGAAAAGGACTTTTTAAGAACTAAAAATGATGCAAAGTTTTATGCTGAGGGCTCTCAGGTGGCATTTCACCCCCATTCTGCCTTCCTTCCCAAGCTCCCCTTTGAAATGAAGGGGCCACCTTGACTCAGCCTGACAGGTGATCTATGGAGGAGGTGGGGGCTGGGCTTAGGTTTACTCTGACATTTGACATGCAGGCCCAACACTCCATTCCTTTGAAGCTGAGAAAACTGATGCTAGCTCCTTTGAGGCTACTGGGCCCACTGGAGCAGTCCCTTACAGATTGCTGGAGGTTGGCACTGAGAGGGAGCTTAGCCGTCATTTATTCCAATCCCTGACTTTCACAGGTGGAAGGGTAGAACTTGCAAGAATGTCTTCCTCCTCACAGCCCCTTTCTGCTTTGCTGACCGGCCTGGCATGCAGCCTGTTAAGATGTGTATTTTACACACGGTTAGAATCTGGTTTTTAGGATCTACTTTTTTAAAAAGGATTTCTTTGTTGTTTTGTTCTGTTTTGAAGTACTATACCCAGGGTTGCCTATGTTCCAGATGGTCCTTGACTGTGTTTCATAATGGGATCATTTCCCTTCTGTCCATTCATCCTTGAGATTGGGTTGACTTGTATATATCTGTATACCACAAATTTAATGTCCTTGATTTAATTAATCAGAGGCAGCCACCATACTTTCCTAGATCAAATTGTTTTGGTTAATTATTGAAGAATAAGTTGAGCACTTACTATGTGCTAGGTCTATGGAAGGTCATAGTTGTCCAGAAACTAGAGACAAATAGCCCTTTCTCATCTAACATGTTGTACGTTTGGCTTTTCTGCAGCAATTAAAACACATGGGATTTGGGGCTGAAACGCTAAAGAGATAATTTGTTTTATCATCTTGTTAGGGTTTAATCGCTGGGAAAAAACCTTTTAAAATAAGATCATTTTCCAAGCCCCATTTGTGGAAATAATAAATGCCTCCTGCCCCTCAATAGTATGTCCAAGCTGGTTTATTTCACCTTTTTTTTTTTTTTTTGGTCTACAGTTAATTCCTCTTCAGTCAGTTCTCACTGTAAAAGATTAAAGCTATACAGAAATAAACAGCTTGAAACCCAGGTGCCCCTCCTGTGCTCCCCAGCTTCATACTTCTCCCCTGAAGCAGCATATGCCAGTTAATCATGCAACATATGCCCATCATGTGCATTTGCAAAGCATATATACATTTACACATTTCACTGATAACACAAATTGAATAATATATTCAGATTCTTCTGTGATTTGCATTTTACATTGAACTGTATGGCTTGGTAAGCCTTCCATTTTTATACATGTGAATCTGCCTTATTCTTTTCTAATAACTATAGGAATATTCCATGGAATTCCTCTGTCACACTTTATTTAGCCCCTCAGAGTTGATGAGTATTTAGATTGTTTGCCATTTGTTGTTATGACAAACAAGATTGCGGTAAACAATTTTGTATATGTCTTTGGACACATAGGCAAGTATTTCTATAACAGAGTCCTAGACTTTTCAGTTTTTATATCAGATGAATCTGATAAGCTGATGAGAACAGGATTGGGTTCCAACTTGCAAATACATTTCAATGTTAATCTCAAATTTCTCAGCCCACACCATCCTATGTGAATTAATTCAGGATTACCCAAGAGTCTTCCATGTTTGGACACTGTTGGCTAACATTGTGAAAGTTGAATTTAAGCTTCAGAGATTAAAAAAAAAAATAAAAAACCCACCTTAGAGCTACCCTCTTAAATTTCTTAAAATAGTATGGGTTTTACCGAGCAGAAAGTGGAAAAAACGGTGAATAAAGGGAGTTTCCTTGATAAATGGATGAAAAACTCTATATTGGAAAGAGCATTAGTCTCTCAGGAAAGGAGGTGGGCCATTTTTTTAGAAAATAACTTTGTCATGTTTTCCAAGCTAAGCCAACTCCACAGAATAGCCAAAAGTAAACACCTAATGAGTGTGCTTGGTTGGATTTTATTGCAGATTTTAAAGTAAAAGTAACAGGGTGTAGTAGGTAGAATTCCAAAGGTGTCTCCATAAGACTCCTGTCTCTGGTTATTTAAGCACATATTCAGCCAATGGATGAAGGGACTTTGCAGGTGGAGTTAAGATTATTAATCAGCTGATTTTGAAATAGGGAGGGTATCCTGGATTATGCGAGTGGACTAAGTATGATGGCATGGGCCCTTAAAAGCAGAAGAGGAATGCAGAAGAGACAGACAGATGCAGCGGAAGAGACAGAGAGCAGAGGCAGGAGAGCTCAGAGCAGTTATGCGGAGGCTTTGCAGATGGAGAAAGGAGGCTGTGAGCCAGAGGATGCAGGAGGCCTCCAGAAGCTGCAAATGACTCCTAGCTGACAGCTACCAAGGAAAGGCCATGGAACTGAATGTTGCCAATGACTTGAATGACTCAGAGCCCCAGAAAAGACAGGAGCTCTGCCAATACCTTGACTTTGGTCTTGGGAGACCCAGAGCAGAGAGATAATAAATGAATGTTTTAATATACTGAGTATGTGGTAATTTGTTAGGACAACAATAGAGAACTAAAACAGAGGCTGACCTAACATCTGTGTGTGGGACATGGCAGAAATGGATCCCAATAGCATGCTGCTGCCTGTCTAACTTCCTTGCATCAAAACCTGTGTTACAGCACGAAGAAGAGTAGGCCGCTTTTTCTAAATGCTTGCCGCCTGACCAGTGCTGCGTTCGGTGCTCTGTGTGCATTCCCTCCTGTACTCTTTCCAGTAGCCATACAAGAGTTGGTGCTTTTGTTATCTCCATTTTATAAATAAGAAAACTCAGCCTCAGAGAGGTTAGGCACATGGCCAGGGATGGCATGGCTTATAAAGAGCACGGCCGGGACTCAAACCCATGTCTATGGGACATCACACCCATGCCTGCGTGCAAGAACACTATATTTCACAGTGCTCAAAACCAGAACTGCAGTTAAATATGAGGCTACTACGTTTCTCTATGCAGCATCGCTAGCTCAACGCGTATCTCACAGTGCTTTTTGTCACATAAAGCCCACTGACCTTGTTTTAATACCCTTGGAATACTACACCATCAGATGCTGGGCTAGGAGGGGAAGAAATCAAAGTTGGATGGTCAAGGAAACAAGAGACTCCTGCTTTCCCCACCCCAGGCTCTTCCCTCCAAAGCACAGTGTATACTCATATTTCTCTACAAATCCTTGGAGGTCCCACTTGCTCTAGATTGTGTCAAAGATTGTACACTCTTCCCCACACCAGGCACTCGCTGTGATGAGACATTTTTATACCTTGAACATAGATATCAGGAACCAAAGGAGGATCAAGTGAAAGAAGCGTGGTGCATAAGTGATGTCTTATCTGGGGTGGGCCAGGGTGCTGATTTGATCTCAGCTGTCTGTGCAAAAAGTGTGACCTCAAATCCAGCCAATGGAAAGTCTGAGCATAAAACAAACTCCTTGCATGTATTCATTCACGTATTCAAGCATCTAACAAATAGGAAGGAAGCTTCTCTCATGTGCCGGAGTTTTCTCTGGAAGCTGAGGATACCGTGGTGAATAAGACAAGCTCCACATCCGTACATCTTCCAGGCTAGAGAAGGCAGAATGGAGAAGCAGGCAGTTGTAGGCTGATGTGGTCAAGCTGTGGCAGGGGAGGTGCTAGATGGCCTGAGAACATGTGGAAGAGACACCGAACCCAGCTTCCGAAGCTAAAAGATGGGGTCCCTCCACTGGGATGTAAAGGAAAAATAGGAGTTATCCAGGCAAATGCGGGGTAGGGGAGAGTGTTTCAGACCAAAGAGATGTCTTTGTGGAGGTCTGATGTAGAAACATACCCAAGTCCGTAAATACATCTACAGTACGGAAGGCAAAGAAGCAGCATAACAAAGGATGAGGCTGAAGATATCAGTAAAGATGAGGTCTGCCATTTTAGGGAGTTTAAACTTTATTATAAGGGAACTTGGAAACCATTGAAAGAACGAGCTTAGCAAGGACGTGACCATATAAGGGTGCTCTAAGAGGATCCCTGTGGTGGACCTGTCAGGAGTGGAAGGAGGAGAATGAATGGATGCAAGGAGACCGCTGGAAGGGTAGAGCAGTGTGGTGTGTGTAGAGGAAGGCTGGGATTAGGGAGAGAGAAAGGGGGCTGGATTCCAGAGCTCTCTGGGCAGGAGAGTTGATGGAATTTTGTGGGCTGGAGGGAGAAAAGGGAGTCCAGGATGACAGCCAGGCCTGACTTGGCTAAATCTCATTCCAAATATCCTCCAAGGCTGACGGGCCCAAGTTGTGGTCCACAGAGGTGAGTTGGGGTTATAATTTGCACTTTGCAGAAGGCCTGAGGGGTAGGGGATCAGCCAGGAAGCACATCTTCCTTCTGCCACACGGAGCAGCCAAGAGCTCCTCTGTGGCCGGGCGTCTTGGGCTTTTCAGAGTGGATGACTCCTCTTGATTGTTTTGAATATACTGACAAGAACAAAAGCTTTCAGGAAAACAATACCTCAACTCCTCATTGAAACAGGAAATAATAAACAGTTTCAAATGTTGGCTTTCTTTTCTGTGCTCTTGCTTTCTGCTGAGAAGAATGCCTTTGCTGTTGAATGTGGTGGCTGCAGGTTGCACTGTGGGTTTGGGGAAAGGTCAGTGCACCTATAACCTGCCCACTCCATGTGTCTTGAGGTGCTGTGATGTTTTTCTTGACAGGTATCCCAACTCTCAGTTTTGACAGGTCATGTCAGGGCAGCCAGCCAGTTGGGACTGGACCCTGGGAAGAGGCTGCAGGCCTGAGACTTGGTAGCTTGTGCCTGGTGAAACACCTGTGGCTGCTATGACCCGTGGCTAAGCCCTGTCACAGACTGACAGCTCAGGGCTACTCAGATCCCCCTCCTGATGGTGGGCCCCCAGTCTTCTTATTACTGTAACTTTGCATCAGGGGAGGGAGATTTTTCATGAACAAGTATGTGAAATGCGTTCAATGCCTAGTAGTGGTATATGGCTGCTATCTACTGCTTTGATCTGCCCATAATCTGCCTCCTTGTCTTTTCTGACACTAGCAGCCAGATTTTCTTTAGTCAATTCTTTTCTATTTCTGCAGTTCTGGAGCAGTTACCCTTTGCCCAGCACTGTGTCAGATATGGGTACTTGAAGCAAGCCAGCCAGTCAGAATCCTCTACCCTCAGACCTGATCACTTAGACAGAGCTGTTCTTTGGGCCTCAGTGATCGGTTCAGTGGGAAGCCCAGGACCCAGCTAGACCAATGGGTCTCCGTCTGAGTTTCGGATGGAGTTTCTTTTTGTTTAGAAAAAGAAGGGCTTATTTTGTAGAACTGTAAGCTGGGATGATGGCATTTGGGGTACTGGGGGACACAGCCTGCCTAAGAAGGTAGTGAAAAAGAAGGGGAAAGCAGACATGAGTGATGGAAAGAGGAAGTCGGGGGCAGAAACTGATACCAAGGAAACTGTTAGAGTCCTTGTATTCAGCCTTGCCCAAAACCAGCCTAGTCCTAAATGAGCTTTAGTTACAGGAGCTAATAAACGTTTTTCAGTAAGCCAGTTTTGAGTCCTGATGTGTCCATTATTTAGTCTTGATTCAAGTCAATTTAGCAAGTTACCTGTTGAGATCTACAGTGGGAACTGTACCTCAGAGCTGTAGGGAACTCACAAAGCATGGTGTAGTAACAGCCATAGTTAGTCATTATGGCTGTTCTATTTATTGGCTATTTCCCCTGTCACCAGACATTTCTTTGCACTTTACACGCATTATTTATTTGATCCTTTGAGTAAATCTGTGAATTAGAAGTACTTACTTGAATTTAACAAGGAGGAAACTTGGATCCAGAGAGGCTAAGAAATATATCCAATATAAAAATTAAACAAACAATAGTAAAAAAAATAAATAAATAATAGCCAGTCAGTAAAGAGATAGGATATGAGTTGCAATCTACTATGACTCCAAAGCCTGTGTTCTTGCCACCCTGCTTTCTGGCCTCCTACTCTTGTTTATCCACACTCTGGTCAAGGAGACATAAAGGAAATACCCTGTGAGCCTCAGGTTGGGTCAGGTTATTTCCTCCCACGTTAAAAACTTGAAAATAGAATGGATTGCACACTCATGAAAGCAATATCGGATGGATCAGAGCAGAGACTTGCAGTTTGCCCAAAAGAGCCAAAATGGCTCCTGGCCAACCAGGCTGGGTCTTGCTGCCTAAATGTATTGCCGGCAAAGAAGGAATGAGTGTGTCAGGAGATGGGTTACCCAACCATAGAAGCAGAAAACAGTGAAGTTAGGAGAATCTTGGGGACACCCATCCTATCACCATCCACATGGTGGGAGCTATACCCATGGGGCTTCTTAGGAGCTGGTCTGTGCCTCTGTGGAGCTGAGTGAGGAGACTGGCCACAGAATCCAGCAGTCACTCTTCCCATGGAGGCTGCTGTCTCCATCGTGGATCAGTGCACTGGGCCCCTTGGCCTCACGCTGATAAATGCCTGCTTCAGCCAACGGCTTCCTAAAATTGGAAGCACCATCTTCCTGATCATCATGACCCTTCCTATTCTCTTTTTAAACCTTTATTNAGGAGCTGGTCTGTGCCTCTGTGGAGATGAGTGAGGAGACTGGCCACAGAATCCAGCAGTCACTCTTCCCATGAAGGCTGCTGTCTCCATCGTGGATCAGTGCACTGGGCCCCTTGGCCTCACGCTGATAAACGCCTGCTTCAGCCAACAGCTTCCTAAAATTGGAAGCACCATCTTCCTGATCATCATGACCCTTCCTATTCTCTTTTTAAACCTTTATTTTTTAAAAAATTTTATTTGGCTGTCCTGGGTCTTAGTTGCAGTGTGTAGAATCTTTGATCTGTGTTGCAGCATGCAGGATTTTTAGTTGTGGCCTATGAGCTCTTAGCATGTGAACATTTAATTGTGGTATGTGGGATCTAGTTCCCCGACCAGGGATCAAACCCAGACCTCTGTATTGGAACATGGAGCCTTAGCCACTGGACCACCAGGGAAGTCCCCTAAACCCTTTTTAAATGACTACTTTCTTGAAGGGTGTATCTATAGGGAGAGGACTATGCTTGCTAAACATTCCAGGCTCTGCAGTGATGGCTTAATGTTACCGTAAATGAATGAACTGGCCCTCAAAGTCTAATTTGGCCTCCCCGTGAGTCTGCCTATGGGAGACTGGGTTGGTCAGAAGCTGGCAAGCTTTGAGGGCTGTGTGCCTATTAGAGCTCTCCGTGTAGAACAATGACCAAGCATCCTGGAACTGGCAACTTTGGAAACTTCCCTTTCGAAGGTGGGTTTCTTGCTTGGATTGACACAGAAGGTTTTATAACTTACCAGAGTTGAAAACAGGCCTGTATGATGGAATAGGAACTATTATTTACAGCCAGTTGTGCTATGCACACACCTACATCCTGGACAAGGGCCGGGGAGAGGGGGTTGGACAGGAAAAACAGGGTGCATGTTGGAGTTAAGTGAACTTGAATTTGTGCCCCAGCTTCAGTGTTATTAGCTATGTGGACAAGTTTTCCAAGTCCCAAAGGCTCAGTTTCCTCCTGTAAAACATGAGGATAATAACAGGATCTACTTCATAGAGTGACTGTGAGAACTAAGATGAAAAGGGGAAAAGCGATGCAGATTTAGCAGCACTGGATATAGTTGTGCTCGTTAGCTGTTAGTTGCTGTCTGGGTGCCTGTATCTCTGCATCCTTTGGCAGAAAACACCCCTCTGCTCTCACGCTTTTCTTGGTGTGGCCCAGGCCTGAGTGAGGAGTACAGTGGCAGTACAGGCCCTCAGGAAGTCAAAAGGACTAGAGAAAGAGGCCATGTGGCTGTACAGGTAGGCCGGCTAACCCAGCTCGGCACAGAGTCCAGACTGGAGATGTCAACGAGGGAACTAGACTGGTTGAATAATGGGTCAGATGGATAGTTAGGCCTGCATAAGGATGTATCATGTGGCAGCTTCAGCCCCACATGCCAGGGAACACAGACCCAATATGATCATGACGGTGAAAGTGTTAGTCCCTCAGTTGTGTCTGACTCTTTGCAACCCCATGGATTGTAGCCCAGAGGCTTCTCTATCTATGGGATTCTCCAGGCAAGAACGATGGGGTGGGTTACATTCCCTTTTCCAGGGGATCTTCCTGACCCGGGGATCAAACCTGGGTCTCACATATTGTAGGCAGATTTTTTTTACTGCCTGAGCCACCAGGGAAGCTCCAGTATGATCACATCTGTGCATATTTTAAAGAAAAGCCAAGAACTTCGATTTCTTTATGAAATATCCTATACTTGTGCCGTGCTTAGTCACTCAGTCATGTCCGTCTCTTTGTGACTCCATGGACTGTAGCCTACCAGGTTCCTCTGTCCGTGGGGATTCTCCAGGCAAGAATACTAGAGTGGGTTGCCATGCTCTCCTCCAGGGAGTCGTATATTTACAGCAACTAATTTGAATTCTTCTGAAGACTCTGCAGGCCACACAATCATCCCATGTGACAGAAACTTTCTTGGAATTTCAGTTTTTGATCTTTACCCTTAAAGATCTTTACCCTTAAAGGGTTTGGGTTAAGGGAGTCTGATTTGGGTTCCCCCAGGAGCAGATGCTACAACAAAGATCCACTACAAGTAGCTGACTTGGGACAGGCTCCCAGGAAACATCAGTAGGGTGGTGGGGGAGCAGGACAGAGCTGGGAAAGCATCCAGTAGAGGAGCCGTTATCAAGTTGTCACTATGGGTGGCGGGTGACTGCTGCTTAATCATTTGGGAGCCTCTGGAGCCAGGGTTGGACTCGTGCCTCAGTGTGACCCACCTGAGGGGCAAGACAGCTGGGGTGTATATACCCTCCCTCCTGTCAGTCACAGGTAGAGGGCTGCTCCCTGGGGGCATCAATATCTTCACATACCTCCTTGCCATAAGCTTGTGCAGGGTGCAGTCTTGGGGACCAAAAGAGCCCCCGGGTAGAGCCAGGCCATGATCAGCAATTGGATGCAGGTGGAACTCCCACAGTGTCCTTGCAGGGAGGGGCGGAAGGAAGCAGTCAGGATCAGCCACTGCACTAGCAAGTGTTCAAGAGAGCCTTCCAAACATTCTGTCGAGTCCAGCAGCTAGGGTGGGTGGTGAAGTCCCTCACACTGGCTGCATTTGTCCTGTCAGATGACGCTTCCAGCACATGCCTCTGGTCTCCTGCTTGTGCCAAAGCAGAAGTCAAGGCTGGAAAAAGAAGTGAGCTCCTAACAGGAATGCCCACTCGCCGCGCTTGCCTCTTGAGGCTCTGCCTGTCAATTACAGAAATATCTGTGAGATTCTGTTTGCCTCTATTATCTTCCACAGGGGTCTCCAGTGGCAACTCTGCAACCGTTTTCTGCAGAGTGGTTCAAATTGTTTTATATCTCCTTAGCTGCCAAGTACAATGTCATAAGCAATAAATAAATAAATTGTTGGCCTGTATGGAAAGCATATTTTGTCCAGATGCGTCCTTGAAACTTCAGCCCTGAAACATGAAAGTCAGATTGGGAAATCACATTCTCAAAGCTTGGGGGAAGTAGGCTCACATAGAAAAGCTGTTTGATTGGCAGGTGCTGCTACCCAACACCCGAGGTGTGTCCGGCAGATAGGCAGGCAGTGTGCTTTCTGAAAACATGAGTGTGTGAGCATTTCATACCAGTTTTCCAGCTTAGCATGGGTGGCCCAGCTGGACAGACCAGGGGTGAAGGGAGACCGGAGCTTGGAGGGTTGCTTAGCTGGAGCAGCCAGGACCTGTGTCTTCTTTTTGATCTCCTCTTGACCAGCTGGGTTGAAGCCAGCCTTCCTCATAAAGAGGGTGATGTTCAGGACCCTTGTCTGAGCTGCAGGCAGTTCTCAACAACTCTGTCTTTGCTTCATGCAGAGGTTGAGGCCATGGGGATATGTTGCCAGGAAGCGGAGCGAGATCTCGATGGTAGGAAATACACTTTAGCTGGTTGAGCCCGTCCTGAGACCCTGCAGCAGAGTGAGCATTCCGAGACACAGGCACGGCTGGGTGGAAACAGGAGAGCAGGTATGGCCTTGGTGGCAGGAATCACCGCATGGAGCTTACCAGGGATGACTTGAGCTGCCTGTGTCCACTGGCGGGGCATGCCCTTAAATGTCATCCTTATTGTTCTTTAAAATTACATGCGCATAAAAAGTTAGCCTGGAGCTGCAGCAAGAGTAGAGAGAACGTTGCCTCTTTAACATCCAGTTCCACCCCCTCTGCATTCTTCCAGAGATTCTTCTAGACTTGTGTAAACACACACACACACCCACCCAATTTTTATAAGAAATGAGATTGTATTATGTAAACTGTTCTACAACTCCTTCTTGTATACTTCATTTACTTTAATCATCTTTCCATATCTCATAATCTTTGCCATTACTTCATGGTGCTCTTTTGACAGATTATAATAATTTCTTACAATTTTTCAAAACGAATTCTCAGATTGCTTCCCAAATTGCCAGCCTGTGGTAAACAACCAGAAATGTTAGCAGCTGACGTTATCACGTTATTGCCACTAGGAATAAATTTTTTTCTTTCCTGGAATTTGATAGAATTGAAGTGGAGAATGGAGAAATTCACAAGAAAAATTACTCTAGAAATAGCAATTTGGGACACATATAAACACATGTAAAGTGTGTGTATAAAGTAAAATAAAATTCAAGAGAGATAATTGACTGAATAAAACTAAAGATGTTATTTCTGTACCTGGGTTACTTTTCTTGAATGAATTCCTTTACCAACCTGCCAAGAATTCATTTTAGGCTTATATATATTCTTTGACTGGCAGCCTAGCTTAGGAGCAAAGTGTGAGTCTACTGCTGGATACTGTAGACTATTACACACTTAGGCCGTGGGTTCAGATACCAATTTTGATGCTCTCCAGCACACGGTGTTAGTGTGCTTAATTCTCTCTGTGCCTCGGTTTCTTCATTTCTCAAAGCACAGTGAGGACGTGCTCTTCCTAGGGTGGAAGACAAAAGGGGAGAAGCCCTGTGAAGCTCGTCCCTGGCTCTAAGTGCCTGCCCCGCAGATAGGGGTTATGAGTAACAGAGTGTAGTCCCCAGCAGATGCCTGTCATGTCTGTGTGCCTGATGAGGTGTTGATGCCATCCACACACTGTAACTATCCAGCTTGCTAGGTACTCACTGTCATCTCCCCCCCGGTAGTTAAGAAATAATTATGGAGAATAAAATGAGTGGAAAATGGCTTCTAAGTCCATAGTCAACTAAAACTACTTCATAATGCCTTGGAGGTTGTCGCAAACCATCAGCTGTTCTAGACCAGAAACAGAACCTGATTTCTAGTTGTTGATGATAAATAAACATTGTATGTTGCCCTTTGCGATGAGTGGCTATTTTTTTAACCTATGCAGATGTGTCCTATTTACATTGAAGCTGTCATACAAATTAGCAAAGGCCCACAGAGTCTGAAAGAAGGCAGGCTGCAGGCCCCAAAATGTTCACAAGAATGGAAAATGGCTTACCTTGCTCCTGCTAGCTGTGGTGCCCCAGTCCTGGTAGGAATGGCTGGAGAGAACTAAAGAGCTTTTCCAGGCCAGTAGAAATGTTTGCTGACCAAGCAGGCTTCTGAGGTTTATCTGCAAGGCAGGATGAAGTGAAATGCAATAGCTTTGGGAGCCGCTCTGATTTTGACTTTTTGGCAGTCGGTGAAAAGTTCTGACCCTTCAACAGATATGAAAATCCTCTCAATTGGTACAGGCTTGTGCATGGCAGATTGAGTGTGAGTTAAAACACCAGTTAGAGTGCAATGGATGATCTCCTGTTATTCTGAGGATAAGATTTTCTTGGCAAAACCTTGTTTGGCTCCCCTTATCAGACATACCCCTTTATCAAACTGTGTGTATGGGCTGTGAGAGGGAGAGCACTGAGCCACAAAGTCAGAATAAGTCAGGCCTAGGAAGGTACTTCGAGTTCCAGATTTTCAACTTCTTCTATATAATAAAAAGATGATGGAGGCCCAGGGGATTGAAAGGACCAGCTCAAGATCCCCAGTGAGGCCTGAGACTAGAATCCCAGGTACAAGGCTCGCACCAAATGCACTTTGCACTAGACCATGTGGCTTCTAGATGGTCTTTCTCTTGGGGGATGTGCAGAGACATGAAGATGTAAACAGCTTACATATAAGCTTTAAAACACCAGTGGCTGATCTTTTCTGAAGAGGAAGTAAATCTCTAATTGTGTGAATATCAAAACGATTGGGTTCTGGAAGAGCCATTTATTACTTCTCTCAAGTACTCTGGAGGACCTGCAGAGGGCCAGCCTTCAGCAAAGGCCTAGGACTTCAGTGTGGCGCACACAGGTCCCAGCCCTCTCTGTAGCGGTGTCCTTGATGCAGGGAGGCCAGAACAGCCTTCAGTGTCCTCTGAGAGGCAGGCAGAAAGGGCTGTGGGAACACAAAGAGGGTGGTTTTTTCATTCTGCTTAGATGATTCAAGGACTCCTATACTTGACCTGGGTCTTGAAGTGGTAAGCAGACTCTTTCTTGGCAGAACATTCATTCATTCATTTAATTGAAATTTAGTGAGCACCCGCATTTTTGCCAGGTAAACAAGCAGTAAATACGGAGTAGTAAATAGTCCTCTGTTCTTAGGGATTTTTGCATTCTCTTGGGGAGAGTCAGAAATCAAGCACGTAAATGAAAGAATAAAGATGATTGTAGATGGTTACAAGTACAAAGAAGGAAATGAGGTAAGATGGTGGGAAAGCCCAAGGGTGAGGATATGCCTCAGATAAAATTGTCTGAAAGGCTGGTGAGGTCCTAGGACACCTGGACTGAGAAGGTGGCACGGAGAAGGTGAGGGCGGTGGTGACCAGGTGAGAGAAGTGAGGGAAGGCGGTAGGAGGTGAAGTGGGGGCGCTGGGTGGTAGCCAGTTTCCACAATACCCAGCTGGTATAAGCAGACCAAAGGTTCTTCTAGGAGAACTAGGGAGCTTTGGGAGGGTTCTGAGCGGGGGCTGTGGTGCTGCCTCAGTGAGGACGCTGAGGTGGGGCGAGCCACCACACGCGACCAGGCTCGGCAGAGGAAGGCCGCGGCCCAGGCCTACGACTCGGGGTGCCAAGCTCTGTGCTTCTCCGCCGCCTGCCTCCTCTGCCTCCTCGCCCGCCTATTTGCCTTCCAGGGCCTGAAATTTAAGATCTGTTCCCCATCAGGCATTTCAGAGAGCTCTCTGATGGTTTGTTATTAGTGTTGTGGTAAAAGGCAGCCACCTTGAATGACTTCTGCTTGACGGGAGTGTCAACACTCACCACCTGCCCCCCCAGAGCAGCGGCACATGTCGAGGCTGTTCTGGCTCCGAGGGGCATCAAAGGGCCTGTTCACCAGAGCTGGAATTGAGCTCTGGCTCTGCCTTGACTGACCATGTGGCCTTGAGAAAGTCCCTTCCTCACTGTGGACCTGCACTTTTTAATGTATGAAGTTAGAGGATTGGAACATAGGCATTTTATATATATATATATATATATATAAACTGTTTTGAGTAATTTTGAATTAAACAGATTGTTTGTTGCAGGACTTAGCAGAGCCTTTAACATACTAATAAGCACTGTCAAACTCCCAAGGGGGAAGTAGAGTCTGGTGCAGGCACCTCACAAAACTTGCGCTCCTGAGGATATTCTCAAGGAACTGGTCTGCGAGATGAGAAAGGGAGATGAAAGGAAGCCCCCAGTCTTGCTCTTACCTGGCCTTGTTCAGCAGCGGTGCAGAGTGGCAGGTTGTCCTGCGTCTAGGTGGAGTGCGACTCTCCCCCACTGCACTCCCCCCACCTCCACTGCTCCCCTCCGGTGGCCCGCAGAGGCAGTCTTGTGCAGGAGCATGGCTGCAGAAGTAGCGGCTCTCCTTGGGGGCCCACTGGGAGCTTCTGGGAGCTCCAGCCTCTAAGAAGGCACTTCCTCTGCCTGATGCCCTCAGTGGCCACATCGCTGACCCTGGACAGCAGCAGAGTGAAAGCCTCCTTTGGGAGACAAACACCTACATCCAGGGGTCTCTTTCTCTCCTTAGAGTTTTCTCTCAAATGTTCCCTAGGGGCTCTTTCAGTTTTTATATTTTTTCTTCTTGCTTGCATATCAGCCTTTTCTGCTCACCAGCAACCACACAAGTTGCCTCAGGAGCCAGCCGCCTGCATGCGTCTCTCACAGCTCCCACCTGACACTTAGCCTCATCCTCACATCTGCTATTTTCTGAGCACATACTATGCCCCAGGCACTGTTTAAAGAGCTTCATCTGCACTGAACTCATCGTCTCTAGTCACAGCCTTATGAGATACGGGCACTGGTTTTATTCTACTGAACAATGAGGACACTGAAGCTTGGTCAGGTTATTCCTCAAAAGTCTCGCAGCCAGTGTGTGTGGGGGCTGTAGTCTCACCCAAATCTGCCCCCCAAGGCTTTATACTGGATCGTTGTACTGCAGTGCTCTGTTAATGTCTGGATGAGTGGAAGGTGAGTGAATGGATGAGTGAGTGAAGGAGCACGTGAGGGAAAGATCCTCTCCACCATCTCATCCCCAGCTTTAGGAGAGCTGCCTGACCACAGAGGGGAAGCAGCTGTGCCCCTTCTGAGCCAGCACTCTCTGAAGGCCACGTCGTCTCTGTCTTGCCACCCCTTCCCACCAGGGTACCAGTGGGTACCACCTTACTGTCCCACCAGCAGCCCACAGCTGCTCCACCCATTAGTGGGCGCACACACCCAGGGCGAGGCAGCTTCAGCTGGATTTCAGCCTCTGGGGGTTTATGGTGCCACTGCCTAGTTTTTCAGGAGGAGGGCAGCTGTTCTGGGATTGAAACATGAAGACAGATGAGCTGAGATCAGATAAGCATCCTTTCCCAAGCAGACTCACCTCCCAATTTGCAGGCCTTTGTTATATTAGCAGCAGGTACGGAATGTTGACATGGAGCTCTAGCCTTCATCTGAATTATAATCTCTGAAGCTATAGTTAAGTCTGCCTAAAGATATTTCAATTTGCCGTCTCTCTTTCCTCCCCTCTCCGGTCTCCTTGGCTCAGAGTACAGTTGTATCCCTGTAGAACACAGAAAAGCCAGGACGTATTTCTTAATGTTTTACATTACAGTTGTAAGTCCCTCTTATCCTTTTATAATCATATTTTAACTTTTAGTCAACGTACTTGTGGGTGTGCCTGTGTCTGTGTTGTATATAAGTTCACATTTATACGAACGGTATTAGCTCCTTTTATCTTTTTTTCCCCCTAAAGCCATACTTGTAAGACTACATTCAGCAGTGGATTAATCCCCAAATAACTTAGTTCAGCTTTCGCAGCTGCTGCCAAACAGCCTGTCTCCTGGATGGGTGTAGACTGTATGGTGGTTATAATTAACAAGTCTTCAGGGGGCGGAGGTTGTAGTACAGGGAATGAGAACTGGGCCAGGAGGTCACCACATACTAGTACAGACAGGAAGAGGTCAGGGAGGACTTTTGTTGGAGTAGGGCAGGTTAGACAAATGAGAATTGGGTTTTTGTCCTTGAGCAGTTCGCCAGTGGTGAGGTGAGAAAGAAGATAAACTGGGTGGCCTCTTTGTATGTGTGTGTGTGTGTGTGTGTGTGTGTGTGTGTGTGTGTGTGTGTGTGTGGGGGGGGGGGGGGGGGGGGAGGGGGGTGTGAAGTGGTGTGGGTGGGAGGGGGGGTGGGGGG
>SJYA01002813.1:927029-950070 GCA_006410615.1 Neotragus moschatus
GGGGGGGGGGGGGGGGGGGGGGGGGGTGGAATGCCAGTGTGTGTTAGTGTATGTGAAAGTATGTGTGTAGGGTGTGTGTGTATTGGATTGGAGAGAGGACATATCTTCTAAGATGGTAGGTTGGGGTATTAGATTTTTGTTTGAATTATCGTTTATGACTTATTACCTCTGTGACCTCAGGTAAGTTACTTATAATTGACGTTTCTGTGCATCAGTTCCTCTCTATGCAAATAGGGATGTATTAATTATTGAATGAGTATTTGTTGAATACTCTATTCCAGGCCCTGTCATAGATACCAAAGATGCAGCAATAAACAAAAGGGCAAAAATCCCTGCCCTTCTGGGACTTCCATTCTACAGGAGAAAAAGAGCTTTCAAGGAAGGTTATTATAAGGATCAAAATAGTTTGTGCACATGAAATGGCTAGCACAGTATCTGGCATATATGATTTTGGTAAAAAGGACCAAATATTAATACTATTTTTCTTTATATTGCATTTACAAAGTAACACCTCCCACAAGAAAAGCAGTCATGAATCTAAATTCCACTATTTTATAAACTTATTCTTCTTTGGGAAGTGACCCATGCGTACTTTGGGAAANCACATGAAATGGCTAGCACAGTATCTGGCATATATGATTTTGGTAAAAAGGACCAAATATTAATACTATTTTTCTTTATATTGCATTTACAAAGTAACACCTCCCACAAGAAAAGCAGTCATGAATCTAAATTCCACTATTTTATAAACTTATTCTTCTTTGGGAAGTGACCCATGCGTACTTTGGGAAAAGATGCTCTGTATATATTTTGCTAGTTCAGTCAAAACAGTCCATCTGTGTACCAGACATCTTGAAGGATAAAGATGCTTCTTGAATGGACTTAAGCAAAGGAAGATCAGCTCTCAGGTGACAGCTCAGACATGACAAACGGGAACAATGCAGAAAGGAATGCGTGAAGGGGTTGGATTAAGAATTGGAGGGCAATTGCTTTCTGCAAACTGATATGCAAGCAAGAAAGAAACACAGGCACAGCTTGTTATACAGAAGCACAATAAGCAAAAATTCACTGTTACAGGATTGCAGAATAGGCAAACCTCTATATAAAGATGAGCTGTTATTTTAAGGGGACTTGTGACTTTGTTTTAGCATGTGAGCCTCACTTTGCACTAGTCTGGAGCTCCTGGGCTGATTCGCGAGGGCTTCCACTCGTCTGAACTGCATTGTTTTCTCCTCCCCAGCCGCTGTGCGCAACATGGCTTTCAAGAGAAGATGCCCTGACAGCTCTCTGGTCCCTGTACCAACCTGGTACTGATTTGCACTGACTAAACAGATAAGGGGTCCCCTTATCCGAAAATTCACTGTCTGAGGCTGGTGGTTCAAAGGTTGCAGGAAAGCCAACATTGTCATAACATTAAAACATTCATGAATTAATTGACCACTTATCAAGTTAGCTTCACTTAGACATCTTCCCCATTTCATGTTGGGCCTCGTACTAGGTTAGGAGTCAGCTCTTTGTGCATCTGTCTTTATAGGGTTATCCAGCATCTAGAAGTAACAGTGAAAATAGATCACACATCACTTGTAAGATGAAGTAGTAAATTTTTCAAAAGATGCAAGCTTTTATCAAGTTAATGAAAGTGATGTTGGAAAACGAGTTTGTATTACATGCAAATTCAGTAACAAATGAAGATAACTTGATATCAATGAAAAACGAAAAGTCAGTAAGTTTGATGACACAATAGGGACTTCAAAGTGAGTGACTAGATATTAAGTGCTGTGACATATCCTAAGGAGAGTGATAAAAGTATATTTTTGCAAATGTCACCCTCTTAATACCTGTACTAATGGAAGTAAAGGATACCAAATCATGCACTTATGCAGCTAGGTTAGGGGAAAAAATGGATCAAAAAAAAATCACATTTTATTCTTTGTTCTATTTTTTTAAGTATTTATTTATGTATTATTTGGGCACACAAAGTCTTTGATCCTTGTTGTGGCATGCAGACTCCTTAGTTTTAGCACACAGGAGCTTTAGTTGAGTCATGTGAACTCTTGGTTGCATCATGTGGGATCTAGTTCCCTGACCAGGATTTGAACCTGGGCCCCCTGCACTGGGAAAGTCTTAGCCACTGGACCATTAGGGAAGTCCCTATTCTTTGTTCTTTATAGGAACGACTGAGTTGTTGAAATTGTAATATAAATTTTATTAAAAATAAGATATCAATTCAGTTCAGTCGCTCAGTTGTGTCCGACTCTTTGAGACCCCATGAATCGCAGCACACCGGGCCTCCTTGTCCATCACCAACTCCTGGAGTTCACTCAAACTCATGTCTATCGAGCTGGTAATGCCATCCGGCCATCTCATCCTCTGTCGTCCCCTTCTNAAAGACTTTGGCATAATCAATAAAGCAGAAATAGATGTTTTTCTGGAACTCTCTTGCTTTTTCCATGATATGTATGTATTCATTTCCAAAAATTTTAGTCTTGTTTTTATAGTCCCAACTCTCTTCTCCAGTATTTACTGTGAAAGTTTGGTCCCTGTCAAAGGGGTGTTCTCATTCAGGTCCCAGTTTTCTTCCAAGAAGGAGAACCCAGTGTGTTTGCATTGGGGAGGTTCTTGCTCTTGAGACTACTGTTTCTGCATTCTGAATTAGGGACAGTGGGCAATATGGGGACAAAGTATCCATCAGTCTGTATCTCTTTGTTTACACTGATGATGCTTAATTTGTTCAAGGTCCTGAATCCTTTGAATGAAGAACATGATAATTGGAGAGGCTCTTTCTGTAAAATACACATGCCCAAAGTAAATTTCAAGGAGTTTGTCTGCCTTCTTGATGTCTGTGTGTGGATCATAGGTACTTTATCATAGATCTAAGTAACTTTGACCTATTAATATACCCCTGGCTTCCCATCATAGATTATTTATTTATATCACACATGCCAAAGCACTTTGTGTATGTTTATCTTTGTTATTACTCACAGTGACCCTATGGAATATGGGATATGTCCTAATTTCAAAATGTGGAAAAACCTAGAGAAAAGTTAGGTAATTCATTTAAGGTCATAGTAAGTGTCTGGTATTCTGTTTCTAACACTGAGGTTTTTCTAAGGCCTAAACCTTCACTTTTTCTATGGTGTTAGGTCAACTCTGTGTGTTCACATACTACACTGACTTTTTTCCTCAATAAGTAACTTTTAAAAGTCTTCCTTATTATGGAAGAAGCACATGTTTGTTGTAGAAAAGTTATACACTGCAACTCTTTACCTGTGAAGCACTCTCCATTCTTCTTCATTTTCAGTTGAAGAAAGAAGTCTTGTTATTACTATTCTCATTTCATAGAGAGTTAAAATGAAGGGACTAGGGCCTGAATGAATAGCCATTGGGGTTTGAGTGGAAGTTNAGTTATACACTGCAACTCTTTACCTGTGAAGCACTCTCCATTCTTCTTCATTTTCAGTTGAAGAAAGAAGTCTTGTTATTACTATTCTCATTTCATAGAGAGTTAAAATGAAGGGACTAGGGCCTGAATGAATAGCCATTGGGGTTTGAGTGGAAGTTATGGGCAACACTTCTATTCTTCACCTTAAAATATCCCTCATGACCCTCTTCTGCTCTCAGACATACATTTAAGTCTACTTGAATCAAACTGAGAGGCTTAACAGGGATAGCAGGATTGGTGGAAAAGATGGCCAGATGGTGAATACGCAGTTCACAGAGGAACTTAGGTAGCCAAGAGGAAAAGTTCTGCTCTTCTTTTAATATCTTGTTCATCACAAAGTGAGTGGTGGAAGGAAAGGCGGTACAGGATGGGGAGGGAAGGTGTCTGTGCTGCATGGTATAGTGACCTATCCAGCTATCTGAGTTCAAAAGAGGTAAGCTGTCAGGACTTTTCCAATAGGTCAAATTATTTCTTAAAAAAGGAAAAGGAATAGATTGGCTCTTATGTCTTAAAAGTCAAGATGTCATACCTTCCAATATGGCTGGATACAGGGGTAAAAAAAAAAATTTAGGACCCTGTCTCTCACCATTTCTTGGCTTTGCTTTCCCCCAAAGAGATCTCATTCATTAGCAGAATTCCACCAGAGATTTACCATAAGATAGAAAGGCAGCTGCTGACATCTCCAGATGGTTATATAACAGTATCAATACCTGAGAAACATGGACCTCTTTGCTCTTCCAATTGTTCGAGCAAAAATCCCCATCTGGAATCTCATCGCACCAACTTTTATCACATTCCCATCCATGAACCAATCACTGTGTAGCTAAGAAATAGGATATTTTGATTAGTTAGGCCTGTGTCATATTCCCTCCCCAGGGTTTGACAATGGGGGAACTATGATTCCCCAAAGGACAAACCAAAGCTCTGCTACAAAAAGAAACTATTCTTAATGATGTGCAGGCAGAAAGAGCATCTGCTGCTAGGGACTTGTTGAAGTCTGCCGGGGACTGTCTCAGAGATGAGGGGTGGGGATCACAGCCACGCTGTACAGGACTGGATCTGGAGAGTGGAAAATCAAGACCTTTGTCTTTGTTTTCTCATCTATTCTTCTGTCCCCTTTCATCCAGCTTCCTCTACCCTCATTATACTCTTGCCACAGGCCGCATGTCCTCAGAACCTTTCCATGGGCTGACTCAGTCTCTTGAAATCCCTCTTTCTCAATCTCTAGGGGAAGAAACTCATTTGTTAATCTCAGAACCAGGCCACAAGCTACAGGTCACTGGCCAGACTTAACAGATGTATTTGCCTGAAGCGTGAATCCTTTCTTGGTACAGTCAACTGTAGCAAGTTAGGGCAGATCAAGCTGTTTGTGGGTTTCTCCTTGCAGGCCTATGGATCAGGTAGGATCTCTAGAAAGATAAGACAGTAAAAGCAGTAGTATGTGTGAAGAACAGATGGAAACTTGGGTAGAAGCAGTCTGCAAGGCTATTCCTGGAATGGGAGCTTGCTGAAAGACCTGGAATGTCATTCCTTGACAAAGATGAATGAACAGAGAATGGGGTGTCAAGGAGGCAGGAAGGCCACCAAAGAGGCAGACCAAAAAATCAAAGCCAAGGCTCCAACACAGTCAGGGACTTCTCCTGGGGAGGTGAAAGGCAGCCACAGGACCTGTGAATTGTGGCATTCTTTAATATCAGGCAGTGTAGGATTTCCCAGGCCATGTGCCTAAAGTTATTTCCTCCTGGTTTGACGTGGCACTCCTTGGGGCTCCAGCCCTGCACGGGCCTACCTCCCCATCACAGCGACACCGTGCCCTGTGTCTCACAGCCTGGGTTCAAGCATGAAAACATCTGCTTCCTGCCCCTGATAAACTCATAAGCATCCCAAGGGGTTAAGTAAGTAATTTTTTTTTTTTTTTAAGAAACAAAGATTAAACACACACATACTCCACAGGAACAAAAGTAGCATAAATCCATGCAAGTGGAGAGGCTTGAGTGTGGTTGGCTTAAAAGCAGGGGAGAGTTTTCTGGAATATGTGTCAAAATGAGCCTAGGTAGGACACAGATCATCTTTCTTTGCTGATGCAGACTTCAGTTGATGGAGCTTTCAGGCCAAGTAGGATATTAGATCTCTCTCAATCGTCCATCCATTTGTTCATTCATCTCACAAGTATGAGTGTGTCCATTATGGACCAGATGCTGTGTTCTAGGATCTTCTTCCTCCTTGGCCCCAGCTTGTGCTTCTCTCTCCCTTCCGTGGCCAGCCCAGCTCCCCTGATCTCCTGGATATGAATTCACCCTCTGTCTCAGCCTAAAAATCTCTTCCCCGAGGCTCTGCACCTGGGCCCCCACGATTCATTCCTTAAGATCGTTCTCTGTCCACTAGGTCTGGGACCATTCTGAGACAACTTCTGAAGATGCAGGCAGTATTCCTGTCCTAGCACCTGGCATCAGTCTCCCCAGGGGCGGGTGACATATTTCCTTGATGTCTGAGCATCAGATTCTGGTCACAGTCCAAGCCCTCTTTTGACTCAACTCTACATGTTCTTATTTTTCTGTGGAGAACTACCTCCAGCTCTAGCCTCATTTGCAGACTCAGATAGCTCACTGACCCTGAATCCCGTGAGCCCTTTGCCTGGTTTTGAAGGCATTTCTCCAGGGTGTTCTTAACCCTCAAGTGTGGTCAAAGGAGATGTAACAGGTAGTGCTTTTGCCAGGGACCATTCATCATATTGTCTTGGAAACCCACCCCCGTGTTACCTAGTCTTCAGTGAAATAAGTGGTGGACTATTTGGTAAAGGCTGCAGCTGCACTGTTAATACTGTTCTACTGTAGTTAGGTGAGTAAAACTGAAGAAAAAAGTGTTCAGTTTTCCTGATTTCCTTTTCATTTTTAAAACAAAGTTGGTAGTGATTAGCCAGCCCTATCCACCTTTAAGGAAGTCAATTTAAAACCTGGTAACCAGCCAAAAACATAAAGTATTTGAATGCTGTGTGTTTATTAATTAATATATTTACTTGGTGGATGGGCAAGGACTCTGGTTCCTGTTCTTATGGTGCCCTTTGGCCAAAAGACGGCAAACTCTAACAAGATTCGTTGAGGAATCTCTCTTAAGTAGTAAGTCATTCATGACCAATGTTTTAATTGAAGGTAATAATAATTCCAATAATATTATTAAGAACCGCTATTAGGGTGGGAAGGACTGAATTCACTGACATCATGTCAAAGTTATGCCCAGTGATGACTGCTGAGCCCCTGGGGGAATAACTTTCATAATCCATTGAAAAGTTATGAGCGCCTTGCGTTTGTACCAAGAAAGAAATCAGCATTAACCATTTGGGAAGTCAGTAAAAATGGAGAAAAAACTACTTGTACTTTTAACAACTTAATTAATGACTGCAAATGGAGTTGGTGCTCACAAAAACCCCTTGGAGAAGGTTGAGATGTGTGTTGACAATGGAAAATTATCCTGATTTTATAGGTGAAGGCAATTTCCAGACACTAGGAACAAGCATGGTCAAGGAGAAAGAGAAAAGATGACTTTTTGTTGTTAAAGGAATAGGGCTCCAGGCCAAGAGGCTTGCTGTCTGGATTGGGACAAGGGCAATCATTGTGTGCTAGGAACTGAATGGAATAGAAGAATCTGAGTTAAGAGACCAACGAAATTGGGTTCAGTTATCGCCTCTGCCATTTGTCAGCTTTCTGACCTTCAGCTAGAGGGTTAGCCTTTTAGGACCTTAGTTTTAGCATCAATAAAATGGGGAAAATACCAGTAACTAACTGGTGGAGTTGGAGACGTCGTTGAGCTGAAGTGAAGTGAAGACGCTCAGTCATGTCCGACTCTTTGCGACCCCATGGACTGTAGCCTACCACACTCCTCCATTCATGGGATTTTCCAGGCAAGAATACTGGAGTGGGTTGCCATTTTCTTCTCCAGAAGAGCTTCCCGACCCAGGGATCGAAGCTGGGTCTCCCGCATTGTAGGCAGATGCTTTACCGTCTGATCCATGAGCTAATATATGTCAAAATCTCAGCCTGGTGCATGGCCCATAAATAATACTACTATCTATTATCCTCGTTATTATTCTTTCTTAACTAATTCTACAATTATGTCATAAATACCTACAGTGTGCCAGGGACTATGTTCGATATACAGACCAATCTATTTGAGTTTGTGGTATAGTGGGGAAGATGGAGAAAAACAAAGCAAAACAAAGAAACATATCCGTAAAAAGAATGCTTACAGGTTGTACTGAATTCGAAAGCCTGACTCCAGTGATTGCCCCATGGGTTAGAGCTGCCATGTGAGCCCAGGGGCAGATAATAAGTTTTCACAACTTGGCTTTCAAATTGGTTAGACCTGGATCAGAGCAGCTTTGGTGCCAGTCCGTATTCTCAGACTGTGTCACTGGACAAGTCCTCTGAACTCTAGTTCTCCCTCCGTATGAGGGGCTTGGAGGTGGGGCACAGGGGGTGGGCTCTTGGCGGTGCCTCTATCTCCGTGCGTAGAGATTTAACCTCACCGAAGCCCCAGCCCGTTCTTTTAGCAGCTGTGGCTCATGCCTTGCTGGCTTCAGCAACACTTTCACCTTCTTGAGTATGAGAAGGAATAACATTTTCACATCTTTACCTGGATGTGGACAAGAAGGTTCCCATCTCCATGTCTGAGGATTTGGGGCAAGAGAGAGTTGTCAGTCGTGTGAGTAGAAAAAAAAAAAAAGAATGTATTCCAGAAGGGCTTTGGCCTGCCAGAGCCTCACTGCAGAACTGGTCCCAAGGATCAGTTGAATACAGGCTGGTTTGTAGGAGACAGGAGGACCCCAGCCTAACTGTGAGACCATGACAGGCCCTGAAAATGGTGAGAGAGAGTCTGACTGGGTGGAGGTGGTGGTTAAGGTGTAGCTGGGAGGGACTGACCTCTCGTCACCTCCAAGTTTCCCTCTAAATACTTTGATCTGACACTGGGCTTCTAAGTCACGACTGAGCGCTTATTTTGAGAGTCAGTCTGGTTTATCATTAGAACATGGATCTGCCAAATATGGCCTGCAGGCCAAATCCAGTCCCTTGCCTGTCTTTGCAAATAAAGTTTTATTAGAGCACAGTCACTCCCATTCCTTTATTGTCTGTTGCTGGTTTCTGCTACAAAGCAGAGTTGAAGTTGTAACAAGGACCATATGGCCTACAAAGTCTAACATATTTATTCTCTGGCCCCTTGTAGGAAAAGTTTGCCAACTAACCCCTGATTTAGAACATTACAGTTTTGGAGGGAATAGATTCATTCATTGATCTTTTCATTCATCATGGAACAAATAATCACTCATCGTCAAGACGCTCTGTACACTCTGCTAGGCCCAGAGAGTGTCCCAGGCACTGTGTTCAGTCTTTTTAATAACTGTGTGAGTCGATGATGCAATCACACCATTTTGCAGATGGTTCAGTGGAGGCTGAAATAGGTTGAGTAACTTTCCAAAGTCATTCAGCCATAAAGTCACAGAACCAGGGCTGTTCGTCTCCAAATCCTGTGCTGTCAACTTTACTGTCTGACAATGTGGCTCACGTTTGTCCTTAATCTCCCCCTGTTAGTGTGGATTACTGTGAGAAGGGAAAAAAGATAAAAAGGTTGAAAATACATTAAAAAAAAAAAACTCTCTGGTGGAAACTCTTGCTATTTAAAGAGTGGTGGGTGAGTGAAGTTGCTGCTTATTTGGCAAAGTCTCTGTTTGAGATGGTTCTTCATTGGGCATTGTCCTGAACTCACACACAGATTGCTTTAGACAATATCAAAAAATCATCTGAAAATGTTTTCCCTCATAATGATATGGTCTCACCACTAATGTTGATAAACATTAAAATGGCATAAAGCATTTCCTGTTCCAGCCTGAGAGAGATCTTGGAGGATTTGTCTAAATATTAGCATACCTTTAAAATGATCAGTGGATGATTATCTGGATAAGAGGTCAAAAAAAAAAGAATGTTTAGGAAAAAAGAAATGACGTGAGGCAGATTTTCCCTTTCAGAACTCTCCAAACTGCTGTGGGAAAGGGAAGAGCTACCATCCTGCTTTAACGGGTGAAAAATGAACCACTGTTAGTGAACAAAAGTGAGATTTCATTATCCTATTGATGCTCATTCTTGACATGGTTTTGCCAATGTCTCCATCCAAGAAACGCAAACCAGGGTTTCTGACTAGAAATAGGAGAAGAGCTGAGTGGACCATGCCTCTTTCTAAGGACAATTTATGAAGATGGATTAATCTTATGGTCCACATAGAGGTTCTACTGACAAGTTCTCATATGAACTGATTAGGCTTCCCCTGTAGACATTTTTATCAGACTGATTCATTCCTCTGGAAGAAAGCTGGCTTTTACATTTTTTTTTAGAAGAGATTCCAAATGGCTTGTCAAGATTACATCTTGCATGTGAATCTCAGCCAGGATTATGTTACAGCCAAGATAATATTTAATAGGTAGAATCAGGCAGGATGGTAGAAATGAAGCAAGCTGGTCCCACTAAATAGTAGGAGCATGGATGTGTGGTGTACATACAGCCCAAGTGACTTCAAGGCAGTCTGTGGATTGGCTATCCTGAAAGGATACATGAATGCATAAAATGTAATATTCAAAGGAAATAAATTACTTCAGCTTTTGTCTGTTACTCATGGCATGAGCAGATTCTTATAAGTGGCCTTCATGTCTGGGGCATTCCGTGACCTGAATTCCTAAGCATCCCTTCAGATCCCCTATAAAAACCACAGACTTGAGAAGAGAAGGGAACCAGACCCGTTTGTACTAAGCTGGCCTAATGCAGAGGGCTCTGCAGTATTTGATAAGTGTGACAAACTCACCACATCTGAAGGAGCCTCTTTGAAGTGGCAGGTTCCCTGCTCTTAGAACACAAATGGAGCCACTAGCAGGCCATGTAGGAGGTAGGCAGAGCAAGGGGCCTTTCCATCGGAGATCCTTGATTCCCTGGCATGGCATATTTTGTGACAAGGCCCATAGCCAGCAAGGAAAGGGGCCTGGAAAGATGCATGTCTGAATCATCTTTGTATTAAGAATCAAGAACAAAATCCTTCAAGATTTAAATTTGGTTTTGCATGAAGGGTCAAAGAAGAAATGTTGTTAGTCCTTCCCAGACTCTGTAGAATATAAAGTCCATAAGGGCAGCCATACTGACATACATCACTCTCTCTCCTCTCTCTCATTTTTTTTTTTTTTTTTTTTTTAAGTTGCTTGTACCTACTTTCATGGCTGTGAAAATCAGTTCTGACCAAAGTAAAACTTGACCTAGTGAGATAGCTGGAATAAAAATCACTAATGATTTGCCCTGATAAACATAAGTGGAAAAAGGCAATACCTGTTTTTAATCCTTAATCATAAACATTCACAGTGGAAACCTCATTATCTTCTCTTCTCAAAATCACTTGAGGGAGGCTGGATTGGTGATTAGTTGACCTGGATCATTCAGTTGCCAGGAAACAGGAAATGGGGGTGCAGAACCACAGCTAATAATTATTTGTTGGCAATGGCGCCATGGGCAATGTCCCCTAAGGTTGCCAGGAGTCACTGCGGTGTCAAGTCACAGGGAGTCAGGGATGGTGTTCTTGCAGACTGTGTAGCAGTCAAGAGCATGGGCAGACGGACAGTCAGCTCAAGAAAGTTCTCTCCAGCCTGGAGGTAAAAGACTTAAAGTATCTTCTGATCACTTTTTGTACTTTTATTTAAATCTTAAAAATTTCAGAGGTACATTTTACACATGAAAATAGAATACTCACAAGGTGTAAATGGGTTTATACTAACAGGTTAATACCTCTCCAAGTCTTCAGTTCCTTCCCCCAGAAGAAATTACTGTGCCAGCAGTTTATGTGTCTTCCTTCCAGAGATAGTCTGTATGTGCATGAGGACACATGGGTGTGTATAAAGATGATTTTAAGATAAACAAATTGTACTAATCTTGCTTGTTCTTTTTCATTTAACATATTTTAGAGTTCATTCCTTTTCAGTACATAAAAGAAGTTGTTTATTCCATTTATTGGCTTATGCTGTCTTTTAATTCTGTTCATTGGGGCTATCTGCTTAACTTTATTTCATCTAACTAATTTCACTTAAAGAGTCTTTGCCTTAAACTTAAATCATATGTATTAAGCATCTAGAGAAGTATCTGGCAAGGAGGAGGCTTTTCCACTTCTATTTGTGTGATGTTGAGGAAGTTTATTACTCTAAGGCTCAGTGTTCTCTTCTGTGTAATGGGGATACTGTTCATCTGGCTGATATTGCCGATGACTGGCTGTCTATCAAGTGTGTGCTCTCTCTTTCAAAGTACAGAATTATTTCTGGGAAGAGAATACATTTTCCAGCTTCCTTTCTAACTATTGCCAGCATGGAACTAAGTTTTCCAGTGAAAAGTGAAAAGTAGTAATATGTGTCAGTTCAAGGCCAAGGTAATTAATGCCATAACTGTACACTAAAGCATATCATTGGGGTAAAAATTAAATTTGGTGAGATGATGTGAGGAAAGCATTAAGGCATAGTAGTGCTAATAATAATGATATTATTATTATTATTAATCTGTATATGATTCTCCATATGAATAATCTCTAGTTTTTCCTCTACCAACTTTAACAAGGACTCAGTACTTGGTCATGTGCTCCAAAGTCAAGTGTACTTCAGAGAAGCATTAAGGAGCAGTACAGATTTTAATTGAGGATATAAACGAGTACTCTCCTCTCTCAGACGAGAATAGACAGTCCCAGAGAAGACTCTCAAGGGAGCCTTTAGTTATCCATTTCTGCCAGTCAGCCCATCATCTATACCACAGCTGTCCTTTTGAGATTCTCTATAGCCTTTGCTTCTGACCCTGTCTTAGCCATGCCTCACCTTCTTCTACCAAATATATTATTTATGGACTCTGTCCCTGCTGAATTTGGTCTCAACAACATGTTTCTCCTCCCTTTCCTGCCTTGGGAAATTCCACCTTTGTATTCTTACTTACTATGTTCACCTCTCTAGGCTTCAGCTTTAGGATTCAACCTTAGAGCTTCCCCATTTCACTGAACCTCTGGAAATCTTAATTTCAATCCCTGTACCCTGAAGACCACTAGCCCTCTTCATGTGTGGTTAATAAATCTTGGTTCTTCCATAGATTTCCCCACCCAACTAATGGCCAGTGTATCAGGACCTACCAGTATGTTGTAGAACACAAAAGGCAAGTGGAAAGATGCATGTGATATCTGTGACTAACCTGGATACAAGTGTGAAGAACACTCCTTGAAAATGTTTTATAAAAATCAAAACTTATTCAATATACTGTTGCATATACTTGTTCAATATACAAATTCTACAGGAAATAGACTATGAATTATTCCTTGAATTATCCTCAGAATCTCACATAGTACCTTGGGTTTATTAGGTCTTCAGTTATGTTTGTTAAATAAATAAGTTATATAGATAACCTAGAAGTAAAAGATTAAGTGGTCAAATATATATTTTACAAAACAAAATCCATATTCCATATTTAAAAGAAAATATAGTTAAGAAGTATCCAAAATTACTAACTTTGTAAATTTAGGTATTTTTTAGGCCTCTGCTTCTTATCTTTAAAATGAAATAATGGTAGCATGAAAGATTAGATAGAAAAGGTGATATCTAAAGGTGTTAGAGATTGTATTTACTCACATTTGCAGTAAGAGCTTGATAGTCTAATTGAACAGTCTGAGGATGTTAATCACCTGGAAGTCTATGCATCATAATAAAAGAATGTGTTCCAGGGATGAAGTGATAAGAGCTCATCTCCTGACTTGCTGCGCACAAGAGACAAGTCACTCATTTCCTTTTAAATGAGAATAATGCATATCTTCCTCCCAGTTAGGTTGCATATGTTAATCCAAATACTTACAATTTACTGTGTGTGAGTTCATCTATTTCCTTTTTTTCACTGCCACAGCCCCAGGTTTTGATGAGTGCCAGGTACATAGTCGGTACTCAATAAATGTTTCTTGGATGAATGAGAAGCCATTGAGTGATTATGCATGCATCTTCTCTGTCAACACATGTTGAATTAAACACCTGTTATATGCTAAGCACTGAAGTAAGGAGCAGTCCCTACGGAACTCATAGCCCAGTAGAGGGAGACACGTATGCTTGCCAGTGGTTTCTGCATCTTCAGAAACTTCGTGGACAACGGATGTAGTCATTTTACAGAAGCCCAGATGTGCCAGTCTGGCCACTGGGTGGATAGATAATATAGTATAGTTGAATATTTTTCAAATACACATGTATTTGGGGTGGTTGATAAAATACAAAATAATTTTAAAGGGTTAATATATCCCTGATGCATTTTTGTCATTGTGTAACTTTTACTCACAGATAGTAAAATAATCATCATGATTGGGTCTTGGAGCTTTTGCCATACGAAGAGTGGGCAGAATGAAGTAGTGGAAAGAGTGACCTGGGTGTGCACCCACTCCTAGCAAGACTAACTGGTTAACCATGGGCATAGGGCTGGCAGAGAAACAGATAAAGAAATGCAGGAAACTCTGCCACTTCCGTTTTCAAATGTGGACAGTAACAGCTAACTCATGTGGTTATTGCCAGATTATTTGAGATAAAATATATAAAATTTCTGGCCTGTAGTGCTAAATATTTAGAAATATTATTTTTATTATTGTTATAAATATGATTATGGTGATGGAGAATTAGAGATATAGGGCAGAGTTCAGAGAATGACACCTGAAACAGTGGCTGAATCTTCCAAGGCAGGAAACACCACCAGAGATGTCTGGTTAGTTTGTGCTTTTCCTGGCACCAAACTGAGGTTCAGACCCAGCGGTGCCAGGGGTGGAGAAACCACTCTGTCAGTCTGATGGTGCTGTCGGGGCTGTGGGTGGTGGGCGTCCAGTCACCAGTGTCCTGGTGCTGTTTGCATCAGTGAACCATGTCACTCCTCTAACAAGTGGGTTCAGAGCTATAGCTGACATGACCAGTTCAATGATCACATTAAAAAAAATACTAGGTATTAGTCTTATGAAAATTAGTCTCCCCAAGTTTTGAACTACATGGAAATAATGATGAAAAGACCATGTATGTTTGCAGAAGAGAGGAAGTGACGCTATTTTCACTGTTGGCAAGCAGCATAGCACAGTGAGCAAGTGCACAGACTCTGGGGCAAAGCTGCCTGCATAGGAATCCTGCCTTGGTCATTTTCCAGCTACTGTGTGTGCCTTTGGAAAGTCACTTAACCTCTTTGCTCTTGTTACTGTTGTTTATAAAATGGAAGATTATGGTACCTGAGGCGTTGGGTTGCTATGAGGATTGAGTATGTTGCTACTTCTAGAATGCTAAGATAATACTGGGTGAATAGGAAGTACAAATAGGTAAGTAAATGGATGGATGGGTAGATGAAATAGAGAAACTTTTAGTTAAGTCTGAAGGAATTCCCATAGGAATTGCTCATATTTTTTGAGCATTTTCTTTTGCCAAGTTCTAATTTTCCCAGCACCCTAATAAGGGAGGTTCTATTATTTTGCCCTCTTACTGGGCAAGAATCCAGACAAAGTAGTGACTTACCAAGGACATAGAGTGGGTAGGTGACAGAGCACCATTCCAGTGTAAGTCTTTCTGATTCCAGGGTCCTGAAATCTTAGCTCCTGAACCAATACAAGATCCCCTCAGAAAGGTCTATGAAGAAGTAATTCTTGCACAGGCTTCAGTGCCTCGTGTTCTTAAAGCCCAGCAATGCAGAGTATGCTAGGCTTACTTCTGTTTGTCCACCCCCTTATTCCTTCATTCATTCAGTAGCTTCAACTGCCTTCTCTATACCAGGTACTCTTCAAGTTGTGTTGAAACCCAGGGGTATTTCTATTAGTCTTCCTGTTAGCACTTGTTAGTCTTCCCTGAGTTACATTCTCTAGGTGTTTCATGCATACCTGGCAAACTTTTATTGAGTGTTTCTGTTGACCAGGCACAGTACTAGTCATCAGTTATATATCTCAAAACCCACAAGAGCCCACACAAGAATAGAGTTGCTCATATTTGCACTTTTCAATATCTGGCAAATAGTAGGCAATAACAGAGAAGGCAATGGCACCCCACTCCAGTACTCTTGCCTGGAAAATCCCATGGGCAGAGGAGCCTGGTAGGCTTCAGTCCATGGGGTCGCTAAGAGTCGGACACGACTGAGTGACTTCACTTTCATCTTTCACTTTCATGCACTGGAGAAGGAAATGGCAACCCACTCCAGTGTTCTTGCCTGGAGAATCCCAAGGACAGGGGAGCCTGCTGGGCTGCCGTCTACGGGGTCACACAGAGTTGGACACGACTGAAATGACTTAGCAGCAGGCAATAAGGAGTCTCTTGATTGAATGCATAGATGGACAACTGGACAACTAGTGGATACTCAGGAAAAAATAGTGATGAATGATAACTAACCTGGGGGCCTCTTACAAGTCATTTCATCTCTTAGAAACTTAGCTAGCTAACCAACTTCTTTTTTCCCTTGTTCTAAATTTTACAATATAAAATAGTTTAGATGAGTTACATCTTCTGAGTAGTCTACTACTTCTGAATAGTAGTAGTAGTAGATTAGGAATGAAATAACCTCAGGCTGTTGGTTAAGACTGAAAGGCAAAATTGTTTTCTGAGGAGGCCTTACAAATAGCTAAAAAAAGAAGCNCTCTGTCCATGGGATTTCCCAAGCAAGAATACTGGTGTGGGTTACCATTTCCTCCTCTAGGGCATCTTCCCACCCAGGGATCAAACCCAGGTCTCAGGCACTGGCAGGTGATTCTTTACCACTGAGCCACCAGGGAAGCCCTATAGGTCAATCACACAAAAAGCACACAGCACGTGGGAAGAGAAGGAATTATTCCAAGCACACAGTGTGGGCCAGCAGTGCTTCTTTGGCCTTAAAATGGTCTAATGCCAATGACAATCGTCTGGGCCAGCAGCTCCTCTGGCTTNCTCAGGCACTGGCAGGTGATTCTTTACCACTGAGCCACCAGGGAAGCCCTATAGGTCAATCACACAAAAAGCACACAGCACGTGGGAAGAGAAGGAATTATTCCAAGCACACAGTGTGGGCCAGCAGTGCTTCTTTGGCCTTAAAATGGTCTAATGCCAATGACAATCGTCTGGGCCAGCAGCTCCTCTGGCTTCTGGTTTCCCAGGAGTGAGGACGACTTTGGGCTCCCCCTCTCCCAGGGGGTGGCAGTGAGGGCCACTCACCTGAATGTGAAGAGGGTTCCCATGTCTAGCATTGAGAGCAGCTCTGCCTTTGACTTGGGGAAGGAGAGCCGGTAGCGCAGGGTCTCAAACGCGGGGACGATCATGGCCTTCTTGGTGTTGGCGAGGTCCAGCTGGATGACAGACTTCCTGGAGAGAGGGCAGGCAGAGAGACAGGGCCCCTGTAATGCCAGGTAGAGGCTGCCCCCATGCAAGGGCGTGGAGGTGGCTGGCACAAGGAGGGGTCGTAGAGAAAGCCAGGGGCAGCCTCTCAGTTTAAACATGAGGGAATCTGAGACCTGGGGGAGGCCTGGAAGCTTGTCCAGCAGCACTCAGGAGCCTGGCTGTCTCTGGGCCAGAAGGCGGAGTCTTTCTGGAGAGGAAGTGGAGGGGCTGCACGTTCGCAGTGTGTGCCCCTGTCAGAGCCAAGTGCAAAAGCCAAGAGACCAGGTATTCTCAAGGTGTGGAGACCAGCCTGCTTGCTGGGTCCCCTGGGCTGGCCGCACGCCTGACGCACCACTGGCCACAAGGAGAGCTGGCCATAACGCTGATGAGATGATTGCCAACCTGGGCATCTGTGGTCCCATCTCTGGTACTCTTCACTCCTTGGACACCTTCCGATGCTAAGCCTTCAAACTCGCCTGACACACCCCACAGAGTCAGCACCCAACATGCCAGAGCTCTGGACCCTGCCATCCGCTCACTCACTCCTGCCTTCTGGACTTGTCTTCCTGGAGCCAGCTCTGAGGCTATCATTTGCAAGAGAGAAAGGTCATGGTGCATGAGGCTGTAATGAACCACAGATAGGACTTAAAAGCCTGGCTCTTCACTCTAGGTGTCTTGCCATATTTTAAAAGTAGTTCAGTTTCTCATGACCTCAGGTTCCTCCTCAAAATGGGGCAATAATATCTCCCTGCTGAGCTGCTGTGAANGACACAACTAAGCAACTGAACTGAACTGAACCTTCTATAACTACAGGAACTCGCGCCAGGGACTCTTGGTGGTTTCAAATGATCTGCTCTGAGATTTGCTTTTGATACTTCCATGTGTTTCTGATAATTTTCACGCGATATCATCTCTTCTGTCTAAAGGAAGTTGCCGTCCTCTGCCTCTGCTGGTATACGAGCCTTCAGAGTATGTGTTTGTGTTAATTTCTCAATCTTGTCTGACTCTTTGCAACTCCTGGACTGTGTAGCCTGACAGGTTCCTCTGTCAATGGAATTCTTCAGGCAAGAATACTGGAGTGAATTGCCATTCCCTTCTCCAGTGGATCTTTCCAATCCAGGGATCAAACCCAGGTCTCCTGCATGGCGGGCAAATTCTGAACCATTTGAGCCTTTAGGGAAGCCCTCAGAGTATAAGTTCATGAAACAAAACAGCAATGTTTCCGAGATGGAGAAAGGAAGCATTAACCCCAACTCAAATCTGGATTTCACTCGTTTCTGTAATCCTGAACTAACTGCTTCTGGAAAGGTTTTACTGGTGTAGTTGACTTGCTATTGTTAAAATACTTCTGATGCTAACACCACTATGGTATTAATTTTTCATGTCAACATGATTGTCAACGAAATGCCCAGATTAAGCATTGTTTCTAGGTGTGCTTGTGAGGGATTTTTCTAGATTTGATTAGTTCTGCCTCTGTGGACTCAGCAGATTAATCTCCCCAACGTGAGTGGGCGTCATCTAATCTATTAAGGGTCGTCAAATGGAACAAAATTTAGAGGAATGATGATTAAATCACTTTTGCTTCCTGCCTGCTTGTTCGAATTGGGACCTCTTGTCCTCTCTTCTCCAGTTCTTTGACTTGGATGTGAACAAACACAGGTTTACGTGGCCCTCAGGGCTGTGGACTCAGACTAAATCACAGCACTGGCTTCCCTGAGTCTTCCTCTTGTAGAGAGAAGTTCATTGAACTTCTCACTCTCCAAAATTGCAAGCACCAGTTCTCGGGAGGACCTTAATACATTCACTCTCACTACAGAACTCTCGCAAAAAGAATCTGCCATGTGGGCAGTCAAAAGCCATTTCATCACTTTCAGCATCTCGCCCTGCCTCTGTTTATCTCTCTGCTCCCTCCACCACTCTCTGTATATCACACTTTTGCACATATCTCCATCTGTTTCCACCCCTAAATCCAGCGAACACTCCTAAAAGCCCTTGAGCCAATCACAAAAATATATGCCAGAGAGCTGCACAGCCTCCCCGTTTCACAAACATTCAAACGGAATCTTGGTTTGAGCTCAGCTGGGACACCCTGCCACATTGATGGGAAGTAGAGGGGGGCCTGAAATTAAAGAATCATTCTTTTGAATCAGAGATGCTTCTTCAGGGCTGTTTGAATCTATCAAATGACAAATTAGGAACATGTAATGACAAGTGATCTTTAAAATATCAGAGGAGCGTGCGTCATTTAAAAAGTCAGAATGAAACTCAAAGATGCTGAACGAATTACCCCTCTGTGCTGACTGTGGAGTTAATTCTTCAGAGGCTCCTCTCTGATCAAAGGAAGACACGTTGCATTTATCTTTCACACAGCCAAAATGTGTATGTTCTTCCAAATGTGCGATTCCCTTTTGATTTGCTTCTTAAAATTTATAGATCTTCTTACAAAAACATGACCCAATAAAGGAAAGTGTGTCTATTGAATAGAGGTCTAAGGAAACAGCAGATTCTAGTTTCAGAATTTTCAACTGCACCCCCTAAATAGGCTTCTCAGATGGCGCTAGCAGTAAAGAACCCACTTGCTGTTGCAGGAGATGTAAGAGCCTGGGGTTCGATCCCTGGCTGGGAAGATTCCCTGGAGGAGGGCATGGCAACCCACTTGAGTATTCTTGCCTGGAGAATCCCATGGACAGAGGAGTCTGGCGGGCTACAGTCCATGGGGTCACAGAGTCAAATATGACCAAATGACTTAGCAGCATGCCCCCTAAATGCAGATGAGATGTGTAGAGCTCTCTCTTTTCATTTTTAGATTCTGACCATCCAATGAATGGGTTGGAAGAATTTTGAATGAAGATAAGCGCACTTTGTGCTTCAGGATGCACCCTAAAGCAGAGCGCATCCTGGAGAGTGCACAGCAAGGGTGGTCATGTGTTTATTCATGTGGTTACTTACCCGGCACTTTCTCAGAGACATCTTGCCTGGTTTTTAAAACTAAATCAGATATTCTCCTTATGTCCTGCTTCAAGCTCTCAATTTTTTTTTTTTTTTACTCCTTTCTCTTCTTTGTGAAAATCAGAAATTATGGATTTGTTTATGCCCTGATTCCTTTCTTGTTGTCTCCTTCACTGAATCGTTACTAAAGGAGCCACATTTGTTGTGCGCCTACAGCACGGTGCCTGAGACAGAATAGGCATGAAATAAACATACGTTTACTGAATAAATACATGACATCATTGACATATATTGCAGCGTTGCTGATTATCTGATGTGAGCCTTCAGAAGCTGTGCTTGTCAAGTGACATTTCTCTGAGTCCTCCACGTGTGAGGGGTGCTCTTATATATTTCTCATGTCAAGAATGCAAGACCCTTATCTTCCTTTGTCCCAGCTATTGCTCAGGATTGGGTTCACAGCCAACGCAACTCAAACCAAACCGCCACATCTTTTTAAATGATTATTTTTAATTAGAGCATAACTGTTCTACCGTGGCTACGTTTCTGCTGTACAACATTGTGAATCAGCCATATGTGTACATATGTGCTATATTCTATCAGCATACATCCTGCCCTCTCTTTCCCCTGCTGTGTCCACAAATCTACNAGGATGCACCCTAAAGCAGAGCGCATCCTGGAGAGTGCACAGCAAGGGTGGTCATGTGTTTATTCATGTGGTTACTTACCCGGCACTTTCTCAGAGACATCTTGCCTGGTTTTTAAAACTAAATCAGATATTCTCCTTATGTCCTGCTTCAAGCTCTCAATTTTTTTTTTTTTTTACTCCTTTCTCTTCTTTGTGAAAATCAGAAATTATGGATTTGTTTATGCCCTGATTCCTTTCTTGTTGTCTCCTTCACTGAATCGTTACTAAAGGAGCCACATTTGTTGTGCGCCTACAGCACGGTGCCTGAGACAGAATAGGCATGAAATAAACATACGTTTACTGAATAAATACATGACATCATTGACATATATTGCAGCGTTGCTGATTATCTGATGTGAGCCTTCAGAAGCTGTGCTTGTCAAGTGACATTTCTCTGAGTCCTCCACGTGTGAGGGGTGCTCTTATATATTTCTCATGTCAAGAATGCAAGACCCTTATCTTCCTTTGTCCCAGCTATTGCTCAGGATTGGGTTCACAGCCAACGCAACTCAAACCAAACCGCCACATCTTTTTAAATGATTATTTTTAATTAGAGCATAACTGTTCTACCGTGGCTACGTTTCTGCTGTACAACATTGTGAATCAGCCATATGTGTACATATGTGCTATATTCTATCAGCATACATCCTGCCCTCTCTTTCCCCTGCTGTGTCCACAAATCTACTCTCTGTGTCTGCATCTCTATTCCTGCCCTGAAAGTAAGTTCATCAGTACCATTTTTTCTAGATTCTATGTGTATACATTAATATACCATGTTTGTTTTTCTCTTTCTGACATTTCATTCTGTATGACAGACTCTAGGTTCATTCAGCTCACTGCAATATATTAAGTTATATATTCTATAATTACACACGGATTTCTAAGTACCTCCACTAACTGTAATTTATAATAGTGAGTTGAATAAAAGTTACTAAGTTTTACAAGTCTTGAAGCATTTAAAGATTACACCAAGATTAAGAATAAAGTGAAAGAACACCCTCTGAAAACATGTGCATATGGTTTTCATATATGGTTTCTGCATATAGAAGGTGCTTCAGTGTGTAACCAGCAAAGGGGAAAGTCCACAAATAGCTTTGCTAATGCTAATAAGTTGCCAGAATCGCTAGATGGTGGGAAATGCTTTTCTCTTCTAATTTTTTTCTACCATTTCAAATATATTTTCCTACTCATTGGAAAAGACTCTGATGCTGGGAGGGATTGGGGGCAGGAGGAGAAGGGGACGACCGAGGATGAGGTGGCTGGATGGCATCACTGACTCGATGGGCGTGAGTCTGAGTGAACTCCGGGAGTTGGTGATGGACAGGGAGGTCTGGCGTGCTGCGATTCATGGGGTCGCAAAGAGTCAGACATGACTGAGCGACTGAACTGAACTGATGGTGAGATAATATAGACTAATTAAAATGCCAGCATTGCAAACATTTATGAACATTACAGCATTTTGAAAAGAAAATTGGTCTTACAGGATAAAGCATCTGCCTGTGATGCCCAAGACCCAGGTTCAATCCCTGGGTTGGGAAGATCCCCTGGAGAAGGAAACGGCAACTCATTCCAGTATTCTTGCCTGGAAAATCCCATGGACAGAGGAGCCTGGGGGGCTACAGTCCATGGGGTCACAAAGAGTCAGACATGACTGAGCAACTATGCTTATTTACTTACACTTATAATAATAGAGATTATCTGAGTTTGGAAGAGGGAAGGAAATGCTGAAAGTTTTCTGTAGCGTACTGATATCGGAGCAAGTGCTTCGGACTCCCAACACATGTTCCTTCTATTCTGAATGGAATTCTAGTGAGGGAGGTTGAAAACAAATATTATATTTCCAGGAAAAATAACCAAACACAGAAGTAGAAACTGAAAGAGTGAAACTCTTANGTTTTCTGTAGCGTACTGATATCGGAGCAAGTGCTTCGGACTCCCAACACATGTTCCTTCTATTCTGAATGGAATTCTAGTGAGGGAGGTTGAAAACAAATATTATATTTCCAGGAAAAATAACCAAACACAGAAGTAGAAACTGAAAGAATGAAACTCTTATGTGTTTGTGTTAGCCTATTTCTGGTCTCCATGTCTGGAGTATTAGAGCCCCAATTTAATTTTTTCCTGAAAATAATGTGTTTGAAAATTCTAATTATCAATGGGTATTATTCAATGCTCTTTCTTATTTTATTTAATTTAAAAATGGAATTTTAGCTTTGATATTGATTTTGTCTCAAACTGGACAATTGGTTCAAAATAACTTTTAAAACAGTGAAGTGTAAAATTATATACATATAATTATATATAATTATGTATAATATATAATGTATACACATATTCAATGTGTGTGCATTAGTCATTCAGTTATGATTGACTCTTTGTGACTTCATGTCTTATAGCTTGCCAGGCTCCTCTGTCCAGAGAATTCTCTGGGCAAAAATATTGGGCTGAATAGCCATTCCTTTCTCCAGGGGATTTTCCCAATCTAGGGATTGAACTCAGGTCTCTGCAAGCAGATTCTTTACCATTTGAGCCACAAGGGAAGTCCATATATATATATATATATATATATATATATATATATATA
>SJYA01002813.1:950278-1068031 GCA_006410615.1 Neotragus moschatus
GCTAGCCTTGGTGCCTCCATGCATTTTGGTATTTAGTTTTCTCCTGTGTTCACAGAGGAGCTGAAGGTCTTGTTAGCAATCCATTGTGCAAATATTTATGCTTTGTGAGAGAATATCATTGGGTTTCTCTCAAAGTTTAGGTTAAAATTAGTACTATGCCCTTTTCCCCTCACTGGTTAAACATTTTGGTTGGAATATGAAAAGATTTAATAAGTCCTTTGACATTCTGGTGACCACCTTAAAGCACCAAGGCAATAAAATAATAATAGAGAAATGAAAACAAAGAAGACAGCAAAACGGCTCATCTAAAATTTTGCTTGGCTATAAAACTTAAAATCCTATAAGAATGTATCTCTTGGAAATCATAGGAACTTGGGAGTAACATTTCCACAGAATGTGCCTAATGTAAGGCTTCTTTATCTACATACATGTGTGTGCAAGTGCGTGCGCACACACACACAGAGTTTTCTTTTTAATGGTTAACAGCATTTTTCAAACTGGAACTTGCACCAAACTGGACTTGTGGATTGCACCTCCATTCACATTCTACTCTGGTTATGTTAATAAGAAGAAAATCTTTACTTTTTAAATAAAAAACATAAAGCATAACTGTAATACTTTTAGTGTTTATTTTTGTCCTATTTTTGAAAACCATCAAGTCTTTTTTTAATTCAATATCAGTATAATTTATTTTAGAGCACTGATTAAGAGGATACTCATAAATTTTTAAAAATTCTTAATGTAGAGTGTATAGCACTGTGAGATACATAATTTGATGAATTGTTTTTGATGGCAAAGATAATTAGTTTCACTTCAATAAGAACATTTTGTTTCCTTTATGTTGAAAGAATGCTCTTTAAAGGTCACTGTAAGATAGAAGATTCCTCAATATACTGGTAGATGATTGCAGTTTCTTCAAATATATCATACCTAAGATGAAATACACTCATGTACATAATTTTGAAAAATAAATAATGGGAAATCTTGTGCTGTACCCATATTGTACATTCTTAATTTGTTTATGAATGATGTTTTCTTGTATACAAAGTGAGTAGGAAATTTCAAACATCTTTTCATCCTTTCTTGTGCCTTTATTCTTACAGGTTATTCTCTTCCCGAAACATTTACTGAAAACGTACTATGTTCACTGCTCTGCATTATACATACACTTTAAAGAATAAATGCAATATATTTTAAATTATTATAACCTGATGTCTATAGAAGCAGCATTTGAGTCTAGGCCAGATGATAAGGAGGAAATAAAGTTATTTTAAATATTGTTCTTTGCATGTGTATTGGTTTAACATATGTTTTTTTAGTTAAAACCACTATTAGAATAAGAAAAATCTAGTTTGTGCAGAAGTGTGTTATTTTAATAAAATATAAATGGCATGTGTGTGTGCACTAAGTTGCTTCAGTTGTGTCCTACTCTTTGTGACTCCATGGACTGTAGCCCTCCAGGCTCCTCTGTCTGTGGGATTTTCCAAGCAAGAATACTGGAGCAGGTTGTCATTTTCTTCTCCAGGGGATCTTTCCAATCCAGAGATAGAACTCACATCTCTTAGGACTATAGCATTGACAGGGAGGTTCTTTTCTACCACCTGGGAAACTCCAGAAAAGATTAAATGGTAATGAGATGTAATCTGTGGCTGACCAAACTACCTATTTCTATAATATTTGATGGAGATTTCCATTATTCTGAGTTCCTTTGCATGAAATTGATTTAATTTCAAATCAAGGGAACTTGTTGGAACCTTGAAACATAGGCTGATGAATAACTTTGTCAGTAGCAATTGTCCAAATTATGTACTGTCACTAATTAGCACTTTTCCCATGTGGTGAAGATCTGAGAAAACTCTTAACATTAGCTCCTGTTTTTTCCTTGAGTGTTGTAATGCATGTTCTTTAAACAAGGTCTGTTTAATAAAATATGCTTCATTTCCTTGGAAAAGGAATAGAGTCTCTTTGAGAGAATTCAGGGAGTCTCTTGGGACACAAGAAAAATCCCATGACCATGCGTTCCTCAAGATATAGCAAGAGTTAGGTGGAATCATATGACATCACCGTTTCGAAGATCAACATGTTTCTAAGCATATGCAATTTTTTACAGTTCAAACTATTATTATTTGATGTCATAAACCAAGTTTTTCCCCCCCTTTTGACACAATTACTTTCCTGCAAGGCTTAGGCTTCAATGTACAACATTTTTTTCCCAAAGAAAGCTCTTCAAGAAAGTAAAAATAATTTCAAAACAACAGTCTGTGCAAAATCATAAAATATACAAAACAGAATAACACTTTTGTTTTCATGAATAATTCTTTTTAAAATTTAAATAAAGGGAACTTCAACAGTAGTTTCGATTATTCTACTTTAACAATAAGCTCATTTTTGAGAGTAAATTAACCATAAAATAATTGTTTTATTAATAATGAGTTATTTTAATATGAGATAAAAGCTTTTGGAGGTGATGGATATGTTTATGAGATACACTGTGATTATATGGATATATATATTTTGAAACTAATCACATTGAAATAGAGACACAAACATAGAGGATAAATATATGGGCACCAAACAAGGGGAGGGATGAACTGAGAGGTTAATATTGATATATACACACTACCAATACTATATATAAAATAGATTGTGTCCGATTCTTTGTGACCACATGGACTGTAGCCCACCAGGCTCCTCTCTCCAAGGGATTCTCCAGGNAAAAAAAAGTAATGCAAAAAAGGCAACCAGAAGGATAAGAGCCTAAAAATTATTTTAGGGAAGAATTAAAGATACTTTGCCTGGAAGAGTGTGAAGGAAGGAAAAGTAAGCAGTTTTTTATTTGTTTGTTTGTTTGTTGGCCAGTGGCTTGTAGGATCGTCCCCAACCAGGGATTGAACCCATGCCCCCTGTATAGGGAGCACAGAGTCTTAACCACTGGACTACTCGGGAAGTCTAATCTCTGATTGTTAAAGATCTTTAAATGCATGAAAGTATAAACTTCACTACGGTTTCACAAAACAAAAGCAGTGATAATCAGTCGATGCTCAACAGACGCAGCAGAACTAGTAATACCGAGATAGAGTCAGGGTAAGGGAAGACAAACAGGTTGCAGTTAAAGCAGCAATGCTGCGCCGTACGTTTAGTCCATGGAGCTATTTCTTCTTTTCTATCTTTGTGCCCAGTGACTCTATACTAGAGCCTAAAACATTTAAAGCATGAGAAAAGCAGTAGCTCTGCAGTTTCCCCAGTGGTTCAGTGAGTAAAGAATCTGCCTGCAATGCAGGAGACACAAGTTCAATCAGGAAGATACCCTGGAGAAGAAAATGGCAATCCATGCCAATATTTTCATCAGGAACGTCCCACAGAGAGAGGAGACAAGTGGGTTACAGTCCATGGGGCCTCAAAGAGTTGGACACGACTGAGTACGTAAATTCATAAGCTGGAGTGTGTGGACATTAATCTATATTGACGGTTAAGGAAATCTTCAAGAGTAGATTTGACTTTTTTAATCCATTTCCAGGCACCAGTCTACATATCTCATTTGGTTTTGATGACATGATTTCATATAGAAGGACACTCCTTGTGGATGCCACTAATAACTGAAGTGTCTCTAATCCACACAAAAATAACTAGAGACTATGAATTGTAAAATACCATCTTCAAACTGGAAAGCGCCTTTGTTCCCAGGCGCGGTTCTTTTTTATTCACACACATCCCGACTACTCATAATCCTTTCTCTTTCACTACTTCCTCTGCCTCTTGTTCCCTACGCATTCTCACCCCCAATTCCCTTCCTCTTCACGGTGGTTACACTGCAGCTGGTCCTTGCTTTCTCAGATGCCAACTCAGCTTGTCTACACATCCATCCCACTCCTCCTCAGTTCTCCTTCTACTCTGCTCCAGCAAGTGGAAGGCGTTTCCTGACAGCATGAAGAAAAACTAGCTCCACTTTGCTGTGAAAGGTTAAGAAATAAATGTAGGAAACCATATCTATAGAAAGATATGAAAAGCTTTATCGTGGTTAGATAATGTATGTTTCCGCAAATCCCTGGACAGAAACCTAGAATTCTGACGACATGTTTATTTCAAGAAAATGGAAATATTCAGTAGAGTAACAGCATAACATTATGCTCATAAAAGATTATTCTGTCAAGAAATAAAAGACGGGCAAATGATCATTTTCTCTATTACAGAAACTTCATTAGTACAGCCTTGTTCAATATAAATTATTATTTGGTAATTGTGACGTATGCCCGAGGGATCAAGAAATTTTTTTCTTATACTGGGTGATAAACTTTAAAATGTTAGGGAAATGAAAATAGTCCTGTATTTTGCCTTTTATATCTACAGAATAGAAGTTGGGCTTGTAACTATGTGAAAATTTCATCACAAAGGCATGAGTATGATTCTCTGGAAAACATATTATATATTCTATAAAGAGAATAATTATTTTACAATGTCCATAGAATATGAACTTTATTACAAACCCAGAGCCTGATGGTATACTTTCTTCAGATAAACTGATAAATCTGCATCCAACATGCTTTTGATTAGAATAATGGCCTTTTAGTGTTGGAAAGGATTGTAGAATCTAGGGCCACAAATGTTAACCCACCCGACTCCAGTACTCTTGCCTGGAAAATCCCATGGACAGAGGAGCCTGGTAGGCTGTGGTCCATGTGATCGCGAAGAGTCGGACACGACTGAGCGACTTCCCTTTCACTGTTCACTTTCCTGCATTGGAGAAGGAAATGGCAACCCACTCCAGTGTTCTTGCCTGGAGAATCCCAGGGACGGGGGAGCCTGGTGGGCTGCCGTCTATGGGGTCACACAGAGTTGGACACAACTGAAGTGACTTAGCAGCAGCAGCAGNAGTTCTCTGGTCCAACCTGACCCAGATGGGAAGTCATTGTTTGTAGATCTACCTGAAGTTCTCACCACTTGCCAGCTCTGCAAGTTGGTATGTAGATAGGCACACAGGACACATTTGCTCTCTGGCGAAAATGGTGAACCTTTCTCTGCTGGCGTGCTTAGAAAGAGCCAGCTGTTTGGCAATCCCTCTAGCTCATCTCCCCAGCGGGAGTTCACCTAGAGAGTAACTCAGCACAGTATCAGGGGTGAGCAAGAGTTAGTGCAGGCTCCAGGGTCAAGTATTCTCAGCTGCAATCCCAACTGCTGCATTTACTGGCTCTGAGATCTTGAGCAAAGGACTTAAAGCCTCAAAGCCTCAGCTTCCACATGCTTGACAGAGGATGATAAGAGCTCTGACCATTCAGTGTTNTCAGCACAGTATCAGGGGTGAGCAAGAGTTAGTGCAGGCTCCAGGGTCAAGTATTCTCAGCTGCAATCCCAACTGCTGCATTTACTGGCTCTGAGATCTTGAGCAAAGGACTTAAAGCCTCAAAGCCTCAGCTTCCACATGCTTGACAGAGGATGATAAGAGCTCTGACCATTCAGTGTTGTTGTGAAAGTTGAATGAGATAATCTTTAAGAAACCACACACAGTAGATACATAGTAAATGGAATTTTCTTTTTATTGTTCTTCTTTGTGGGATTCCTTCAGGAGCCAATAGTGTGGATTCTGTAGTGATAAAAACTCCCACGTTTGTCCAGTGCCTGTCAGGTGATGGTTGGTGGCCAGCCAAAAGCAGTCAATTTGGTCACAGTATTCTGGAAAGAGCATTCCAGCCACTCTTCCTACCTCCTAAATTTTCTCAAGCCTTCTTGTCACTGTTGAGAGTTTCTGACTCAAAATTAGGAAGAAATCAAGTGAGAATTTAGTTGAGCATGCATTGTAAAGATGGTCCATTTAGTTGGTCAAGCTAGAGTTTGGAGAGGGTGTTTGAAAGACTAGCTTGTAACTTTCAGTGCCAACCCAGAGGCGTGAGGCAATAATTTTCCTTTCCTCCTGGAAGGTCCACAGCCTCCTCCTAGGGCAATCTCTTGAGTTTCACTGAGTTGGCTGTTACATTTGGAAATCACCTTGTGCATCTGAGCGTTTGGGGGAAAGCTATTGACTAACCCTTGCTGTCTTTCAGTCTGTCTCCGCTTCCCCAATATTTAGGAGCCTTGGCCAAAAGAAAGAACCCATTGTGTCCCTGGTACAAGCACCAGAACTAAATTAAACATTCACTGAGCCTTAATTAATTGTATTAAGGTTGGGCAATTCCCATTGCATGGGGGGAAAAAAAGCCAAATACTTCATTTAATCGTGATGTGGTGTATGTCCCTTAGTACTGAGCTAAACCACCGTGAGACAGTCACTCACTTAACAGAAATTGGGGCCTTGGCCCAGGAACTAATTAGCCCCTCTTTCTCTATATATAGCTATCTTCACCACCAAGACCATCTGGAAGTTGTTACCTTCCAAATTCTTTCCATCTATTTTTTTTTTTTTCCAAACCGATCATTACCGCCATGATTCTTTCTTTCTTTCTTATTTTTATATTACGTGACTTCCCACTCTTAGATTCTCTGGTGTTATCTACATCACAGCCCAGCTGCCCTGGATCTTTACTCTGTTTGATTTTCAAGTGGCACACATATTTTTATGTACATTTCCAGTGGCAGAGGGAAAAAAAATTCTTTGTATAAAACCCAGAGGTGAAAGCAGGGATGATTGCCAAGGGGTATGGGCCTACCCAAGTTGACTCTGCGCCCACAAGGGAGGCCCCTGAGCCCTCTGAAGCCCCTACAGTAGCGTCTTTGATGGTCCGAGATACATGGGGAGTTCTTGGAAGAACTTGGGTTCCTGCCCAGCTCATTGAGCAGAAAGCACCAATGTAATCTGCCTATTCTTTGAGAACTCACTCAGATCAGGGTCTGCTGTGCTTTGAGAGTCAGCTTCCCAGGTGGCGCTAGTGATAAAGAACCTGCCTGCCAATATAGGATACACAGGAGATGCAGGTTCGATCCACCCTTTCCAGTATTCTTGCCTGGAAAATCCAGGGACAGTGGAGCCTGGCAGGCGGCAGTCCATAGGGTTGCAGAGTCAGACACGACTGAAGCGACAGCATGCAAGGAAGTATGAGGGCTTCCGTGGTGGCTCAGATGGTCAAGAATCCGCCTGCAATACAGGAGACATAGGTTCAAGCCCTGGGTCGGGAAGATATCCTGGAGAAGGGAATGGCTCCCCACTCCAGTATTCTTGCCTGGAGATTCCATGGACAGAGGAGCCTGGTGGGCTATAGTTCATGGGAATGCGGAGCTGGACACGACTGAGTGACTAACATACATACACACACAGAAGTATAACACCTGTCTAGCTGACACTGGACTTCACGAGCGAAGCCTCAAATACTTCATGAACCTATAATCCTAAGCCCTTACTCTCACTCAAAAATTCCTGTCTGAAGGCCCCTGTGTTCTTCACCCACCTCCTCTCCTACCACTGTTCACTGTAGTCCCGGAGCCCTGGCTGTCTTCTGCCCCCACCATGCCCAGCTTCTTCCTGCCTCAGAACTTTTGAGCCGCCTGTCTCCTGAGCCTGGAACCCATCCCCATCCATCTTTGCAAGACTTCTCACCGTGTAGTTCTCAGTTTAGCCTGTTACTGCCTAGGCGATGGTGGTGGTTTAGTCACGCAGTCCAGGGCAAGTGCAAGTCCAAGCGGAAGTCACTTCAGTCATGTCCAACTCTTGCAACACCATGGACTGCAGCCCCCGAGGCTCCTCCGTCCATGGGATTTCCCAGGCAAGAATACTGGAGTGTGTTGCCGTTTCCTTCTCCAGGGGGTCTCCTTGACCCCAGAATCAGTTGCAGGCAGGCTCTTCACTGGCTTCTCTCGCCACCCCCAGCCATGCCACCCAAAGCGTATCCCCTGTCCTCCAGGCCCTCATCACAGTCGCCTGTTTGGTTGATAGCACTTGATAGCACCTGTCATCATGTTATGTGGTTTATTTGAGAACATATCTGTCTGTGTTCAGTATAATACCATCCATGAAAAGCACCTTTATCTATATGGTTTATCATTGTGAGCTTGGCACTGTAATTCCTTGTTGAGTGAGACAAGTGATCAGAGAACAGCTAATAATCAAGTCTGTACCTTCCTGGGTATAATTACATAATATGAGTGTTTAGCTTCTCTGGCCATTTAGAGTACAGTGTAAAAGTAGCGTAAGACAAGGATTATTATAAGACAACTTGAATTACTCTACTAGGCTAACTTTACCTGAAGTTCTTTCCAAATCACCATAAGTTTGGATGTGTTAGGTTTTTCCTCTTTACTTCTAGTGTTTTAAAGTCCCTTTGAGGGTAAGCCTTGGCTCTTCCCCTCAACCCCAGCCATCAGAGCAGAACAACCTAAGCCTCCAAAGTCCATTGCTCAGTGGCTTCTGATTATCTCTGGGAGTTGTGGCCTCCCCATCACCCTACCCTGGCTTCCCTTCTGATATCAAGCTTCACGATATACATTGCATGATGGCTCAATGTGCAGCAAGGCCTGCAGGACGTTGGAGTGGAAGTGTTATGGATTCTTATTTTATGGAGAGTAACCCTCATCTTCAAACCTAGAGGCTGATTCCCTCTGGTCTGGTGAAGATTTCTTTTCATCCCTTTATGGTGATCCATCTGCCTCTTTTTCCTGTTGCTTCCATCCATCCTTAGCCCCAAATGGCAGAAATCCCTGAATAGCTAAGCTCCTGGTTCTCAACTCTGTTTATATTAAAAATTCCCCATATAAAACAGGCCCATGGGGTCCAGATTTCAGCAAGGCTAGCAGGACCCTCTCTACAAAGTATTGTGTGTCAGAATCCTCAGTCCCAAGGAGGAATCCAGTTACACGGGTGTTCACGTCCACAACCTGCACTTCAAGCATTTTGATTTTCCTTTCAGTGTCACATTGGATTCAACTAATTCATTTTTTGGAGGAGAGAAAATATTCTTAGCAGCCAGGTTTCTGGCTTAGCTTTCATCTGAGAGGCCTTTAGCTTTTCATCTTCTCTCTTCAGTCACCTTTTTCACAGACTTTTCCTATTGAGCCTTTGAGACTTAAATCCAAGGAAGAAGGAATTCAGGCCTCAGTAGAATGCTGTATGGCTGTTTCCTGGCTGATGACTAGTCTTTGTACAAACAGTCAGAGTAAACCTAAAGAAGTAAAATGAAGGAAAATTCTTTGTAAGTCAAAGGCATAAATAAATAAGATAGAAAGCATCAGCAATAACAAGGAATGACCTAGGAAAAGCTAAATCTTAAAATATATTTTATATTCGTCTGCACTTGCTGCTCAGCATGGTCACCACTAGTCGCATGTAACTATTTAAATTAATTACTTAAACAAAACCTTTAATTCAGTTCCTCAGTCGTATTTCAAGTGCTCAGTAACCACCTTGAGCTAGTGGCTCCTGCTGCAGTGTTGGACAGTCCAGGTCTGTCTGTATCGTACAAGCAAATAAAGGAAGGCTTCTCTGGTAGCAGAAAGTTCTGTTGGACATCTCTGCTATAGTCTAACCTTTATCCAGACCAGACTAGAGAGGGAAACTAGAGAAACTACAGAATGCTTCATTAGGAAGAAAGATAGAGATGTAAGCACAGATACAGGAGGGACTTGTTTTTATTATACAAGCTGTTATGACTAACTGTGTGCCAAAATATTTTCTTTAAATGAGATACAATGAACAATTTCCTGAAAAAAACATTTTGCACACTAACTCAAAGTAAAATAGAAAGTAAGCCTAACTGTATCAGTAACCACTGAAAGAACTGCATCAGTAGCTAAAATATGACCCCACTCCCTTCCTCCCCATCAAAAAATGGTGCCAAGTCAAGATGATTTTACAGTCAAGTTCTACTGAAATGCCAAAGAACAGCTAATCTCCTGAATTAAAATTGGCAGTGGCCAAAAAGTCCTAGACTGGGGATTTTAGTTCTTCTTCTGTCCCTTCCCCAACTTGTGGCCTGAGGCAAAACGGTGTCTGCACCATGAAGCAGTTAAACTACAAAGTTCCCAAGGCCCTAGACAGCTCCATGGCCCCATGGTTCCATGACTTTAAGTCTCTTTGTCTTCCCACTAATCTTGTCTACACATTGATAGCTTCCAAGTATTACAGTGAGATGCTGGATCACCCACATGGCTAATCTGACTTGTTATGCTAAGAATGATTGTTAAAATGGACCCAGAGAAGAGAGAGATTTCTAGAGAAACAGTTGACCCAACAGTATTATGACACTGAAGCCAAATTTCAGGGTGTTCCTTTCTGGTTCAGGAAGGATTTCTCCACCGAACGGTATTTACTCATAGCCCTGAATAACAATACTGTGCAGTGGGATAGAAATGGTACTTTTCTTGATTTTACATTAGTAGAAATAGCTAATATTTATAAAATGATTTTCAGATGTCAGACATAATCTAATTTATATTAGGTTATTCTTCATATATATTAGTCCATTTGACTTCTATGATGTCCTGTGTGATAGGTAGATATTGGCTCTATTTTAAAGGCTAGGAACTGGTACTCAGAGATACTGTTGTTTGGCCAAGATTATATGGTTCTTACATACTAAAGAGTACTCTATGCCTGAGAGAACCTCCAACCTGTGTTCTTAGGCACCGATAACAAGTTCAAAGTACTTGTGGAGCTTCTGTGGTAACTAAAGGAATTTCTCTATAGGTTTTTCATCTTGGCTAGCAGGAGTAATTTGTCTGTGCCATGCATCTGTAAGAGGTTACTTTCCCAAAGCCACCTTTTCTGAAGGACCTTGAGAAGGCATTTATTTCCTTCTGTAATGAAAACAATCACTGGCTTGAGTTATATTTAGTAAGGAAGCAGGGCTGGTAGTAAAATCATTAATGGCATAATATTAACCAATTAGTGTAAAGGTTGGGAAAAAAAGAAAAAATGATCCTTGCTTATCCATGGTCAAGCATGGTCTGTGGACTGGAGAATCCAATCCTCAACAAATATGTATTAGAATATTAGGAGACACAGGGAAGTCACTCCCTCATTTTTCTCCTGCTAGTTTCTTGAAGAATTGCAAGTCCTAACTTTGATGACCACTAGAGCTGATTATGGGCACTGATCAGCAGCAGGTCACTGGAAATCAGGAAGCTGATTTCCTTCGATTCTATGGCTTTTCTCAAAGCTTTATTTCTGATACCTTGCAGCGTAACAGTGAGGCAAAGGTTCACACGCTCAGGAGGGTCAAAAAGGAGTGCTGTTGAAGAGTTTCCCAGTGTCCCCACTTCCTTAGCTTTTCATTCCAGACTTACTAGGTCAGCAGAACCTGCCCCTGTAATTTGCATTGTACAAGATGGACTTTGGGAAACAGGTAGATGAGAAACACTTTCAGGAACTAAAACAAAAGTACATTCAGTTTAGATTCTTCGGAACACACCTACCTGAGATAATAAGGCACTTCTTTCAAAGTTCTCTGAACCTACCACAAACCTCCAGTAGACATGCAGACATGCCTTTTAGTCCCCTTAAGTTAACAGAGGGGCTTAAAGGGATAATGTGCCCTGGATTTAGCTTCAGTTTAAGTCTTTGTGTTACTGACAGGGCTTAAAATGGGCAGGTAATCACTGGTACAGTGTGTCATCTTTTTTCCTCCCTCTTGTGAAATAAAGTTGCAAGGTGCTTACCTCTTTTTATCTTTCGCTATTTCTTTTAAATGAAGCAAAGTTATCACCATTTTCCTCTGGTCTGATATTTTTGGAAAGACTTGGTTTCAGTGGTGAGATAGAAGTGAATTAGGCATGTAATAAAGAGGCTACAATAGGTGGGTCTCTATTCATACTGACACCTCTGTATGTCTATGAGATGGTAAAAATGGCTGGCATTAAATGTTAATGAGGTCTCCTGAGGAGGGAACTGGGAGCAGCCAGGACTGTGTCTCTCGCAGTGACTTGGGGACCAGGTATAGAACCTCTATTTTCTTGCCCCTCACTTTTTTTCTTCCTTCTCATACCAACACCAAACAAGTGATTACTCTTTTTTGACCTCTTTGGGGTGAGCCAGGTGGTGGTGCTCTAAATCCTTTTCGTCAGAATAAGGTAGGCCCCCTTGCTTCCATTTGGCAAAGGAAGAAACTGAGCTTACATGGAGTCAGTCCCCTGGGTCCCAGGGCTGCTGAGTGGCAGAGCAGCCACGTGGGGTCCTAGATCCTGTGCAGTCTCGGGTCTAGATGTCACTGACCAGGGCCAGCCAGTTCTTCCCACAGAGCGCCTCTCCCATCCACCACTTCCCAAACTGTCTTCTCAGCAGAGTGTGGACCCATCACCACCCGCCTCCAGCAGCATCTCGGTGGTTTCCTTGACTCAGAGCTTCCCTCAGCCCATACAGCCTGCACGACTCAGCTGGGTGCACCTTCCCCAAACACGCCTTCTCTGCGCTGCTCCCCTGATGACAGATTGCCGGCTCCTCCTGTTTCCAACCACATTAGGTTCAACTACCTCCGCCTAATCCTCATATTCTTCCCAAATGGGTCCCCTGGGCAGTTTCTATAAATTTTCCACCACTCCAAGATAATGAGATATTTTTTCCTCTTCTAAAAATATATAGCATTCATTCTTCTTTCCATGTTTTCGTATTATTTGCCTTTATATGAAATGCCCCCATTTTGTGTTTAAATCCTACTTAATGGATTTGGCCTAGTGTGATCCTTTAGGAAGTCTTCTCTGCTGCTGCTGCTGCTGCTGCTGCTAAGTCTTCTCTAAAACTTTGAGAATGTCATTGTCTCCCTCTCTCCAGAACTCCTGAGACTCTTGAGTTTAACTCTGTTTTCCCCAGAATTCCCTTTTCCTCATCACCATGGCTTCCCCTACGGCAGTCGCATCTCCAGCTTGATAAGTCCTTTATGAAAGGTAGTGGTCTATTTCTGTTGTTTTCTCTGTGCTTAACAGAGGACTAGAACATAATAATCAAAGCTAACATTTATTAAGCACTTAATAAATGCCAGGCAGTGTTTACATGTATTAATTCTTGTAATCTTCACAATAACCCTCTAAGATGAAGACTGCTACTAGCTACATGTTCAGATGAAGAAACTGAAGGATTGAAAGGTTAGGTGACTTACTTGCTCAAGTGATGAAAGTTGAAATGCAAACCATGCAGTGGAGCCCGTGTCTGCACCCCACACTGTGCCACCTTGCACTGTCCTAGGGGTCAAATGTGTGTAAAAACACATTTGGTCGTAGAGACCAGTGAGAGAATATGAATTGTTTTTCTGGGATTTCCACGCAGCTGATGAAGCTCATGGTTCCTAGACTTTCCTCTAGAAATGGGTTTGTAGCCCCTGCCTGTCACCTAGCAGCTGGAGAATTGTGTATTCAATCAGAATAGTCTGTGTTAGAAAAGTTTTGAGTTTCACCAGCACTGTCCAAGTCCCACTTGGAACCAACCTGACCTTTGCATGAGAGATGGAACTGAAGCCCCTACTCCTCCCTTCTCCGGTAACACGATCCTCTTCTAGTTGGTCTTAGATACTTTAATCCTTTTTGGAACAAGGTAGGTTATAAACAAACAGAGTCAAGTATTTAAAAATTTTAAGAGCAGCAAAAACTTCCATAAGACTCTTGAACTACAATTTGATCATTTTGAGAAACTCGTGACTGCCTGGATCAACAGTGTCACTTTCAGAGCTTGGATCTCTGTAGCACATTTAAGCAGCTAATTTGAGGGAAATTGCTGGTAGCTTGCATTTTCCCAGTCTGCACAGTTTCAGATGCTGCTGCTGTATCATATTTTCCACAGTAGTGTAGATATTTGTTGGATTTTTAATTTTGATTTCTGACCAACCAAAATATCGTCCGAATTGTAAGGAAGAATCAAATGATAAAAGACCTTCAAATTCTAAGACCCAGGGTGTGTCACTGTGTCAGTGCATACCTAACTTCACGTTGAGGTCACACCTGCTGCACCACATTTCTGACTAATGCCCAGGACAGTGCCTCATATGGGGTCAGTGCTTGGTACATGTTTGCCAGGTAGAATTTTGGAGGTTTTACCTGGCTTCTACAAATACTGTTGGTTTGCTAATCAGAAGCAAAGTGTTATCTACAAGAGAGGTATGACCAGAGTTCCAAACAGTTCTGTTTGTCATGTTAGTCTGGGGGATTTTACAATGCCAGCTGTTGATTGAATGAAGCATGAAGCAAAATAGATTTGGGATAGGAAAAAAAGTCCTTACTCAACTCCATCCAGTTGGTTTTCTGTAAAGGGTGCCATTACACCATGTCTCCTTTGAACAAGAAGGTAATAGTGTGTGTCACATGAACACAAAGCCCTTCAGGATCTTGTCCTGGCTTTTCTTTCCAGTCAGCTCTCACCCCTGCCCAACAACACATGCATGATGCTCCAGGACACCGACCAGCTTTGCATTCCCTAATCGATCATCCTCTCCCTGCTGGTGGTGTTCTTCTCCGCAAGACAGCCTAGCTGTCTCCTTGCATCTCCTAAAAGCCTCAGACTATGTGTGTGTGTGTTAGATGCTCAGTCGTGCCGACTCTTTGCGACCCCATTGACTGCATAGCCCACCAGGCTCCTCTATCCATGGGATTCTTCAGTCAAGAGTATTGGAGTGGGTTGCCATTCCCTTCTCCAAGTGATCTTCCCGACCCAGGGATAGAACCTGGGTCTCCTGCATTGCAGGTAGATTCTTTACCATCTGAGTCACCCAAGGATCCCTTCCTACTGAATTCTGTCCCCTTCAAAAGTAGAAATGCCACTTCTCAGTGGTTCCAGAATTTGCAGCGCAGGAGTCTCTTGTTGCCTATTAACACTTTGTATTGTAATTATTTATGTGCCTGTGTCTCCAGCCAGAATAGGAGTTCCTGGATCTCTGTATCCCTACGCCTACCCCCCCGGCCTCCAGCAGAGTGCCTGGAATATAGTGGGTGCTTAGCGCTCTTGTTGAAAGGGAAAACAGCAGGAGGGAGATGGTGGTAGATAAATGATACCTCACAAAGGAGAAAGAGAAGCTGTAACCTGTCTGCTTGAAATCCCCCAATATATTCCGTTCTCTCTTTGTTGTCACCCTGTTCTGCCTTTCATGAGGGAGCAGTTTGCCCCATGTGAAAAGTAAAACCCCCTTGTCTTCAAGTACGTGTTATACTTGTGAAAAGTCTGGCATGTCCCAGCTGGATGTTAGGCCAGCCCACTGCTTGGGAGTTTTATCAGAGTGTCTTAGGTGGTATCTCCTGTCTCTGGTCTTCGGAGGAGAAAAAGTGATTAAAGAAACCAACTCTAGGGGAAATTATAGAGTCAAACATGGTTTTTATGGGTCAAGAAGCAGTCTGATCTTCCAGAGACGGAGTGGAAATGGGTGTGGATAATCATAATGCAGGGAAAATGCTTCAGGAGCCTCCCAACCATTTTCTCATGCAGTCATCATTCATATCCTCTGTAAGATAAAATCACCCTCAGGGTCATAAACCACTGCCAGAGTATTGGACAAGCCCCATAGGTAGTTGTTCTGAGCCAGTAAAAGCATCTTAATTGACCTAAATGACAACAGTTATGTTATAAATATCTAGAATTTATGACCTGAGAAGGCATAATCACATCTTCCATCAGTTAAGTTTGCATAGGAGAAGCTTGGGGATTTAAGATAGGGCTGCAAGTTGGGGGAAATCTGATTAGCCTTAACTTTATGACAAACACAGAGCTAAGTGAATCAGAGTGCTTTCAAGTTCCTGATCCCTGGGAGTTAAAGGCAGTAGTGTTTCAGAGTCGGTAAAAGCCACCCCATCCCTTCTGTGCAGCTGTCATTTTATTGGCCTTGTAAAGTCTCGCGTTCACCGTGACAAATCCAAGACCATATACCTGTGAAGAGAAGATGTTTTAGATTACGGGATGCACAGGAAGCAGACGGTGGGGATAGAGGGTGAAAGCTGAAGCTGGTCTGTGTGTTTATGCCGCGCTCTCTTTGGAATGTGCAGAGTCATTGTGAAAAGCGAGTAAATGTTGCTCCAAAGGGCACAGCAGCCTCTGATCAGATGCCTCAGCCTTTCAGCGTTTTAGTAGGTAAAATTCAAGACAGAATTTTAAGATGAGCTTATGCATCTGAAAATACCACCTATCTTTCAGGACAGTTGAGAAGTTAAACTTGGGGTTTTAAAACATTATGTACATCCCGAAGGGTTTTTCTTTCTTTTCTTTCTTTTAATTGAGGGAAGGCATTAATATCAAGCAGTACTACTACATCTAAAGGAAAGACTCTAACCAGAGCCAGCCCGTGAAAAGATGCAATGCACACCCATGGCTGATTCATGTCAGTGTATGGCAAAAACCACTATACTATTGTAATTAACCTCCAATCAAAGTAAATGCATTAATTTTAAAAATAAATAAAAGAGACACATTATAGAGATACATTTGATATCATTGATTGCCCAGGTGATTGCCCCATAGTTCAGTGACCAGTGCAGGGGAGTCATCTTTCTGGTAAAAGGCAAACAGCCAACTTAGTCCCGTTTTGCAGAGCTTCAAAGGTGAACAGTTATTTTGCAGGGCAATGAAGAGCTCAGGTTATGTATTTGAATGCCACATTCAGTGAAGTCAGTGAAATTTCGTTAATGCATTTGAAAACATTCCTTCCAAGCAACCTCCAACTAAAACCCATTGAGAGTGTAGTTGTCTTTGAACTCTAGAGATGGATTTTATCCTCAGTTAGCCTGATATTTCTGTTCACTGTTTTATAATTTAGGGACAGGGTTCTGAATTCTAAGAGCAACATGATAGTGTTTTGGCAAATGTATCCATCATTGATGTAGGAGCCCTTTTAGCTTCCCATATTTCCATCCACTGGTAAGGAAATTTCCCAACCAAAAGATCTTTTACACAGAATTCTTATACCCATGTCCATGTTCTAACAGTTCCTGAGAGGCAGATGGGTACTAAGGCATGCAGTCAACATGTTACTTCTCAGTGGGTATAAAAAAGAACTTTAATTTTGATTTTATTTTTATCATACTTCCCATTCTTCCATATCCCTAAGTCTTGCACATCCCCAGTCCAGGATCCTATACCTTACAATGTGAAAGAAATGGGAAATCTGGAACTGATTATGAAATTATGAAACATAGGGATGAAATGTATGGGGATAAGTGTACAAATGAATAAGCCCCAATAAACACAAAGCCTGGTGCGAAGGACACATCATTGTGGGTTTGAACTCCTGCTTTTACATTTCAGCATAATGCATTCTAGCATTTGCTTTGTGTAGTGCTTGGGAAGATTTTGGTGTTAACAGAATTCGTTTCTAAAGAAATTCCTTTAGATTCCTTCAGAATTTGTCTGCTTTCCAGGTTCCAATAGGAAAAGCACAGATGAGATTTTAATAGAAAAATAGTGTTTCAGATTTTTCATTTGGCAAGCACCCTACTATAGGTCTGCTCTTGTTTTATTAAACGGAGCAGATCAGCTTAATAGAGGAGCTCTCAGCATTGGTACCTTGATTTAAGGAAAGAGAGGTGTATAGGCCACCTGGGAAATACAACCCCCTGGGATTCTAAGCTCCCTTGTTTTTTCTCTGTTCATTCTCATCTCATTGGAAAATACATTGGCAAAGCAACTATATGTGCTGATAAATCAAGACCAAATCATTGAATATCCTTTACTTGTGTCTCCTTGAGAAATGAAAGCCAGATCCTTCCATAAGATAGGATAGGATAGGATTCTCTTCCTATTGATCAGGAGAAGAGTGGTGGTGCTATCAGAATGGTTTATTTTTTAGTTTTAATGCTTTAACCAACTTTAAAGGCAATGCATTTTCATTATTAAAAATTACAAATAATTCAAAAGTCTTTGCGAAATAATTCCACTATCCAGAAATACTAGCATTTTGCTGGGCTATTTGTCTTTTAGTTCTTTTTCTGTGTCTAGCCTCTGGGGCAGAAAAGAATGCAATCATTATAAATCTTTTTATAACTTGCTTTTTGAACTTAATACTGTAGATTAGACACCTTTTCACAGTAACAGATATATGTGTGTGTGTGTACATATGCATATATGTAGCATCCTTTTTATAACTGCAGAGTATAGGATTTTTGCATTACTTAACCAGTTCTTAGTGACGAGAATGTAGTTCTTTTAACATTTATTCTAAACTAAATTCCTGAAAGGAAAGTTACATGTTTATATTGATAAATATTGTTAAGTGGCCTCCAAGAGGGGTTATGCCATGGTTTTTCCAGTAGTCACGTACAGATGTACCAGTTGGATCATAAAGAGGGCCAAGCACCAAAGAATTATTGCCTTCAAAGTGTGGTGCTGGAGAAGACTCTTGAGAGTCCCTTGAACAGCCAAGAGATCAAACCAGGCAATCCTAAAGGAAACCAACCCTGAATATTCATTGAAAGGACTGATGCTAAAGCTCAAGTTCCAATACTTTGGCCACCTGATGCAAAGACCTGACTCACTGAAAAAGACCCGGATGCTGGGAAAAATTGAAGGCAGGAAGAGAAGGGAGCAACAGAGGATGAGATGATTGGATGGCATCACTGACTCAATGGACATGAGTTTGAACACACTCAAGGAGCTAGTGAAGGACAGGGAAGCCTGCCATATCTCTGTCTGTGGGGTTGCAAAGAGTCGGACATGAGTGAGCACTAGAACAATACCTTTCTTTTGTGTCTTGAATGGTACCACCTCTCTTCAAATCTTTTGGTTTCGTTTTACTTTCCTTTTCCAATTTAACTCCAGTTCGCATTGAGTTCTCCAGTTTTCTTTCTGGGTGGTAGGAAAACAACTAAAATGCTAAGCTCCAAAGTCAGTTCAGGGAGGGAGAGATGAAAAATGTCCTTACAGAACTGACCCCGGTGGCGATGAGCACACTCCATTCCCTACCACCAAGGTCCGTGGGACTCCTCTCCTGTCAGTACAGTCCCCAACTTTAAATTTTAGAGGTTTCTGGATGAGTGGCCTATCCCATTTTCCTTGTGAGAACCGTTTTCTTTATTGTAGGTTAAGATTTGTTGGCTTTAGTTGGTAAAAAGAGAAATGCCTGGTGCTGGAGACAGGCAAGTAGCCCCACTTTCCTTGCTAAAGCTTACAAACATGTGAAACAAAGTCCAGTTAACGGGTTGATTTTTGCTGGGCATACGTTTTGAATCTGTGGCTTCTTGGCCATTGAGGGGTCTGAAGTTCGGGGCCTTTTATCCTTTTATTGGTGAATTCACTGAAGTGTAGGCAGACAGAAAATGTTCAAGTGGCAGGCAGATAAACTTGTTAAATCCCTGGGAGTCTTTCCTTCCTTACTCAGGGAGTTTATCATCCCGGCGGAGTTAAAAGGCAATTAGGCCTGCAGGTCTTTGCTGGCTTGTTTATTGGCGTTTTACACATGGGTGTTGAAGAGACAGGGCCGTATTAAACATTCCGATCCTGCTGGCCAGAGGGGAATGAGACCTCAGCCCAACTCTAAGTCTCCTTGAGAGTGAGAGAGAGCCTTGCCAAAAAGCTGGAGGAAAATCGTTTAAATATAGTACCTGTGCCCCACGATGCTCATTGTTGGTGGAAAATTGCAGTCGGCTAGCTCCATGCTGTGTTACATTTCCTGGGAAATGGTTTTATGGATGGGCGTTTGATGAAAAAGTTCATTCCTTTTGTAATTGTTAGCTGACCCCATGGTGTTAGTTAAGGTAGAGGCACACTGGAAATGTTTCTTGCTCCAAACCTCTAGGGCCAGCCCATTCATGAGAAGGGAAGGCTGTCAGTTTGAAGTTGGATGGGGGACAGGTCCCCACTAAGACCCCTGGTCCTTTTGGTTCTCTGAGCCTCCCCAGGCTGGCTAATCCTGGGCAGAATTGTGAAGGAGGTAGGTCGTGGGTTTCTGCAACAATTTCTCCCTTCTCTCACACCCTCCCCTCCATCTGCCCAAAGTCTTTGACACTCCTGTGTTAGCAAAGTAATATGGTTCCTCAACCCCACCCTCAGGAAATTTGTGGGGTTTTTTTTTGAGTCAGAGTGGGCACTCATCTCAATGGAACTAATGCAGATGCCCAGGACTCAGTGTACCACAGTGCTTAAACACACAGATTCAGGAGTCAGGCACCCCTGAATTTTACCTTATTGCTCTATGACTAATTTTGTGGCTCAACTCCCCTTTAATCTTAGTTTCTTTCATCTCTAAAAGAAGAGCTAATTCACGGAAAGAGTAAGTAACACATGAAAAGTGCTTAGTATAGTGCCTGCCACATAAGAGCACAATTAATAGTAGCTGTTATTATTATTGAAATACACTTTGCTTAACACAAATATGTGCAATATATATCAAGAGATGTATGTATTATACACACACACTGAATTAAATGATAAATATATTTTTGGACAAACCTATAAAACCTTAGCTACTTTTATTTTACCAACTAGGGTGCTACTGAAATATAAACACCTATGTGGATGAAATGAAAATCCTTCTTCATGTCTAGAATACCTGGAATGTGACGACATCAGTTGCCACAACTGGCTATTGTCCTCAGCAGTCAAGGGAACTTCTTTCCTAAGTGGCTGCTCCTTATCCACATCGTGGTTTCTTAACAGTTAGGCACCTTGCCTTAATTTTCTCAGCTAAAGAAAACACAATAGATAACTGTAGCTTTTATTCCCAATCTGAACTTCCATGTTCTGAAACTAATTTGCCATAGTGTCTTGCCAGCATCTGTGCAAAAGGACTTCCTCTTGCTGAGTAATGTGGTTCTGATTAAGGACATCCTATAAGACCCAAGAGGATCGCCTGGTAAGGAAACTGGTCTGGGATGCCAGCAAATTTCCATCCTCTAGTCAGATATTTGATATTGAAGACCAGAAGGTAGATGGAGTCTATCCTAAGGAAGACTCAGAAAGAGAATGAAAGCAAATGGCTGACAAATTGGCTGTCTTTTATGCAAAACTGACAAGCAACACTGGGCTCTTACAGAAAGGATATGCAGACCCCTCAGGCCAAATGGCTCAGCAGGCAGTCAGCAGGCTTTTTGAAGTCTCTACTTGCATGCCACTACTTTTAACAGGACCCTCTGCTGAATTGCCTCTTAATAAACATGTGAACTCTTAAATTTTACCTAAAATATCTGAGATATGAAAACTTAATTTACACCTAAATTATCTGAGTTTCAACACCTATAATAATGCATTCTTCCCTTTAGCGCATGTGATGTTAGAGTGAAATGCCTGTGTTATGTACAAACCTAGTTTTTATTTTTTACTTTTTTCCTCTCCACACTTTGAATTGGGTCATAAATGCTCAAGCTTGCTTTGTTCCACGATGATGCTAGACCTTTCCCTAGACCCATTAGGCACAAGCTCACCCCTGTGATCGCCAAGGGGTGACTCAGGGAACTCAGGAGGATCCCATTTGCTCCCCAGATTCAGGGAAGATCTGCTTTCCCGGGGGAAGGACGAAGGTGGTGTGCAGTGAGCAATGGAGTTTGAAGAGCTTGGGGTTTCTTTACCAAATATCTAAGAATCTACTAATAGTTGTAACTCTAATGTGATTTTCTTGTTAATCTGTGTCAAACCATGAAACCTGATACGTTAGCCCTGACTAAGCCGTGAAATTTGTCAACTTTGTCTGTGATTTATCCAAGCTCTGTTTAAAAAAAAGAGAAGCCTTAGCACAAAGTATGGAAGATTACTCCCCAGCGTGTTTTCCCCAGCATGCTGCAAGTATCTTGTGACAACAAGTAAGAACAGAGTATATGCATTTCTTCTGCTGTTTCAGGGACTGAGAATGGATAAACTAAAGCCCCAAACTAAATCATTTATTTTCCTTTACGATGATATATACACATATGGTAGATCTGCTTAGTAGATGTTGATAGGTGTTAAATAACGTTCAAAAAGTTTTATGGTTCTTATCATTGAACATGATAAGAAACTTCCTTAAAGTGATAGATTATTTGTTTTTGAAAGAAGATAAATGAGTAAAACCTGTATTTTGTTTTGATTCATAAATTGTACAGTTAATCTCTTCAGTGTAGAGAGGTTCTGGATATAAGTACTGGAACCTGAGACCCCTTTTTTGTCATTGGCTAACTGGGTGAATTTTGTATAAGTCACTTAATGTTTTTTCCTTTCCAAAAATTGAAACTCATAATATTGAGAACTCTTTTGGAGGAGGCTTGGGCTTCCCTTGTGGCTCAGTTGGTGAAGAATCCGCCTGCAATGCGGGAGACCTGGGTTTGATCCCTGGGTTGGGAAGATCACCTGGAGAAGGGAAAGGCTACCCACTCCAGTATTCTGGCATGGCGAATTCCATGGACTTTACAGCCCATGGGGTCATGAAAAGTTGGACACTACTGAGTGCCTTTCACTTTCACTTGGAGAAGGCTTGAAGGCATAAAAGAGACACTATCTCTGAGGCACAGAGCTGAGCACATACATCCTTTATCCACCTGGGCTACTGTTATAATTAGTATAAAATTGTCTAATAATGTAACCTGGGCTTCCCAGGTGGCACAGTGGTAAAAAATATGCCTGCCAATGCAGGAGACGCAAGAGACACAAGTTTGATCCCCAGGTAGCGAAGATACCCTGGAGGAGGAAATGGCAACCCACTCCAGTATTCTTGCCTGGAAAATTCCATGGGCAGAGGATCCTCGTGAGCTTATGTCCATGGGGTCACAAAGAGTAGGACGTGACTGAACAACACAATAAGGTGACTGAGCACACACAATAATGTAACAGATCATTGGGTATCCTTGTTACCCAAAGGAAATTGTTCATGTACTTGGAAAAGTACTGCCCAAAGGAAAACTGGGCGGTGTTTCACAGGAGAGCAGTGCAGAGGAGGAAAGACATGTTGCAGAGCGGTAGAGGGGTGGGGGCTGGGATGTCTTTCTCTCCTCCCCTTGCCATCACCTTTCCCCTCAGAATGCCCAGATCTCCCCCACTGTCCCCTGAACTCTATAGAATCAGGATCAGATAACCAGATGACTTCAAACCTTGACTTTGGTCCAGTGGTTGTAAACTTTTATTTTTCTTTTAAATACTAAATCTTGTGCAGTGTTCCAGGATCTAGAATGACTGTTCTCAGTTACCTGGGACATAAGCTGGGACGAAAGCTGTGAAAACAGTGTTACATCAATCTGTACATTTTACAGACAATGACCCTTGAGTCCATGGGGTTCAGATGACTTGCTCCAGTTCTCACCACTGCTGGCTGAGAACAGCCTGGCCTTGTCTTCTTGCCTTTCCCAGTTCCTGTGCTGTTACCCTGACTTCCTTCCCACATCAACAGGAGGAAAAACAAAGCATAAGACTTCAGGATGGCTTTTGTCACCTTACCCAGGCTCTTCCAGCCTCCTTGGGCCCTCAAAAGATCCAATATCATTGTTATAGAAACAATGAACCTCCCTTCCATTCAGAAATTCTATGCAAAATATTGTGAATATGTATCTATGCATTTTTCTATGAAGAAGGTCCAGAACTTTTATCAGAATCTCTCAAAGGAGTTTATGACTTCAAAAAGGTTAAGAATGATTGTCTTATAATTTGTGCCTATAAAAATAAAACTTCTAGTTCTGAGTGGCAAGATTAACAATTACATCAGATTTTTTAACCTTTCAGTGCAAACATAGCATGCAACTCATGGAGTGTCAGGCTTGCTTATAAAAGAGCAGTTGAGTCCTAAGTTTTTAAGGTTGTTTCTGTAGTTTTAGTTTTCAGCCTGAATCCTAGATGGAACTGGGTTCTAACCATCTTTGAACCTGGATGGTTCAAATTGAATGCATGTTTTGTTTTCTTTCATTGCTCTAGAAAAGTACATATATTTCTAGACATGGACTTCGATTTATTTGCTCAATTCTGCTTTGATCTTGGATTAGGGTTGTCATATTTTACAAATAAAAATATAGTATACCTAGTTATCTCTGAATTTAAGATAAACAGTAAACAATATTTTAAGCAGAGATCTGGAGAAGGGGAAGAAAAATGGATCAGCTGTGCACTATGCAAAAAGCCTTCTTTCAACTGTAGAACTTTTGTTGTAGAAATTAAACCACATTTGCTATAAACAAGCAGAGAATCTTTTTGAGTTGGTGGAAATGTTCTAAAACTGGTTTGTGTCGATGTCTGCACCATAAATAAATGTACTTAAAGTCATTGAACTTTACACTGAAGATGCATGAATTTGATGGCATGTATTTATTGGTTGAAAAAGAATTATGGGATAGCTTTATAAAAACTGTTGCTTAAGTTTTTTATTCTGAATTTCTTACCTATTTGAGAAGACAAATCCACTCTTCAGAATGAAGCATGAAAATGCTTACACCAAATTTTGTGTAAAATTTCTACATCTACCACAGCATAACTCCTGACGCCAATTCCTGCCTTAACCCGGATTCCACACACTGTGGAAGCAAGGCTTCTTCTCCCTGGCAAAAGCAAAGAGTTGCTGCTCTTAGAAGTTTTGCTCCGTTGTTGATTGTGAGGGTGACCTGTGACACCTGACACCCTAGTAAGGCTGCCTGTCCCCTACGTTATGCTGAGAAAAACCTGGGGAGGGCAGTATTTGGCTCCGGGTGTGTGTAGAGCCTTGGGTTTTGTTCCTTTAGGAAACAGTGGCACACACCTGCTCAAGCAGACTCTGCTCTCACCTCGAGGAACATCGTTGGTGCAAAGAAAGTGTTCACGTGCCGGGGCGTGGACTCAGTCAGGAGGCACCTCTGCCAAAACGCAGAGCATCCGTTGTGTGGTTACAACGCTCGCTGGAACCGGGCAGTGGGCTCCTCTTCTCTTTTATCTCTGTTGATATAGAGATACATGGGCAGGTCAGGATGAACGACTGCTGTGGGGAGGGGTGGGGGAGGGATGCCTGTCCGCAGGAAGAGTGTCTCTTGAGACATCCATTCTTTTTTCTTCTTTTTTTTTTTCTTTTTTCTTTTTCCATTTGAGCTAGAGGCGCTTTACAGTTTGTGTTAGTTTCTGTTGTACAATGAAACGAATCAGCTGTGTGTATATGTATCAAAAGTTGAAGACCTGCTTCTCTAGATTTAACTACTGAATTCTACAAAGGACAATTCTCTATAAGGTCCATTAAAGTCCCTGTGGACCTCTGCTAGACCCTCCAGACAAGTACTTCTCGTTTTCCATCACTGTCTGTTCTGTTCTGTCTACCGAAACAAACAACAATAAACCTAATAGAACAATGAGAGGAGGGCCACGGCCCATCAGAGATGCCTGTATTCTTACTCTTTCTCCATTCAAGATGTGAGCACACCCTAGCAGTCAGATCTCACTGGTTGCAGAAGAGAAGTGCAGACAGTGGAGAGTGAGGGGCAAGAAGGAGCAGCTGGATCATGGTGATGGCTGGAGAGGAAGGTTTCCTGGTAACTGGGGAAGCAGAGGGTCCCAGCTCTGGGCATCTGACGTCTCCTAATGTACCTCTCCGCGGGCTGAGGCATTACAACCTCTAGTGAAAGAAAGTACTAGAATCCAAACATTTTCACCCAAGGAAGCCCCAGCAAAGGATAGATTTTAACGCATCAACCTGGTTCTTCTGGCAGCTGCTAAGTCTCCTGGCAGACTTGATCAAAAGTCTTTGAGAAGGGGCTTCCCAGGTGGCTCATTGGTAAAGAATCTGCCTGCTAATTCAGGAGACACAAATTCAATCCTTGGGTTGGGAAGATCCCCTGGAGGAAGAAATGGCAACCCACTCCAGTATTCTTGCCTGGAGAATCCCATGGACAGAGAAGCCTGAAGGGCTATGATCCATGGGATTGCAAAGAGTCAGACACAACTTAGTGGCTGAGCACAGACACATGCATGCAGTACTTTGAGATGTCCAGGATTTTGTGCCTTAAAGCCTCATTGAAATCTCCACTACTGTGGAATTCCTGGACTGGTCTCAGCCAGCTGCCAGTGTGAAGATACATAGTCTGCCCTCCATGTCCACATCTGCAGATGAACCAACTGCAAATCAAATATATTTGGGGGAGAAAATGTCCAGAAAATTTCAAAAAGTAAACCTTGAATCTACCATGCTCCAGAAACTATTTAGAGAGCATTTACGAGGTATTAGGTATAGCGATGATTTAGAGTATACTGGAGGATGTGCATAGGTTACAGGCACATTTTATGCCATTTTTGTTAAGGGATTTGGGCTTCCATGGATTCTAATAACTGCTAGGGGCCCTGAAAGCAGTTCCCCAGAATACTAAGGAACTGTGACTACTTAACTCATTGAGAAGGCGAACCAAACCTTTTCTTCAAGGCTTCACAGTACATATGCTAGTGCAGTAGGTTCTATCTTCTCATTCAAGCAATCCTGAAGGAAGGACATTTGCCAGCCCACTGTTAGTTACTGCTGGCGTGTGGAAGAAAGTAAATGCCTTTCCTTTAAAAGAGATTCTATAAATCCATCAGTCTTGCCTATTTTAAGTTTCTTTGCCTATATATGTCGAAATAAGTGAGAGTATAATTTTTGGCCTTTTCTCTGTAGGGTGAGTTTTCAACTTTTGCTGGAGGGCTCATTTCTGTTCCACCTCTATTCCACCTTTTTGGCTGAACCTGGATTCAGGAAACCCAGCAACAAACATAAGTTTCATTTTCTTTCCTGTGGAAACGAGAAGCCAGAGACCTACTTTGGAACTCGCTGTATAGATACTTGTTCTTCACTTTTAGTTTTCTCCTCTACATCTGTTTCCTCTCTTGGTCTTCAGGTAAAATTATTTCTATTAGTTATATTTCTTCCCCACTTTGGTCGTTAACAGGTCAGCTAGCTTTATGTGGCTTTCTGACCCTGATAGAAGGCAGTATTGAGATCCTGGGTCTTTTTGCTTAACCAGGTTCTAAGGAGCCTGATGGTTTCTTCACTCCTCACACTTTAAGAAAGCATCATAATACTCAAAGATGCTGCAAGAAAAATCCGGTAAATACTTCAGCTCATCTATTAAAGCAGTGATTCTCAATCAGAACCAATGTTAGTCCCAACCCCTAGAGACATTTCTGGATGTCCAGTATGGAGAGGGAATGCAGCTGACATGTAGTAGGTGGAGGCCAGAGGACTCTGCCACACCTCCTGGAGTGCACAGTAGTTCCAACAACAAAGAATCATTTGGCCCCAATCTTGAAGAGTGCCAAAGCTGAAAATCCTGTGTTAGCAGAATTCTTGCTCTTTTTTCTTTTTCCCTCAGGACCTAGGGTAAAAGAATAAGAAAGAAAGAAAATTATCCATTCTGGTGAGTGTGCGTGTCTTCAGTTCTTACATCCCACATGGATCCAGGAATTGGAGAGCACCAGGGTACCACTGAGCGGGGCAAAGTGCAAGGTCAAGGCAGGTCTTCTCAGCTCCAACAGCTGTCTCAACTCCAAGGGGAGACAACTTTGGCCAACGCAGAGGACCAAAAACTTATAAGGATGTTTAGTTTGTGATAAAATCGTTTTGTAGATTAAAGTGCTTCCTTCTGCCCATAAAATGGTATGCTTTTTAAATAACTCAAAAATAGAAGGCAGTTAACTGTATTGTGAGCAGGAGGCAGGGCTGCTCTTCAGACCCATGGTCAGTTACTTCCAGCCTTATAGTCAAACCTGTCCAAGCTGTAGGTGATACCGCTCTTCATGTGTTCTCCAGTGTACTCTTGAATTTCACCGTGTTCTAAATACCCTTACTGTCAGCACAAAGGGATTCAGGGAGATTCCTGGAACCAGCTTCTCTCTCTGCAGCTCTTGGCTCCATTACTCTCTCTCACTCCTTTGGTGGCAGCAAGATGGCTGCCTACGTGCCAGGTTGTACTTCCTCTCACATGAAAGCCCAGTTAGGAAGAGTGAGTCTCTTTCCCAAGGTTCTCTGCATGTCTCATTGGCTTTGGTTGGGTCGTGTGCTCAATCTTGAACCAATGCTGTGGTTAGGGGAATACTAGGAGCTGATTGGCCGAAGCCTAGGATACTGAACACCCCCTGAGCTGGAATGGAGCCTCGTGTTATGCTCATGAGTTAAAAGTGGGGCAAATGTGTTACCTCAAAGGGAAATAGGGCTAAGATGACCAAACTAGGAAGAATGGATGCCCAGGAGGTTACATACACACACACACATGCACGTGCACTACTTGCCATTAAAAGGCGTTGGAGTCTGTGGTGGAAGACTTGGGTTCTTGCTCTGACTTGGCCATTGACTAGCTTCATAATTTTGAGATAACATCATAAATCTTCCAGCCTCCTTTTTCTCCTCTGAAACATGGAAGTAATAATACTGTTAGGGTGGTTATGAAAAATTAAGCAAGTATCTTAGGATATTGGAAGGGTTGTGCAAACAAGTGGTGGTGGCATTGTTAGATGCCTTTAGTTAGTGAAACTAGTTCAGCCTCTGGAATCTAGAAGAACCTAGAGCAGCTACAATCCGTCCAGCTGTCCATGCAGGCCTTTGGAAGCCAGTGTCTAAATTTACCCCAATCCTCATTGTTGCAGGTCAGTTAGAAATCTTCTGAGGTCAATGGTTGAGGTAATTAACTTGCTGTGAATCTTGAAAAATTCTCTGTTAAATGACATAATTGGTTTTAATTATATAATCATGGTACTTAAAGTGTAGGGGTGAAAGGTTACTCTTATATTTAGAAGTGAGATCCCCAAATGAAGCAGGGGCGTGTAAGCCAGTGTTTCTTCAGATTTCTCTTTTTATTTTTTCACAGGGAAGTCAGAGTAGGCTGGCCTTGGCCCTGGCCATTTTGGATGATTATCTTGAATGAGGTAGCGCTTGGGCTGCTCATGCATCATAGGAACCTTTGTAAAGGGACGGGAAAGGGCTTCCGTAAAGACCTCATTGTGATCTGAAGTTAATGAGCAGTGGGAGCTCAACTGTCAGCAATCGAATCTGATTGGGCAGGGTAATTATATGATTGCCTCTGGTGTTTGCACATGCACAGGGATATTTTTATTGGACAAAACCTAATTGCTTACTTACTTAATGCAGGGAAAACCTAAACAAATTTGTGTTGTCATAGGTTAGAAAGACATCCTTTCTTTGTCTCTAAAATAGCTGCCTGCCCTGCTTTTCAGAAGTGAGGGGTTTTGTTTCATTCTGTCTTCAATCAAGGATATTGTCTGTAGGCCTTGGATTACATGATAGTATGAACATGTAAAGGAAAGCTGCTCTGGGCTGTGCATTTTGGTAAAATGACCACGTGCTTCTAGCCATGTCTTAAACCATCCTATACAATGGTCTCTTTCATAATGCAAAGGCAGCTGGAACTTTATACAATACTCAAGCTACTCAGACTTTCACAGTTTCATTTTTTTTAATTTGTTTGTTTTGTTTTCCTGCATGGAGGCCTTTGCAAGATTGGCTTCCTAAACTATCTGGTTTTCCTTCGCTGCATAAGGCAAGTGGGAGATACTGTATCTGTGGTTGCCTTTTAGACATCGGAAACACCGAGGATAAGAACAGCAAAGTAAAGAGCTCCCTCTGTGATTTTCTGGGGACTTGAAGGAACAGGAAGGACGGGGTGAGAGAGCCAAAGGGAAGAAGTCTTGGGGCCCCCACTTTGAGGATGACAAGATGCGGTCCAGTGTCTTCTGGGTTTGACTGTCCTGAGTGAGCGTGGCGTCTCACTTGACCTGTAATGCTGGTGTGCAGCGGATTGCTACAGTGCAGTTCAATGCCACATTATTGCTTCACTTTTCCCCAGTCTTCTTGTACAGCACACTGTTGTCTGTATTCTTTCCTTTCCTGAGATTCTACTGGAAGAGTCTGAAACACAGCTGGACTGTGGGGATTGGAAGAGCCTCTCGTGATGAGAACTGCAGACCCCAGATGCGGTGCCCTTGTTGGGTATAAGATTATGGGCTGGAGGATGGCTGCGAACAGAGGGCATTAAGCTCCTCAGACCATCTGAGCTTTCTTATCTCAGAAACTGGCACATGCTCACATATCCCAGTCTTGTCTGGGTAACACCACGGGTCCTCTAGGGTCAGCGTGAAATGTCACTTCTTCTGGGAAGCCTTCCCTGATCGCCCACCTCCAGTCTGATTGGCTGCCTTTGCTCTGTGCTCCATGATACCCTCTAGGTTCTTTTACCCATTGCCCTTTAAATACTTGTCTCACTGTACAAAACAGCCCATATACCCTGTGAGGGCAAGTCTTGTGTTTATATTTGTCAGGACTATCTCCCCAGAGCCCGGCGCAGTTCTTGATGGGTGTGTCTGGAATGACTGAATGAGGAAAGGAATGGTTGTCCAAGGGAATTGTGGTGTGTGCTGCCTAGGCTTCCGTACCCTTGCTCTTAATACCACTTTCTTGTTGCTTATAATTTTCATTGCCCCAGATGATCCAGCTCTGTCGGAGGCACGGAGGCACAGTCAAATCTCATGCTGTACATTGATCATCTGTCCAACCTTTGCCTAGAGTGGGAGCCCCCAGTTCCTTCAAGAGATCCACCTTTACCTGTCTGTAAAGAAGAAGAGGAGGAGGGAGACAGCAGGGAGGATCCGGTGGCAGTTTAACACCAGAGCAGGTCCAGTGTTTACTTTTACCCTTTTGGAGGTGGGTAACTGCAAATCCCATGGGGAGCTGGGTTTCAGGGCTCTGCATATTGATTGGTGGGGTGGTACTCACATGGGCTTCATGTTTTGCTGGAGTGTAGGGGTTGTTACTTTTCTGTTTAAATTATAGCCGGACTGTTCTGTGAATTCCTAGAAGCATAGAACAAGAATCCGAGTTCATCATCCACGTGATGTAAATTTTAATTGTCCATTGGCCTCCAGTTGTTTGTATTTTGCTATGTGGATAGATTATGGTTCATTCATTGGTTCTTATTTCATGACTACCATTTGTTTTTATCATTTGCCTATGATTTTCAACAGGCTTTCTTGACTTGAAGCTCAAGCTTTTGATGTTTTGAATTTGTCCCTTCTTGGCTGGTCTCTTAGGCCGTGAGATCCTGGATAACTACTGAATAGATGAAATTTCATTTAGGACCATCCCTCAGTGTTTAAGTCTAGCCCTGTACAATCCTGGGGTATCTCTAACCAGCTTTTTCCCCAAGCAGAATGTGAATCCGTGACCTTGTAGGCCTTGGGCAAAAGAGATTCCTCTTGAACCCCACAACCCCCCAGCCATCCTTGAGTTTGGACTGCCTGTTGTTGGTTGGGCTGTGATAACAATTTCTGGGTGAACGGACAGGTGCACGTGGAAAGTGCAGCCTCAGGAGGGGCAGGATAAGCTCTCAAAGAGACCCTGGGTACTTCTTACATAGCAATCTGTGCCAGCTCTCCTTTGTCTGAAGTATATTCTCTCTCTGTTGCTTCTTTTTTAAAAATTGTATTGGAATACAGTTGATTTACAATGTTGTGTTAGTTTCAGGTATACAGCAAAGTGAATCATTTAACCACAGAGGTCATTACAGAGTGCTGAGTAGAGTTCTCTGTGCTAGACAGTAGGTCCTTATTAGTTACCTGTTTTATATATGGTAGTGTGTGTATGTCGATCCCAGTCTCCCAGTTTATCCCTCCCCCCACCTTACCACCCTGGTGACCATAAATTTGTTTCCTACATCTGTAACTCTATTTTTGTTTTATAAATAAGTTCATTTGTACCATATTTTTGGTTTCCACACATAAGTGATATCGTATGATATTTGTATTTGACTTACTTCACTCAGTATGACAATCTCTGGGTCTATCCATGTTGCTGCAAATGACGCTATTTTGTTCTTTTCTATGTCTGAGTGACATTCCATTGTGTACATATAGACCACATTTTCTTTATTCATTCCTCTGTTGATGGACATTTAGGTTGCTTCCATGTCTTGGTAAATAGCGCTGCAGTGAACACTGGGTGTAGGGATCTTCGAGTCATGGTTTTCTCTTGATATGTGGATTGCTTGACGATATGGTAGTTTTATATTTAGTTTTTTAAGGAATCTATGTACTGTTCTCTATCATAGTTGCACCAATTTACATTGCCACCAACAGTGCAGGAGGGTTCCCTTTTCTCCATACCCTCTCCAGCATTTATCGTTTGTAGATTTTTTGATGATGGTCATTCTGACTGGTGTGAGGTGATACCTAATTGTAGTTTTGATTTGCGTTTCTCTAATAATTACTGGGGGCTTCCCAGGTTGTTCAGTGGTAAAGAATCTGCCTGTCAATTCACGAGATGCAGGTTTGATCCCTGGGTTAGGAAGATCCCCTGGAGAAGGAAATGACAACTCACTCCAGTTTTCTTGCCTGGGAAATCCCATGGATAGAGGAGCCTGGTGGGTTACAGTCCGTGGGGTTGCAAAAGAATCTGCCATGACTTAGTGACCAAACAACAACAACAATCAGTGATGTTGCGCATCTTTTCACATGCTGTTTTGGCCATCTGTATGTCTTCTTTGAAGAAATGCATATTTAGATTGTCCCCCCATTTTTTAATTGGGTTGTTTGCTTATTTGATATTGAGCTGCATAGGTCGTTTGTGTATTTTGGAAAGTAATCCCTTGTAGGTTGCATCGTTTGCAAATATTTGCTCTCTCTGCTCCTTCTGAGTCTTTATTTACGTTCTTCAGTTGCATATCTGCTTTGGCATAATAAGCACTTAAATTGGGAACTTTGAGAGTTCCTTCAAGAAAGAGAGTTTAAACAACCTTTTATAGTATGTGTGTTCACCAGTACTGTCTGCTTTGAACTAAACAGGAATGGGCCCTGGTGAGCTTTATTCCTGAATCCAAGGAAAGTTTAGTTTAATTTTCAGTTTTGGAATAGCACCAACAGATGCCTCACCACCTCACATCCTTTCTGGATTGAGGCAGGTAATTACTGCCTACACAAATAAATCACATACTTTTGGGGGAAAAAAAAGCACCTCTTTGAATGACATTTGATTTATAATTAAACTTGGCGATGCAATCTCTGAAGTGTCTCATCTTGTCTAATCACAATGATCTATTTCCTTTCGGAGTACTTCTGCATGTAGGAGTTAGTCCTCTTGTTGTCATCATATACTATGGGGAAGGGAACAATTTAAGACAGGAAAGAGGAAAATTAGAATAAATAATTGCCATTTTCAGTCAAATTCAAACCACGGATAGTTTCTATTTGTATTCTTTAAAAAACATCTTTGTGGCCCTTTGTTGACTGATGCACTCAGCAAACAGATTTAAATGCCAGCGAAATGCCCTGCGGGGACCAGTAACCTCCTTCCCAGCATGGCCTGGGAACTTGTTAGAAATCCAGAGTTTCAGACCCCACCCAGACCTACTGAACTGTAGCAACTCTGCAGGTGGGGTCCAGCACACTGGGTCTGAATGAGCTTCTTGGCGATTGTGCTGCACAGAAAAGTTTTAAAAGTATGGCTTAAAATTCCTGTGAATGCATGAGGTGAGGGCATTCACAGGGTTTTACCTCTAGCACTTGTCAGCCAGGAGCTTGAAATCTAGTCATGGACACGAAGCATTAACTTCATCAGACAGTTAGGGAGCGTGATCTGTATAAAATGTAAAGTACATCATATGCTCACTTCCTAAGTCCCTCCAGGCAGTTCCCTTTGTACTCCAAATAAATACAATGCTTGGCTCAGGCCTGCAGGGCCTGGCATGCTCCCTTCCCTGCCTACCTGCCCCGCTCATCCGGTGCTCCTCCCCTGCCTTCCTCAGTGCTCCCCTACAGCACACTGGCCTTCTACTGGTCCTCACACATGCGTGATGTCAGCAGAGAAATGGGGATGGGGAAGAAGGAGAGGGGACTGCCAAGGTTAAAGAACAGGCTTGGTCACAAGTATTTTTCAATTTGGTACAATATTTCTAAATTTTGGTACAATATTTCTAAACCTTTAGCCCCATTGATTAATATATTAATATATTGATTCTTAAGTCTATTGATTGAATAATATGTGAATGTGATCATATTAGTGACCCCATCTTACAGTGGAGCAAAGTCTGAAAGGACTCTGAATCATCGTGGAAACAGTGTGATTTAGTTTGAGTTTTCATGTCACACGTTTGTGACAGCTTCTTGTTCTGAGAGTTGGCGGGGCAGACACAGTGCTCCGCTGCGCATCACACACGGGACCTGAGCGAACATGGCTGGAGATCCCAGATGCTGAGCGTGAAGCCATCTGTGTGGGCCTGGGACACGGCGGAGCCAAGGCACGCACCTCGCTCTCTTTGCTTGGTTTCAGGAAAGATAATGACTATGTTTGTTAGGTTTTGTCTTAGTAAAAAATTATCTGGGAATGCCAATTATGGTGTTTGGGATAGTAAACGCATCATGCGATTAGGGAACAAGCTAACTGTTTGGAGGATTTTTACTGTAAGAGGAAAAATAGTGTCTCAGGATCCTCTCCCTAATGAGAAAGGGTAAACACATATCTTAAATATATGTCGGGGCGGGAGGGGGAAACAACTCAAGCTTAAATATGAGGCAAAGGGATTCTTAAAGATTTTAGGACCGGCAGTGGTTTTTTGGTTTCGTTTTTTGTCTCAATTTTGTTTCACTCTCCACAGCTCTTTCATGGCAATAGACTTTCTCATTTTGTGAGTGTAGCACCTCTGGTTTCAGACGTTATTTGCTCTCAGGGAAGTGTCTCGTTTGAGATCCTCAGTGGAGGAGCAAAAGGTGGGCTAGAAAAGTGAAAGGTGCTCTGGAGGAGCTCTCAAAGAGAATGATCGGTGGAGGCGAGCTCGGTCCTGGCGGCCTTGCAGCTTCACTTTGCTGTGTAAAGTTTAAAGGTCGCCAGGGACCTGAGGCAAGTCTCTCCTCACCATGTAAGCAAGCTCCTTGACTGGCCACAAAACCCTTCCTGTCAGAAGGCAAAGCTCCTCTGCTCCATGAGATTGGGAATGCACAGTGAACGTCCTGCCCCAGCCCTCAGGGAGCCCACAGTCCAGAGGCTGGGAGACTTCAGCAAACACTGATATGAAAAAAGGTACATTTTCACACTTTGGAAGGCAGTCTGAAGGATGAGAGAGCTATAGGAGCAAAGAACAGAAAAGCAGGCTCCCAGTTATCTTTGGACACAGAGTTGAAGTGGGAATTGAAGGATGGCCAGTTTTGGGGTTTTTTTGGGGGGGGTGTTGTGTGTTGAGGATGGTGGTTTGTTAAGGGGTGAGGAGGAGTGTCTCTGGAGAGCCGGCATCACCTCCCACATTGGCTGGAACTCTGCCTATAGAGTCAACCATAACAGAGAATGTTCTGAGCAGCCACATGGGTGATAACACCCCAAGACTGACTGCAGAGTGAACCCCAGGGCAGGGCCTCTCCCACAGGAGAGACCCAGATTTCCTAGTATCCGCTAACAGCCCCAGGATCACTGTGCCCCAGCGTAAGGCCAGCACCTTGGTATTTGTTTCTCTTCCTTTTGTTGCTTCCTCCAACTCTTTGGAGCAGCAAAGCTGCTTGTGGGGGTCCCTGACCATACCCTTGAAGATTCTTACTTTTAGGAAGGCATTTTAAGCATCTTCAGAGAATCTTACTGGATGTGGCCAACAACTCCTAGGAGTAAGGAACTGTCTTCACCCATTGCTTTCTTGACCGGAGTCTTTATTACATGTCCCATCTGTTTGAGCCAGGACACACCTGGGGGGCAGGTTCTCTGTCTGGTTTTGTCTAGTGCCTGACAGGCTAACTTTGCACAGATCTTGCACTCAGAAATATTTGACAAATGAAAGAAGAGATTGTGCAAATCCAAATGCCCTTGCAGTGCTGAAGCTTGGCTTCAGGAGTGTGGAGTAAAATTACTCTCTGGATGGATTCATTTATTTATCCATCCACTCATCCGAAAGCAGTTGTTGAGTTCCTGTTTAACTGTGTTGCTGATAAACAATGCCTGGCACGTGGTATGTTTATAATTGATGCTGGTTATTATAAAGGAAATGCTGCAAAACTAACTCTGGCTCCTGATTGCCTTTGCACTCTTACCTCACTGAGTTCTACAGAAGCTGAGCTGCTTATCCTTCCCCTGTCATTTAGGAGTGACAGTCTCGGGTCCCCGGCTCTCAGGGCATTAGCTTCTCTGCAGAGAGGAGAGCTCAGCCATAGAAGGGAGCTCATGGTCTGGTGTTTCAGGGTGTAGAAGGACTGCTCACTGGTTTGTCTGCACAAAGCCTAGGTGAATACAAAATGACAGGGCATGGTTACATATCAGGGAAGTCTGCATGGCTTTCTAAAAAATCAATGAATTAGTAAGGATAGTCATTTGGGGTTGTGAGGTTTCACTTAAAACCATTACTGAATTCCCAGCAGCTTTTCATTGTCAGGTGTTTTTCTGAATCAAAAGGTGAGAAATAAAATTACTTAGGAGGGGGGGGATAAGCAAACTATTTTTATCTTTAGAAGGAGTCCCTATGAAAAGTGTGCTGCTCCTGACTTGCATGATAACTCTGAAGTTTGGGTGTGCCCTTCTTCAAGCAGCTCCTGACCCAAGGGAAAATTCTGAATGCCTGATGGCTCTCACCAGCGGCTGCAGTGTGGGGATGGATCTGGCAAGCAGATGTTTATGGTGGAAACTTTCCATTCTAGAATAGTTCCTTCTGAAGCAGGAGGTGGCTTAGGTCAGAGAAGAATGTGCCAGACAATGTGCCCCTTTGTTATTCAATGCTGTCATCTTGGCTGCCCCTTGAGCAGCCTCATCTTCCTGAAATCATCAGAAAGAAGGCCATTCAACAAATACAGCTAGCATTGGCAAGGATTTTTCTAGCTCAGCTCTAACAATAGGGAATGGGTTTAATCAAATTCAAGGAAATCTTAAGACTCATTCTATAACAGTATTACTTCTCTGGAAGAGCTCTGGAAGGCAGATTATCAAACACCAGTTTCTTGAGCAAAATTTGAAAACAACTGATGCCAAGTAATCAAATTGATTATGCCAGGGTCTGATTCTAAGGGACATTTACCAGGTTCATTGGGACACGTACTGTATTCAGTCCTTTGATGGATTAGTCTAATGAGTCTTCATAGCAACCTATGAAGTAAGCACTAATATTATAATCATACAGGGAAACTGAGGCTGAGACCTACTAGGTAACTTGCCCAAGGTCATCTGGTAGTGATCCCTCCTGCTTTCACCATTGAACTGATCATATGGCCACATTGCTGATTTTAAGTCACAAACTATTATTTCATCCCTTCCTTATTTCTTTATTTGGAAAATGCAGTTCTTACATAGATATACATACAGTTATAGGAAATGATCATTTGAGTCAATTTTCATAGATTTGACAAAGGGTGGTATCTATCTAATAGTAACAAACACTGAGTTTGGTGGAAAAGATGTTTCCAAGTTGTCTTCTCTGTCTTCATTTGCAGCCTCCACACATGATAGGATGTGATTCAGAGGTTGCACGGAGGGGGTCAGCATGATGCTCACAGTGAGAAATCAGGTGCTTTCCTTACCAAAATATGGCTTTGAGCAGGTCATGTGGCTCCTCTAGGTTTCAGACTTTTCTGGTACATAAGGTAATTGTAGTTAATTCAACAGCATTTGTTTGGCATCTGTCACACATGCAGATATGATGACAGGCTCACTCTCTCTTACTACAGCTGTCACACAAATAGCCTGATGTAATGGGATCTGCTCTAGGGGACAGCTCTGTACCTCTCTGAGGGGCTCGAACACTTCAGGCTGCCAAATCAGGCTGACTTCAGCAAATGTTCATTGAATGCCTACCATGGAAAGGTTCCATTCTAGGAGCAATGCATTCCGTTGTACTTGGGGTTGCAGGCTGTGGAGAGAGATAGTAGACCAATAAACAAACAGATAAGGTGATTTCAGAAACCAGTTAAATGCATGAAGAAAATACAGTAGAGCAATGTATAATAATAGTGACTGAGCTTGGAAGTGCCTACTCTACCTAAAGTGATAAGAAAGCATCTCTGAGGAGAAGACACAAAGAAAAGGCTTGGAAAATGAGAACTGTTTTCTAGGCAAAGAATTGGGTGGAATAGCCTTGACGTATAAAGTTCTACAAGTTCATTATTCTTTTTTTTTTTTCTAGTATTTATTTATTTATTTTTGGCTGTGCTGGGTCTTCGCTGGGGTGCTCAGGCTCCTCATTGCAGTGGTCTCTCTTGTTGCAGAACACAGGCTGTAGGCATGTCAGCTTCAGTAGTCGCAGAGGGGTGGCTCAGTAGCTGTGGCTCATGGGCTCTAGAGCGCTGGCTCAGTAGCTGCAGCACGCCGGCTTAGTTGCTTCTCGCCATGTGGGAACTTCCCAGACCAGGGGTCGAACCCATGACCCCTGCATTGGCAGGCGGATTCTCAACCACCAGACCACCAGGGAAGCCCAATTTCATTATCCTTTCAACAGAGAAGTTGAGATGTCAGCCATGGGATATCACTTCTTGGGATTTGTTGATTTTTTTTTTTTTAAAGGTCAAGCACATGTTTAATTTTTTGTAAACATTCCATGTGTACTTGAAGAGCATGTGTATTCTCTCTTTAAGGGACTATTCTTTGTTTTTTTAGATGTAGCTTATAAATTATATAGCTGAAGCTTTCTATAGCTCTATTAATGTTTTAGCTGTTCACAGCTGCTGAGAGGTGAACATTCACATACTTGTGGTGATTATGATTTGCTCATTTATCTTAGTAATTCTATCCATTTTTGTTTTATTTATGTCCAGCTCCTGGTGGGTTATTCTTGTTATTAATTATTTTCTCCCTTGTCAAGCAGGAGACATGGGTTTGATCCCTGGTTTGGGAAGATTCCCTGGAGAAGGAAATGGCAATCCACTCCAGTATTCTTGCCTGGGAAATCCCACGGACTGAGAAGCCTGGCAGGCTGCAGTCCATGGGGTCGCAAAGAAATAGATGCAACTTAGCAAGTGAACATGAGCATTATCCCTACTAGTACTTTTACCTATAAATATTATTTTCTCTGTTAATATTGGATGCTGTAACAACATCCTTCTGGTTAATGTACATGTTTGTTTCTTCCATTATTTCATTTTCAGCCTTTGGGTATTACTGGTTTATTTTTTTATAAGCAACATAAAATAGATTTTTTTAATTGAGTGTCTCTGTCTTTTGATGGTTGAATTTAAGCTATTTATTATAAGTAATATATTTGTATTTAACTTTGTCTTCTTATTTTGCATGGTCCATGGGTACTTTTTTCTTCCTTTTCTTTAGTACTTTGTTTGAATTGACTGTGCTTCGTTTATTTCTTTTTCATTTTCCCCTCTACTGATATGGAAGTTACATACTCTATTTCTCTTCTCATAGTGGTTTGGATAGTATCTAAAGCAGAATTTGGCAAACACTCAGAGGCCTTTAATGCGTTGCCTTCAGTAGGTTTAACAGCTCTCTCTAGTATCCTGACTCCCAAGTGGCTGGATCTTTGAAGGGGTGAGGTGTAAATGTAAGTAAAGAGCCATTGTCGCTGTGATAGTTATGTCTTGGAGGACAGACTTCCAACTTGCCTTTGCCAAGACCTGTGCCCTGTTGCCTGAGGGGTCTGGTAACTGACAAACTGTAAAATGATCATGGGTTATGGATAACGTAGCAGCTTCTAAGCAGGGAGTCACTTGGTTTCTTCTTTCGCCTTTCTCCTTGTCTGCATTTGAGCTCTTGTAAGTGATGATAAACATTAAATAGCTCCTGTAAAGCTGTTGAATTGTCAGTTTTTAAAATGCATAAAACACTGACATTTTCATTAGATCCTGGCCCTGAGGAATGTCCGGCTTTCATCATAATGGATTTGTTTACTTCTGCAAAGAGTCTTAATGTGCTGCCTATGGGAGAAATCTTACTGTCACCTGCTCTTAAATGGGAAAGACTTTGTTCAGCCAAAGATTTTTGGAAAAGGATTTGCAAGAGGGCTTTTTCACCTCTTCCTGTCTTCCTTGCTTCCATTTCCCAAAAGGGTAAGGGATGGGAATAAAGTCTTTGAAGAATTTTAGTATCGAACAGGAAAATTTTCAACATAAAATAACCCTGTGAAGTCCATTAGGAGACAAAATGTTGGAATGATACTATTAAACCACTATTTAGTTTGAGTGTATCCTGTTAAAGATAAGCAAGTCATATCTATGTCTTTTTGACCTCAGTCTTTTGGTCTACATTTAAACAGATATCTTGATTTTGGATTAATAAACTCTTTTGTATATATTCTTAGAGAAAATATTTTAAACTGCTAGGTCCTTCTAAGCAAATAAGGAGAGAGAACTTTTATCTTCTGATTGTTACATTAGATTTTTATCAGAAGTTGCCAAACTCCTCATGAACAAATGTAGAGTCATCCCAGTTTAACAAGCTGGGAAATGTGTGCGCTGAAAGACAGTCTTGTCTTAATATGACCAGGACTAGGAATGTTAACTTTTCTGGAATCAGTATGTTTGCAATTTATGGAGAGATGTCTCGCTTATTTTATATAGAACTTTCTCTTCTATATTAGCTTGTTGAGTGTGTGTCATTGGCAAGTTTGTGCTTTCACATTTCAAGAGAGGCACCCTGCCACAGGGAAGGAAAATCTCTCAGGCACACCGGCACTTAATTTCTGCTTCTAGGACATACTCACTGTGTAATCATAGGTGATTTCATGAACCTTTCCGAGTTTGATTTCATTATCTATAACACTGGAATAATAAACTGACTTTTTAGAGCAGATATGATCAGTAAGTGTGATAATGCAGAGGAAATGCTCAGCACAAAGCCTGGTATGTACTAGGGGATTATCTAATGAAACTTGGTGATGGTGATGCTAATGACAGTGGTTTGGTAGAGACAGTGGTGATAAATGTGATGGTGGTGGTGGTGAGGATACTGCTGCTCGTGGTAATAATGGTGATGGAAATGATATCGGTGGTAGTGATGACCAGATGCTAGGAGTTCTTTAAAGTCTGAGAAAGGATATCATATAATCAAAAATCATGAGAAAAGATAAAATTGTCTATCACTACCTGACCTAGAGTCCTCCAGTTTCTAATTGGACACTGCAGGTCACTAGGAGGGCATTTCTTAATAAAATTCTATTATAGATATCAAGCCTAGCTCATTGGTTTCATTGGGTTTTTCAGTCCTGGATTTGTCCTAGAAAAAAGCTAGAAGTGGTACTCTGAGTCATTTGATTTTGTCAGTATCCATTTCCTTTCTAAAACATGCTCATTTCTCAGCGCCTGTGACTCGGAGTATTTTGGAGTTCTCCTGTCTCCTTGAGCGCTTTCCATCATCTGTCTGCCGCCTTTCCTCTCTGTGGTCGTTTGGGCCCATGAGTGTGGAACTCAGGGAAGACAATGCAGGAGGAAAAAAGGGCCGTCAGCAAGGCTGGGAAAGAATCTTGAGTGTAGTATCACAGAAGCAGAAAAGAGGGGCGATGCCTCCAGGCAGATGAGGAAAGATAGTGTCTCCTAATATAAGGTAAATGATGTGGGTGAGGCTGGGCAAGACCATTAACGTTGGCACTGAAAGTTCAGTGTCAGTCTCTGATACAAAATCACTGGGATGGTGAAAGAAAAAGAACTGAGGAATGCCGAGATGAGGAAATGGAGGCCACAGACGTCGGAGAGGGAGAGGAGGTTGGAGGGTGGAAAGACGTTTTTTAGATAGGAGAGAATCAGACCAGTTTGTAGACCAAGAGGAAGGAGCCAAGGAAGCTGAGTAGGAAGATACAAAAGCAGGAGGATTCAGATATTTGGTTCTGGAGGAAATAGAGGTAGAAGGATGAATTCACCTGTCACATAGCCACTGAGCAGTCAGAGAATATCACCAGGCAAAGGAAAGTCTAATCTGTGAAGCTCATGTTGAATCACCTTGACTTTCTCTTAATAGAAAGTGAGATCTCTGATGAGAGTGAGAGAAGTCTATAGTCATGAGAAAGTCTGACAAGAACCACTGTCTGAAGTGGGAGAGGAAGTTAGTCAGTGGTCAAAAGACTTACCAAGGAGCATCAGGCTCCTTGAGGGGTAGGCGATGTGTGTTTCTGGATCTTCCTACACCATGCTCATCCTTGTTTCTCTCCCTGGGATATGCTGTGCACCATAATCACCCTGCAGTCCTGTGGATGGCCCTTCCACTCCTCCACAGTGGGCTTCCTTTCCANTTTGGATTAATAAACTCTTTTGTATATATTCTTAGAGAAAATATTTTAAACTGCTAGGTCCTTCTAAGCAAATAAGGAGAGAGAACTTTTATCTTCTGATTGTTACATTAGATTTTTATCAGAAGTTGCCAAACTCCTCATGAACAAATGTAGAGTCATCCCAGTTTAACAAGCTGGGAAATGTGTGCGCTGAAAGACAGTCTTGTCTTAATATGACCAGGACTAGGAATGTTAACTTTTCTGGAATCAGTATGTTTGCAATTTATGGAGAGATGTCTCGCTTATTTTATATAGAACTTTCTCTTCTATATTAGCTTGTTGAGTGTGTGTCATTGGCAAGTTTGTGCTTTCACATTTCAAGAGAGGCACCCTGCCACAGGGAAGGAAAATCTCTCAGGCACACCGGCACTTAATTTCTGCTTCTAGGACATACTCACTGTGTAATCATAGGTGATTTCATGAACCTTTCCGAGTTTGATTTCATTATCTATAACACTGGAATAATAAACTGACTTTTTAGAGCAGATATGATCAGTAAGTGTGATAATGCAGAGGAAATGCTCAGCACAAAGCCTGGTATGTACTAGGGGATTATCTAATGAAACTTGGTGATGGTGATGCTAATGACAGTGGTTTGGTAGAGACAGTGGTGATAAATGTGATGGTGGTGGTGGTGAGGATACTGCTGCTCGTGGTAATAATGGTGATGGAAATGATATCGGTGGTAGTGATGACCAGATGCTAGGAGTTCTTTAAAGTCTGAGAAAGGATATCATATAATCAAAAATCATGAGAAAAGATAAAATTGTCTATCACTACCTGACCTAGAGTCCTCCAGTTTCTAATTGGACACTGCAGGTCACTAGGAGGGCATTTCTTAATAAAATTCTATTATAGATATCAAGCCTAGCTCATTGGTTTCATTGGGTTTTTCAGTCCTGGATTTGTCCTAGAAAAAAGCTAGAAGTGGTACTCTGAGTCATTTGATTTTGTCAGTATCCATTTCCTTTCTAAAACATGCTCATTTCTCAGCGCCTGTGACTCGGAGTATTTTGGAGTTCTCCTGTCTCCTTGAGCGCTTTCCATCATCTGTCTGCCGCCTTTCCTCTCTGTGGTCGTTTGGGCCCATGAGTGTGGAACTCAGGGAAGACAATGCAGGAGGAAAAAAGGGCCGTCAGCAAGGCTGGGAAAGAATCTTGAGTGTAGTATCACAGAAGCAGAAAAGAGGGGCGATGCCTCCAGGCAGATGAGGAAAGATAGTGTCTCCTAATATAAGGTAAATGATGTGGGTGAGGCTGGGCAAGACCATTAACGTTGGCACTGAAAGTTCAGTGTCAGTCTCTGATACAAAATCACTGGGATGGTGAAAGAAAAAGAACTGAGGAATGCCGAGATGAGGAAATGGAGGCCACAGACGTCGGAGAGGGAGAGGAGGTTGGAGGGTGGAAAGACGTTTTTTAGATAGGAGAGAATCAGACCAGTTTGTAGACCAAGAGGAAGGAGCCAAGGAAGCTGAGTAGGAAGATACAAAAGCAGGAGGATTCAGATATTTGGTTCTGGAGGAAATAGAGGTAGAAGGATGAATTCACCTGTCACATAGCCACTGAGCAGTCAGAGAATATCACCAGGCAAAGGAAAGTCTAATCTGTGAAGCTCATGTTGAATCACCTTGACTTTCTCTTAATAGAAAGTGAGATCTCTGATGAGAGTGAGAGAAGTCTATAGTCATGAGAAAGTCTGACAAGAACCACTGTCTGAAGTGGGAGAGGAAGTTAGTCAGTGGTCAAAAGACTTACCAAGGAGCATCAGGCTCCTTGAGGGGTAGGCGATGTGTGTTTCTGGATCTTCCTACACCATGCTCATCCTTGTTTCTCTCCCTGGGATATGCTGTGCACCATAATCACCCTGCAGTCCTGTGGATGGCCCTTCCACTCCTCCACAGTGGGCTTCCTTTCCATCTCCCCACACCCAGCCTTGCTGTTAGACGGCTGTTATATAGAAACGAACCAGTGGACTGCTTTGCACCAGGGTGAGGAACAAGGTATGATGTCTTGTTATATCCAGGCATTAGAGTGTCAGGTAGTCAGATGGAAGGCACACAGGATTAGGAGTCAAGGGCATGGAGTGTGGTCCCAGGTCTAGTTGATTAGCCTGTTGTTATGTCCTCCTGTAGCACGGGGTGTCATGCCCTTCTTACTTGGCATTCTAATACCAGCATGTTACCAAGTACCTAGCATACAGCAGGTGCTCATAGGATATATTGGACTAGGTTAATGCGAGAAGATGAAAGTTCTTCAAACACCTCTTCCTTTGCAAATGTGAGGCACTGTTATTCTGATGTGCAGAATCTCAGTTACCACTGGTGAGCAGGTGAAAGGAAATACTTCCATCAGAACTGGGTGGCAGCTTTCCAGATTTGCTCACATTTAACTACGTAGATGTCTACATCTATTGGTTTGGCTTATTGATAAATTAGCTCCTATCTTTTCAGTGATCTGACCAAAGGTGGTTTAGTCCTTATTCATTCTTGCTAGTAAGCATACATAATGTATGCTGCTGCTGCTGCTGCTACTAAATCGCTTCAGTCTTATCTGACTCTGTGAGATCCCATAGACAGCAGCCCACTAGGCTCCTCTGTCCCTGGGATTTTCCAGCCAAGAATACTGGAGTGGGTTGCCATTTCCGGCTTCCCTGGTGGCTCAGAGGTTAAAGCGTCTGCCTCCAATGTGGGAGACCCGGGTTCGATCCCTGCGTTGGGAAGATCCCCTGGAGAAGGAAATGGTAACCCACTCCAGTATTCTGGCCTGGAAAATCCCATGGACGGAAAAGCCTGGTAGGCTGCAGTTCACGGGGTTGCAAAGAATCGGGCATGACTGAGCGACTTCACTTTCACTTTACTTTTTCTCCATATAATGTTTATGTGTGTGTGTATATATGTGTGCATGTGTGTTCAGTCATGTCTGACTCTTTGCAACCCCATGGACTGCCCATCAGGCTCTTCTGTCCGTGGAATTCTCCAATCAAGAATTCTGGAGCGGGTTGCTGTTTCCATATGCACGTTGTCGTTACAGACAGGAAGCAGAGGTCCCAGAAAGGCAAAGAAAGATGGAAATGGGTTCCAAATAAAGAAGCAGATCCCCCTTCTCACTCTTTCTGTCCTTCCCCCCACCCCTGCTAAAATAGATCTTTCTCTACCTTTTCCCATGACTCCACCAGCATGGAGAAATGGATTGTCAGCCAAATCCCAAAAGAATAAAAGAAAAATATCTCTTCAGAAGGAGAGGGCAGAGGGGAGAGATAGGAGCATCAATAAAGGCTGAAAGGATTGGCCTTCAGAGTGTGGAATCCAAGAGGGTGTTTATTTTCAAAACAAAAGCTTACAGATCAGGTGTTTTTTAACAGATGAGGAAAATGGATTGAGCAAAAGCTTGTGCCTGGGCTTAGAGACATGCCCACAGTGGCCCAAGCCAGCAGGAACAGCTTTTGTTCTCCTGGCTCTGATGGCAGCCTTTGCGTAAGCAAGGCTCATCAGCAGGCTACCCATAAGCTCCAGGAAGCCTGTGTCTGGCCTGGCCACCCTTCCCATTTTGCTGGGTCACTTAGAATCCTGACTTCCTGCCTTGCCCACATGTTGAGACAGCCCAAGGAAGCCTCACCAGCCATTCCTTGGCAGTCAGCCTGGCATGATTGGAGAGCTGTCCCTCACAAAACTCGCTTTTGGCTGGCATTTTTTGGGGGGCACTGCTCTTTTTCACAAAGGTTTCTTCCAAGAAAGCCTTGAGACAGGGAAGTCAAATTTTCTTTAGAAGCTATGTGTCAGGGCATTAAACAGACATAACTGGAATGAAAATCTCTCTCAGCCCTTTATATGCTGCGTGGCCATATGCAGCCAGGTTTCTTGTCTGAGCCACAGTCTCCTCCTCAATAAATGGGGTGCATCATCCGGCCTACCTCAGAGGGCATGACGAGCATAACAGAGAGGAGGCACTTGACAGAGGGTTTGGCAGAAAGAAGGGAGGCAGTGAGCCTGGGGGGAGCCCTGCAGGACCCACTCAAAACTTGCACTTGTTTATCTTTGTTGTGCATGTTTGGTTTAGGCCTCAGTCAGCTGCTCCTTCCATCAGAGCCACACATGCTTATGTTTTGAGTTCTCGTTCTCTTTGTAAATAGCTCCTGGCCTGCATGAGTAACAGCATGTTCCAGGCCCCTGTCTGCATCTGGAAAACAAAGGGTGCCAGCTGGGTTTTGATTCCTGTGAACCTGCTTGGAGGTTCAGATCTGAGAACTCTCCACTGGGCTTTCTGCACAGAGACCTCCCCTCCCTGTTACAGTGCTAGGTCTCCTGGAGATGGAACTGTGAGGTCGTACACTGCACAGTGTAACCGTAAGTAAGAGAAGAGAGGGAAACAAAAATGAAAAGAGACTTCTCAGTATCTCCCACTTGCTCAGTTAAACAGAGCATGTGCTTTTAAAATTTTGTTTGAAAAAAAGAAAAAGCTAAAATCACAAATGGGAATCAGCTACAATTCTACCCCTTAAAATTACACAGAGATAAAATAGGAAGTCAGTGTCTTGCACCCTCTTCTTTTGGCTACCTCAGTTGACAGTTTGATGTTTGTCCTTCCCATTTTTCCCCCTGAGTTTTTACCACATAACCCTGTTTGCATGTGTGTATACATATATATGAAATTTCTACAGAATTGTGGCCTGTAGCTTGCGTTTCTGGATTATTGTGGTTCACTTGGTACCATGTCAAGTTCATTCCTTCAGATCTGTGTATATAGATTTACCTCCTAAGTTTAATGCAGCATATTGTTCCAGACCACAGAAAACATACTTATTCAGTTATACCCTTTTGATGGGTAATAGATTGTTTCCAGTTTTTTGTTTTGTTTGGTTTCTTTGATGGCACCAAGAAAGCTGCACCAAACACACCTTTATGTTTGGCTCTGTATTCTGGTGCTTTTATTTCTGTGGAGTCAACTCCTAAAAGTATGACTTCTCAGTCAGAGGACGTGCTCCCTTTATGTTTTTTCATTTTATTTTATTTTTACTTGTGAGATTATGACTTTACAGTATTGTGGCCTCTCTTTACATTTTAATAAAGACTTCCAAATTGGTCTCCACAATGTTTGGAAGCACCATAGGGTGCATAAGGATGGGAGGGTGCCCACTTCCCTGTAATCTTAATAGCCTTGGACAGTATCTGTCGAGGTTTTTACCCCATTTTTTTTGTATGCACACATGCAAACAGGGATCTGTGGTATAAACTCAGGAGGAAGAAAATGGGAAGGACAAATACCAAACTGTCAGATAGCACCTAGGGGTGTGATCCAGCTGCCAAAAGAAGGGGTGCAAGACACTGGCTTCCTGCTTTATCTCTATATAAGGGGTAGGATTTTGTAGCTGATGAGTGGAAAATCACCTCTCTGTTTTAATTTTTATCTCCCTTACATTTAACGTATTTTCATTTGTCCTTTGGCCAGTTTTATCCTAAAAATTACCCATCTGTATCTGTGGCCCATTTTTTGAGTGAAATTGTGTCTTTTTAAAAAATAGTATCCTATTTTTATAATTAGTCACACTCAAAACCTGATAAAGTGATTTAAAAAAAAAAAAAAAAAGGTCCTAGGAAAATGCATGACTTCCCAAAGCTGTTGGGAGGACAAGGATTTCACGGACCGGAGATGGGCAAGCAATCCTTCAGCAAGTCATGCAGCTCACAGCATTTTCTCTCACATGTGGCATTGCTCCCATATGCTCTTCAGTCCTAGGAGGTGGGCTGAGCTCCGGATGACCTCCTGGTTGTCAGACCTTCAACTTGCCCATGACTGATGAGGCTTGCCTCTTGGGCTTGACCTGAGGATTCCGAATCCTCTGCTTGCCCGTCTCCTGCTGGGACTGCTGCCTGACAACCTTCTGTTGCCCTCCCCATGCCTCTCCTCCCAAATCCCTCAACCAGGAGTTCTATACACTTCTTGGAGTCCTGGGAACTCATTTACAACTTCTGTCAAGAATTCAGTGCCATTTGAAAGACTCCTCATAGATCTCTTGAGTGATGGCGATTTTCCCATTTACTAATAAAATAGCAGTTGCTGTTTACTGAGCACATACCATCTGCAAGACCGATGCTTATGGCTGGACAAGTTGTTCATAGCACAACTCCAGGGGGCACCATTCATTGCATAGTCATTGTAGATTTGCAGGATTATTTCTGCCAGATGGCCATCAAGTATCTTAAAGAAGGGAGGCTTTTTTTTTTTAATTCAAAAAGAAGCACTGTAATTGAGAGTAGCAGAGTTAGCCATGTCCCAGACACTGCTGCGTGCTCTGAATGCATCATTTTATTAATCATTCCAGTAGGTTGTTGAGGTTGGTGGTATTACTTCCCTCTGTAAAGCTGAGGAGATTGAGTCTCAGAGAGGTTAACTTGCATGTTCAAGTCAAATGTCTATTAATAGTAAGTGAATTCAGACTCAGGTCTAGCTGCCCCCAAAGTCTGNCAAACACACCTTTATGTTTGGCTCTGTATTCTGGTGCTTTTATTTCTGTGGAGTCAACTCCTAAAAGTATGACTTCTCAGTCAGAGGACGTGCTCCCTTTATGTTTTTTCATTTTATTTTATTTTTACTTGTGAGATTATGACTTTACAGTATTGTGGCCTCTCTTTACATTTTAATAAAGACTTCCAAATTGGTCTCCACAATGTTTGGAAGCACCATAGGGTGCATAAGGATGGGAGGGTGCCCACTTCCCTGTAATCTTAATAGCCTTGGACAGTATCTGTCGAGGTTTTTACCCCATTTTTTTTGTATGCACACATGCAAACAGGGATCTGTGGTATAAACTCAGGAGGAAGAAAATGGGAAGGACAAATACCAAACTGTCAGATAGCACCTAGGGGTGTGATCCAGCTGCCAAAAGAAGGGGTGCAAGACACTGGCTTCCTGCTTTATCTCTATATAAGGGGTAGGATTTTGTAGCTGATGAGTGGAAAATCACCTCTCTGTTTTAATTTTTATCTCCCTTACATTTAACGTATTTTCATTTGTCCTTTGGCCAGTTTTATCCTAAAAATTACCCATCTGTATCTGTGGCCCATTTTTTGAGTGAAATTGTGTCTTTTTAAAAAATAGTATCCTATTTTTATAATTAGTCACACTCAAAACCTGATAAAGTGATTTAAAAAAAAAAAAAAAAAGGTCCTAGGAAAATGCATGACTTCCCAAAGCTGTTGGGAGGACAAGGATTTCACGGACCGGAGATGGGCAAGCAATCCTTCAGCAAGTCATGCAGCTCACAGCATTTTCTCTCACATGTGGCATTGCTCCCATATGCTCTTCAGTCCTAGGAGGTGGGCTGAGCTCCGGATGACCTCCTGGTTGTCAGACCTTCAACTTGCCCATGACTGATGAGGCTTGCCTCTTGGGCTTGACCTGAGGATTCCGAATCCTCTGCTTGCCCGTCTCCTGCTGGGACTGCTGCCTGACAACCTTCTGTTGCCCTCCCCATGCCTCTCCTCCCAAATCCCTCAACCAGGAGTTCTATACACTTCTTGGAGTCCTGGGAACTCATTTACAACTTCTGTCAAGAATTCAGTGCCATTTGAAAGACTCCTCATAGATCTCTTGAGTGATGGCGATTTTCCCATTTACTAATAAAATAGCAGTTGCTGTTTACTGAGCACATACCATCTGCAAGACCGATGCTTATGGCTGGACAAGTTGTTCATAGCACAACTCCAGGGGGCACCATTCATTGCATAGTCATTGTAGATTTGCAGGATTATTTCTGCCAGATGGCCATCAAGTATCTTAAAGAAGGGAGGCTTTTTTTTTTTAATTCAAAAAGAAGCACTGTAATTGAGAGTAGCAGAGTTAGCCATGTCCCAGACACTGCTGCGTGCTCTGAATGCATCATTTTATTAATCATTCCAGTAGGTTGTTGAGGTTGGTGGTATTACTTCCCTCTGTAAAGCTGAGGAGATTGAGTCTCAGAGAGGTTAACTTGCATGTTCAAGTCAAATGTCTATTAATAGTAAGTGAATTCAGACTCAGGTCTAGCTGCCCCCAAAGTCTGTGCTTAACTCTCGCCCTGTTTTTCCTCTGTATGGGGCTCTGGTTATCTCGAGTGCTCCACAATACCCCAAACCATAGCTGTGGCACAAGCGCTGGGTTCAGTTGGCCTGTCCACCACTGTGGAAAGGATGTGTGGCCAGTGAGCAGTACACCTGGCCTGCAGCCAGGGTGAGCTTGAAGCTACCCAAGGGACCTCCATGATCCTGCAGCACCTTTCTGTGAACAGCGAACGCCTTGGAGCACAGTGCCTGCCCCACCGTGAGCTCATCAGGAGATCAGCATCCCCGGTCCCCACTTGGGAAGGAGGAGCCACTTTTCTGATGTACACTTCTCCCAAGTCAGAAGTTCCCGGTCTCTGTCCCAGAGTCAGTTTTCTTTGACCACACTCAGAGCGTGGGTAACATTAATGCAGAGGTGCTAAGAGTGAGAGCCGGCGTTTCCCATCTTCCGCCTCTGGTGCTGATAGATGGGGACCGGGTGAAAGGGTTTTTCTGGAATTGATTCATCAGACCAAGGGGATTTCCCTCTCGCTCTCTGCTTTCACTTCTGAGGTTCATGTGTCTTTTTAACATTCCGTCAGCTTACTGGGGCCTAAGTTGAAAGTTGTCTTTAAGATCCATTTTTCCTGATTCAATTGCTGAGACTTTATGATATTGTTCCTTTTCTTGGAAAAATGCTCCAAATGGTTTGCGTGACTGATGCACTCCATGACACCCTGATTGATGGTGGGGAGCTCTGACTGGAGGACTGTTCCTGGAAGGAGGGGCTGGGGTCTGTGATCACTGTTATAGCTGGGCGCAGGGAGCTGAGATGCTTGCTTTTGATGCCACCCCGCTCAGAGCCTTCCGTGGTCCTTTGGGGAAAACCATTAAGGAAACAACCTTGACATTTGCACCATCCTCAAATTGGGAGCGAGGAGTTAGGAGCACTGGGTTCAGGTTAGGGGTGCACAGCAGTTTTTCAGTCACTTGGGTAACTTTCTTGTTGCTGTGGCTTCAAATCATGGCCCTGGTCAATGAAAAAGGATCTTTCTGCAGTTTTGAATGCAGTGATAGTTAACTTTTTAAGAGCTTGGGAGCCAGACATAGCTGGTTGCTCTAACCAGCCCACTACTGTTAGCTTGGCCATGTGTCAGTGACTTGTCCAGGCTTCTGATTGCTGTCTGTGAAAGGTGATTGATAAAATCTATTTTACAAGGTCATTGTTAGGATTACACAGGATGATTAGGGAGATAATATGTTTGAATAGCTTAGTCCAAGGCCTGGCACATAGAAACCACTGAATAATATTATCGCCAGCCCAGCAGACAAGGTAAATAGTACTCTACAGCAAAAGTGGATTGCCCTGACTCTGCTGGTATGGATTTTTATAACCGCTGTGGACTGCAACTCAGCAACATCTAGTCAAGTTTAAGTTAGACAGTCAGTAAAGATTTGACATAGGAATTAGACCCCTAGGGAAATACTTGAATCAGTGTGCATGAAGACATGTGTAACTAACATCACTGAAACTTTCTAATAACAAAAAATTGGATGCAATACAAATATTTAGCAATAGAAGTTTGGGGGTATTCATGCAGTAGGCTACATCACAGCATTGAAATGCTCCCGAGCCAACTATATTAAAATAGGTAAATTGCAAAAACATCATTTTAAATGAAAGAAGCCCGTTTAATAGTGATAAGTACATATGAAAACATTTGCTTAAAAATTTTAAACTTGAAGATATGTAGACTTGTTAATGAATGAATACATAGAGCACAATAGTATTAAATATATAGGAAACAAGCATGGAAATAATACTCACCAACTTCAGTTTAGTGTTTACTTTGGAAATAGGGAAGGGAAGAAAATCTAGGACAAGGGACTTAAATTATATCTGTACTTTTTGTTCCTCAAAAAAAAAAAAAAAAAAGATTTGAAAAGAATATGGCAAAATGTTAAGATTTATTTATTCCACCAAATGGTGGGTATATAAGCGCTTAAAATATTATTTTCAATTGTATTCAGCATATTTGAAATATCTCATAATATAATTTTTAATAAATAAAATTAAATTGCCTGCAGAAGGAAGGCATAAAAAGATAAAAATAGTCCTTTCAAAGAGTTAGTATCATTTTTTTCTATTGTACAAGGCTGGAAGGTTAAGAAATTTTGAGTTATGTCAAATGTGGAAAAGGTTAGAGCAGTAAGAGATTTAAAAAGAATTAAAAATTTGGTTAAAAATGATACAGTCTTGTTTTTTTAAGGACAAGTAGAAACTACATTTTTTTTAAATGCACTTTTCCTTAAGTTGATTATGGCTAAATGGGTCCCCAGCTAGGGCACCAACTCTGACTGTGTTTCTGTGCCTGTAAATGCTAAACGGAGAAATCTCCCAGTAAGATGCTTTTAGTTATAACTGCCTTTTTTTGCTGTGATGGCCAAATGTGATGCTGTAAAGTTACACTTCCATCATAAACTCTTTCCCCAGAGTAACACAGGATCTATGAATAGCGTATCTCTAAGCATCATGACCAGAATCCACATTTGTGCTGGCCAAGGAAGGTTTGGAATTAACATTGAAAATGGAAAAAGAAAAAAAAACACCCACGGTCAAGGACTACTCCACATGTCTTCCCAGGTCCTCTTGCATTCAGATGCCAGCGTCCTCCTCTTCCATCTGAAGAGGGCTTGAGGGGTCTGTCTCCCTTTCCACAAGCAGGTTGTTCTCTTTTGGGGTATGAACCCATCCACCCAACCCACTCTCTTTTGAGAAATATCAGCCTCCTGCTTGACTTCATTCTGGTCCTTCCCCTACCTCCCATAATTACTCTTCCTTCTCTGGTCTGGAGTCCCCTGGGTCATGCCAGTTCTCTGGACAACAGCCTGCAGCCAGGGCTTCTGTCAGACCAAGGGCACAGCCCAGGGCTCCCAGACTTGCTTCCTGAAAGCCCTGCTCACAAACACTGCCCTTTCCAAAACTCCCACTAGCCTCCCTCCCACATCTTCAGGTTGAGAGGGAAAAGGTTTTCTTTTTCTTGTCTTCAGTCTGGTTTTTGATTTTCGTTCTGCGGTTCTGCTCTGCCTCGCTTAGCTTATCAGCATCAAAGCTGAAACCAGCTGTGTTTGTTTGTGAGTCTTTCATTTCCATGAAACCTGCGGACTGTGCTAGGTTACTCTGTGTTCTTAATAATCAAGAAGGTGATTCACATGGCCACAAAGGAAGGACTGGGGTCAAAAAAACCTCAAACCCACAGACGTCCCTCAGTAGCCCTGCCCTTGACCTGGGTGACTGAGAGTAACAATTAAACATACTGATACAGTTTGGAGTTTTATTATCTTCCAGACTGAAATCCCCCAGAGAGCTCTCTCTGACAAGAGAATTCAAGAAGAAATCTTGCTTATTATTTTTCAGCAGTACCCTGTGACAAAGATCATATTTTTATTTTCTAAGATCATATTTTTAAAAGCCTAGAACCACAGCAGTTGCAGAGAGGAAGGGGGGATGTAGGGAATTTTCTTCATATCTTAATAACTGGGCTCTTTGTTGGATTATTATGGGCTTGGCAGCCACCTGAAGTCACAATTATCATGCTGCTGCTTGAAGGAACATCTTAGCTGAGTGGAGCCCCAGCTTAGCTGTTTAGATGGCTACTTGATGCTCAGGGACAGTTATTGGTGCAAAACCCCTGAGCCCTGACACAGGAGAAATGAGAAACAGGAAGAAGGCCCCTTTTAGAAATTTAGTCTTAAGGCTGTTACCCTGTCCTGCTAAGTGCTGCCCAATTGACAGCACAGTCAGCTAGGAAGACCATTCTGGGGGCTGTTTATCTTAGAACAAGCTAGAAAATCTGGACTGAATAGATGGTACCACTTGAGTTTTACGGTAAACAGAGGAACTCAAAGAACCAAATCTCAGGGACCACAGAGGCAGCAGAAGCCAGCTCAGAAGAGCCCAGTTCCTGCCTGAGCTCCTCCCCACCAAATGGACTGACACACATCAGGCTCCTGAAACAGCAAAGACAAGACCGTATTTGGATTTGTAACTCCCCGGACATTTGCAGGCAAGTCTGGTTCTTGTAGTCCATTGACTCCGCGATAAAATCAGAGCCTCTGCTCAGCTTGAGACAAGCCATTCATTTGGACACCTCCCTCTTTGGACAGAAATGCCCGAGCACTACACGTGTGATTCTAATTTGCTGGTGCGTCTCCCCTGTCAATCTTCCCAACTCAGTGAGGAACCACTGCTCTCTGTCTTACGGTATCCTTCCCACACACACCCTTCTGTCCCCACCCCACTTTAGGGGTCTCGTGGAAAAGGCGGCCTTAGCAGGAAGATGTGAACCATGGCTGCTTCCACTCACCAGAGCAGGGCGGCCCTGCTGTGAAGAGGAACTGTAAATAGCTCGTTCAAGGGACAAGCCAAATGAGAGAATCTGGAGCCTCTATGAAGTCCACCCTATGCCTTGGGGCCTCAGCATTATATGGAGTAAGTGAGAGGATAAGAGACTGTGTGGTTTTAAAACCTTATGTAACTGAGGGGAACTGAGTCTTTGCTGTGCGTCTCAGCAAGACAGGGGCAGAGCCAGGTACTGAGCCCAGAACACCTGGCATGATTGAACAGTAATAAGTATGTTTAGTGTCCATTAATAGAAAACAGGCCTCTGAGGACTCTATGCCATTGATTCATTAAGTCCTCATTAAAGCTCTAGTAAGTGGATGCTATTCTTGATCCCATTTTGCAGATGGAGAAGCTGAGTGTGTAAGAGATTAAGTACCTTATCCCAGGTGATGTACAGCTAGGATGTAGCAGGCTCAATCTTTAAATCCAGGGCTTCTGTCTCCAGAGAGAGCTTGTAACCAGTAGGCTACCTGCAGGGTCTCTGAGGAGCAGTTCACTACTGCCGCTACTCCTTCTGCTTATAATAGTAATGACAGTAGCTGTCTTCTGAGCACTTTCTCTGTGGCAAGCACTATTAAAGAAGCACTTGGCCTTCATTATCTCCTTTGATCCTTGCAATCACTCTGAGATGTTGCTTATTGTTCTTTTATATGTAAGGAAGCTAAGACCTGGGAGGTGGAGTAACGTATTCAGAGTCATATAGGCAATATGGGTAGGAATCAAAATATTAGCCCAGGATGTCTTAAGAGTTTGGGCTGTTAACTCCTATGCCTGTGTTGAGGTGTAGTTGGACTTGCTGGACAGACTCTTCTAGACCTTCTGCTGCCCCTTGAAGGTCACAAGGACAGGAGCAACTTAGAGAACCCCTGGATACCTAGGCGAGCTGGGACTTTCCCATCACACATTTGGCTGGTCCATCACCTATGCTGAGTAGGTCCCCTAGCTTCCACTAGCCCATAGTGTCTGACACCACTGTTGATCTGAGCATAGCTCCTGACAGAGAATTGTACTTTGTATGTTACTAGGGAAGCTGATATTGCCCAGCACATCCTTGCCTTCTTTCCTAGATGAATGGAATGAGCACTTTTGCATTGGAAACTAGCCAATAGCTAACAGATTCCTGACTTCACGTGTATTTTTTCTAGTTTCTTATTTACTAATGCAAAGGGACTAAGGATATCTTTTGAGGAGTAAGAACGTGACAGTTTGCTCTACTCTGGAGACTCTGGCTAATGTTGAGTAAACCACCCAAGTCCTCTCTTTTACTTAGCTATAGGAATGGCTGTCTCATTACATCTGGTCTACAGAGCATATCAACAACTATGAGAATAATATAATAACACTAGACGGTAAAGACTCTGCCTGAAATGTGGGAGACCTGGGTTTGATCCCTGGATTGGGAAGATCCCCTGGAGAAGGGCATGGCAACCCACTCCAGTATTCTTGCCTGGAAAATCCCCATGGACAGAGGAGCCTGACAGGCTACCGTCCATGTGGTAGCAAAGGGTTGGACACAACTGAGAGACTAAGCCCAGCATAGCACAGTAATTAGTATTTACTAAGTGCAGTCTTTGTGTTAAGCAGTCGATATTTTTGCAGTAAACCTTTTTTAGTCTCATTTTGCCAAATGAGAAAACTGAAGCCCACAAAGTAATTTGGCAAATGTTGGGCTATCATTCAAACTCAGGGTTTTGCTTTTGAAGTTCCACACTCTTAATTACCATGAGTTGATCAGGTGCAAGAAACTGAGGCTTGGAAACATTAGCTGGCTTGCCAAGGTCCCTCAGATGGTTTGTTGTTGTTTTTGTTGTTGTTTAGTAGATAAGTGGTGGCTGACTCTATGCAACCCCGTGGACTGTAGCCTGTCAGGCTCTCCTCTGTCCATGGGATTTCCTAGGCAAGAATATTGCCAGTTCCTTCTCTAGGGGATCCTCCTGACCTTGGGTTAGAACCCACATCTCCTTCTCATCAAGTGGTTTCTTTACCACTGAGCTACCAGGGAAGCCCAGCTGGTTTGTAATAAAGTCTAAATTTGAACTCAGACTACCTATGTCATCCTGTCAGTTTTGACAAAGACTCTAAGATCAGGCTCAACATTGCTAGGGCAGTGGGAAGGCTGCTTCAGGCAGGGGAAGGCTCAGTGTGAAGCCCTAAAGAGGTCTATGAAGTGTGATGTGAGACAGAGGCGGAAGATAGTTCTGTTATTCACTTGCTCAGTCATGTCTCTTTGCAACCCCAAGGACAGCAGCACACTGGCTTCCCTGTCCTTTACCATCTCCCAGAACTTGCTCAAACTCATGTCCATTGACTCATTCGAAGAGGTAATCAATCCACTGTGCAAAAACTCAGTCCTTGAGGTAGGAGGAACAAATTTTAAAAAGAAGATTCTCCCTGAAAAGATTGATAGCCAGCTTCTGGGTATAACTACAGAATCCATGAGAACAGGAAAGTTGGGTCATAATAGAACACTTCATGGATCCTGGCCGCTGGTGGGGAGCAGAGCAGGGTTGGTGTCCAGAAAACATACCTCTCTGCTAAGAGTAATTGATCAGTTCACCTGTCTGTCCACTCATCTAGAAGTACCTGTTCAATACCTGCCAGATCCAGGGTCCTGTGGCAAGGGAGCAGGCCCCTCTTCCTGTCCTCGCAGGGCTTCCCCATTCTAGCAGGGGAAGCTTCTGTGAAACTAGAACTCTCCGTCATCTCTGAGACAAGGCAGGAAACATTTAGGATACTAAAGGTGTTCAAAGCCTAGTCTATCCACCAGGAGTTGCCTCCTATAAGAGATATCATTTTACTGAGACCTGAATGCTCTGTGAGAGGTAACTATGTGAAAAGCGGGGGAGAGGGTTCTAAACAGAAGGAATAGCATGAGTGAATGAGAGCCTGTGTCTAATTGGAGGACTGGACAGTGCTCAGGCCAGTTAGATTTTAGAAGTCAATGGTTCTTTGTTTTGGAGGAGGTCATGAAAATTCCTGAGAGGCTGTGGACCCTTTTCCTAGGAAAAAGCAAAAAACACCTACAAGACTTATATATCATTTTAAGAGGTTCACAGGTACCTTCTGAAGCCTACCCCCGAAGTAGGGCTGAAAGGACCGCTGGTCAGGAACCCTGTTGTCTTGTTCCTGACCGCTGGTCAGGAGCCCTGACTCCCACTTAAAAATTGCACTGGCCATACTTTCCTACACATGTAGAGACTTCTTACACATCTAAAGCTCCTACCTCTGGGTAAGTTCCCAGGGTTAATCAGCCATCAGTGTAATTACTGTTTTAAAGAAGTTATAGTCTATAAACTCACCTTGATGGATGACCCTGGACATCTCACCTTTCCTCCGCATGGCAGGACTGAATAATATTACTGCAGGTCTATTTTTAAACATGCTATTTTCTTCCTCACTAAATTTCCTTTTTAAAGGAAGTGGCAGTAGAAGACCCAGGGCTTACGTATTTGAAAAGGAAAAGATTGGCAGTACTGTTGTTACTGTTTGTTATTCCTTTGAGGGTGGATAGAAGTCACCAAACACTCACTAAGCACTGCTTTAGTGAGAGGAACACATCCTTACTATCAGTATCACACAGGTCCCAACGGAGTGTTTCTTCCTCACCCCACTCCCGTCACTCTCCACCACCAGCCTCCTGGAGACTCCTTAAACAAACTAGTGCTTCCTGCCACTGGGTGCTTTATACTTTCTGTTCACTCTGCCTATAGTTCACTCCTTCCCCCCAAAAAAGCAACAGGGTTCCCTCACTCACCTCATTCAAACCCTTGTTCAAATGTCACCTACTCCATGAGGCCTCACCCTATTTAAAAATAAACCCCACCCGCTTCCCTGATTTGTGTACCACTTATCACTGCCTAGGACTTCCCTGATGGCCCAGATGGTAAAGCGTCTGCCTACAATGCAGGAGACCCGGGTTCAATCCCTGGGTGGGGAATATCTCCTGGAGAAGGAAATGGCAACCCACTCCGGTATTCTTGCCTGGAAAATCTCATGGACAGAGGAGCCTGGTAGGCTACCGTCCATGGGGTCGCAAAGAGTTGGGCATGACTGAGCAACTTCACTTGACTTCACTTCATGGGAGTAGAAACAATCTGAGGATTCCTGATCCCAGACAGTGATTTCCAGAGGAAATGAACTTGGCTTCTCTTGGTTGCTATTCTCAGTCTTTTTCTTTCCGATTTCCCTGACATGGAAAAGCCATGACGGTTTGTAACTGAAATAAGTTCCTTGCCCTCGGGTTTTTTAGCCAAGAGATCACCTTTAGTCTTTAGCCTCTAGATCCCTCTCCAAATGGAACCATGTAAAGTTCATGTTTCCAAGAGAAAAGATGTCCTTGGTGTTGCTATCACGTGGCATTTACATTCACTTTTGACAATGGCGGCCGAAACTCTGCTTGCTCTTTAGTCCTTTTGCCTCATCCCAAATCTGCAGTCATCCCCAAACTATTCTTTCCATCTTTGGAGTTCTCCGCCTGTGTGCCCGAGTCTGCGGGCTCTATTGTTTGAAACTCTGACCACTGCTGTGGAGATATTATATTAAGCACTGCAGCTTAACGTGGAATGTGGAGACACTTGAAGCAGGATTTAAAAGACATTCTGATTTCCTAGAAATGTAACGGAATATTGCCTTGGAGCAGAAAGCAAGGCAGGAAGGAGCCCCCTTTTCCAGCTCCAAGCCTGCCGCTCCTCAATGCAGAGGAGGTTAAATCACAAGCCGAACACAGAGCATGTGAAAGGTTGAGGATGTGTTCTGTTTAGGAGACCCTGTAAACGGACTTGTTTTGCTGGGTGGAAGAATGAATCATTTCAGCCGTGCACACCAGCTGCGGCCCGTGGAAGTAAACCGAGGGCTTTCCCACAGCATGCGCTGTATATTTCATTGTTAGAGCTTTGCGTTTTGACAGGTAGTTCTTATCCTTCTGGAAAGAGAGGTCTGAAGCCAGCAGCTGGAGGAAGACCTGGCAGGGCCTGCTGTCTAAATTGAGAGCAAGCATGTGCAGCAAAACCTCATTATAACATGACCTGTTATTACGTGGATTTTGATATCCCAGGGGGCAAATATGTCTCCCAGCACACAACAGCTCCATACAGCACATGCCTGTTGGAACTTGTCTAGCCCAGATCACAACCTTGTCCGAGAATCCAGTGTTACAGAGGGGTTTGGGCCATGTTTTAAAAATTGGCACACACACCAAACAGAGATCATGAATTATGTATAGTGTGTGGCAAGTGCTTCTCCCATAAAAAGTGGAATCCTTTCTCACCTCCTCTTGAATCTGGTCTGATCTTGAGACTTTCTTTGGTCACCAAAATGTGGTGGAAATGACAGTCTACCAATTTGGAGTCTAAACCTTGAGTCCTTGTGAACTCCTGTCTCTTTGTCTTTCACATGCCCATGTATACACATATGGTTCTTCTCATCACCTTGAAACAAGCCCACTAATACATAAGAGGCCATGTACAGGAGACCCCAGTTCTAACCAACACCATCCTAGATCAGATCACAGCCAGTCAACCCCCAAACATGTGAGATTACCCTTCTCAGATCAGCAGAGCCTCTTGACTGATCCCTGTAGACACCTGAGTGAGCCCAGCCAAGATCCAGTAAATCATCCATTTGACCTGTAAACTCATGAATAACAGTCAGTCATTGCTATTTTAAGCCACTGAGTTTTGGGGTGGTTTGTTATACAGCAGTGGCTATCTAATACAGGAATACTGGCAATATGTATGAGAATAGATACATCAGGAGAGTAAGCAGTTCAGACAAGGACAAGTGCCGTGAAGGAAATAAGACAGGGGCATGTGATGGAAAGAGACTTGCACAGGCTACCTTGTGTCAGAAGCTGAGTGAAGGTCTTTCTGAGAAGGAGACAGGTAAGCCAAGATCTGAGTGATCAGAGGGTGCTGACTGTGGGAAGGGTTAAGGCAGGAGCTTTCCTGGATCAAAGAGAAGCATGTGTGAAGGTCCCAAGACAGGGTTGGGGGCATAGCAAAATAGAAGGGGACTAGTGGAAGAAGAGATCTGGGAGGACTGTGGAGCCCTGGAGGCAGCAAGGAGTCTGGGTTTTGGTACCCGGGCTGGGAGAAGCCATGGAACACACTGACCCAGGGCAGTGGCGCTGGATTTTCTCACTCTCTGACTGTCATGTGGTGGCAGCTGATAGACCGCCGCGGAGGTCAGGTGAGGGGTGATGGTGACCCAGACGAGGATGGCCCTCGGTGAGCAGATCTCCTCTGAGCCTGCCACAGCACACCCCATTTCTCCTTGTTCAGAGCTTCCTGTTGACCCAGCAGTGCTGCCAGCAGCTGCTGGTGGGCTCGCAGAGGGGCAGGACACGCACGTCTCTTTTGTCTCGCCACCTCCGGTGCCGTGCACACAGTAGGGCCTTAGTAAAGACTTGCCTTAGGAAAGCTCCTCTCTGAATGTTTGATCCCTAACTGGTGCAGTGAAATCATATCCAGTCTGTTCCCTTTCCTTTCACCCGAGTGGCTTGGGAGGGGTTCCCTCCTCTTTCACAGGACTGTGGAGGCCCTGAGAACCGCTCCAGGCTGTGGTCTTTTGTTATTACAAAGCATCTCTTAATGGCCTGTGGCCACCGCCCAGTGAGTTCCTCTCCAAAGCCTGGAGTGCGTGCCTGGTCCCTGTTTGGGGTTCAGCCTGACTCATCAGGTGACCACGTGGAAGTCTTTAGGCTTTTTGGCGCCTCTTTCTTCTGCTATAAAACCTCTCTGGTTTGCGCTTCCCCCCAACTCATGTTGAAGGCCCTAGACTGCTAGAATCCAGTGTTTATGGAGCACCCGGAGTGATGGAGGCAACCACTGGGAGCCGATGCTGCCTTTGGGATCTTGCCCTGATGAGCTAAGTTTCCCTAAGCGCCTTGGGAATCACAAATAAAGGCACTTTATGAGGATATAACCTTATTATTTTTACCCTGTCTCTCACTGCCCTTTTATTAGTAGAATTATTTGGGCCTGGACTTCTCCTTTCAACTGGCATAAATTTTCTTTGACTCAGCTCAGCTTTTTTTTTCCCCTAGAAAGGGTGGGTGGAATTTAGAATTAAAAAGTAGCAATGCAGCGGGAATGCAGACTTGTCTTAAATTTCACAGCAGTTCATGAACTTCAGGAAATCTGAACACACAGCATGCAATTAAGAGCAGAAGCAGATTTTTTTTTTTAAATCAGTTGTGAAAGAGAAGGTGGCCGGGTAGAGACAGGCTGCTCGCAGGCCTCCGAGGCCTGGAAATCAGCTCCAGGGACAGGGCGGACAGTAGCCTATAGGGAAGCCAAGAGCCTCGGCCCGCCTTTTGATCTGTTATCGCCTAGCCTGTCCAGGCGAAGTGTGGCAAGTCCCTCCTCTGAACAGAAACACCAGAGCTGTGGCCTAAGGACTCAGGAAAGGGCATGAGGGGGACACCCCCCCATGCTTGTTCTCTGAGGCTCTCATAAAGCTGTGTGACTAGCGTTTGTCACCATGTTGGAGGGGCAGTTTTCCAACATGGCCCTGTGGGTTAGAGCTGTGGACTGAGAACCAGGAGGGGACCATCTGCCAAGGCCCTGGAGACCAAGAGGGCTCTTCACCAGTGGAAAGGCCCACAGGGCTGTAGGCTTGCCTGGAGTCGGGTTCTCTGCCTCTTGTTTTGGCACAGAGTTGGAGAGGGCCTGCTGGCACCTACCTCTGCCCTGCAGGTGGAGAGAAGCTGCAGGGTGATGACACAGAAGGTGCCTAGGGGCTAGCGCCTGAGGCCAGCCGACCAAGGCTCAGGCCCTGCTGCACCTTCGTCCCTGGGCTCTACCCTCCACCTCTCTGAGGCTCAGTTTATTCATCTATAGAATTTCATGTTTGTGTGCTATGTGTGTATGTGTGTATTCCTTAAAGCGTTTTGAGTCTACTAATTTTTGAGGAATAAGAGTGAATTCCCTCAAATCTAAAATGCCCCCTTTCACTTATTAACAACTCTTTGGTGAAGAGGAGAAACACTATGTCAAGTGCACTCATTTGGGACATTAAATATTCTAATATACCATGGGAGTTCCTGCTGCACAATAGGAACTTCATGAATATTTTTAATTTTGAAGTAAGAACTATAGAGGTGAAGAATACAGGCCTTTAGATTCCCATAGACCTGGATGGGAATTCCAGCTTAACTGGTAACTAGCTGTGTGACATTAAGCAGGTCCTATTGCAGATTTTCTGCATCTCCACTTGTTCTGTCAAACGGGCACAGTGAAAACACCTATGTAATCATTTATGGGTAGAAATCAGTGCAATCAGATATCAGTCTTGGGTGCAGCCCAGGGCTTAGCATACAGTTCCAGTAGCTTTTGGCTATTCTCACTATTCTGATTTTCCTCTGAAGCAGACTCTTTTCAACCAGAAGGCCTTGGAAGGTAGAATTTAGCCTGCTAACGTCCTAATGGTGCCCATGCTCCTCCTCCTTCCCTTGCACTGAGCCCCTAGTGGGGCCAGAGAAGCTGTAGAGCCGAAGCAGCCTGGGGGACTCCTAGCCAGCTGGTGGGTGAGACCACGGGGGCCAGGAATCAGCCAGGCAGCCTGTTCAGCAAATTCAGAAGAATAGTAATTGACTAAAGAGTGCAGGTCAGGAAGCAACAGTTAGAACGGGACGTGGAACAACAGACTGGTTCCAAATAGGAAAAGGAGTATGTCAAGGCTGTATATTGTCACCCTGCTTATTCAACTTATATGCCAAGTACATCATGAGAAACGCTGGACTAGAAGAAACACAAGCTGGAATCAAGATTGCCGGGAGAAATATCAATAACCTCAGATATGCAGATGACACCACCCTTATGGCAGAAAGGGAAGAGGAGCTAAAAAGCCTCTTGATGAAAGTGAAAGAGGAGAGTGAAAAAGTTGGCTTAAAGCTCAACATTCAGAAAACGAAGATCATGGCATCCAGTCCCATCACTTCATGGGAAATAGATGGGAAAACAGTGGAAACAGTGTCAGTCTTTATTTCTCTGGGCTCCAAAATCACTGCAGATGGTGACTGCAGCCATGAAATTAAAAGATGCTTACTCCTTGGAAGAAAAGTTATGACCAACCTAGATAGCATATTCAAAAGCAGAGACATTACTTTGCCGACTAAGGTCCGTCTAGTCAAGGCTATGATATTTCCAGTGGTCATGTATGAATGTAAGAGTTGGACTGTGAAGAAAGCTGAGCACTGAAGAATTGATGCTTTTGAACTGTGGTGTTGGAGAAGACTCTTAAGAGTCCCTTGGGCTGCAGGAGATCCAACCAGTCCATTCTGAAGGAGATCAACCCTGGGATTTCTTTAGAAGGAATGATGCTAAAGCTGAAACTCCAGTACTTTGGCCACCTCATGTGAAGAGTTGACTCATTGGAAAAGACTCTGATGCTGGAAGGGACTGGGGGCAGGAGGAGAAGGGGACGACCGAGGATGAGATGGCTGGATGGCATCACTGACTCGATGGACGTGAGTCTGAGTGAACTCCGGGAGTTGGTGACGGACAGGGAGGCCTAGCGTGCTCCGATTCATGGGGTCACAGAGTCGGACACAACCGAGCGCCTGAACTGAACTGAAAGAGTCCAAAGAATCTTTATATCAGCCCTGCTGAGTGGTTTCCTTTCCATCATCCCCCTTTCTGCAGATAACTGAGAGGTTACATGATTTTCAAGAGGTTGTGTAGGCTAGTCAGATTGAGACAGCAGAGATTTGAACCCTAGCAGCCTGACGACAGAAGCGTAATGTGTCTCCCGTACTCTGCCAGCTGGAAGAACCCTGGGTTAGCCAGACCAGGAGAAGGGTAGGGAATTAGACCTTCTGTGAGCCAGTAGTTCACGAGAAGGACCCCAGCCACCACTCCTTTGGTGTGTGGTTCTCTGTCGTGAACAAGGGGCATGTGGCAGTGGGGAGCAGCTAACACCTCAGTACTGGCCTTAGGGACAGAGAGGGCCCATTCTGACTGTGTCTAGGTGAGAGCTCATCTAGGCTCTGGATGAGCTAGGAGAGATTTTGGAGCTTGAAGGGAGAGCCTTAGTGACCAACTCAGGCCTTCACAATCATAGCAGTAGAGCCGCCATCATTTCTCCTGCGAGGGACAGCTGTGAAGACCTTGAATCTCTAAGTGACTCTGTGAGATTTCTTGTCCTCACTGCACACATTCAGAGCGCTGAGCCCTTGGAGGCTCAGGAAGGCGCAGTGACTCACTCCAGGTCACACACCGGAAGATGACAGATCCAAGGCCACAGGACTCTTCCTTGGCACTCCTGTCATGGGGCGTCTTCCTCTTCTCAGACATTTCTAGTGTCAGAGAGCTCATCATCACTCATGGGGCGGTCTATTTTCTGCATCCTTTTATTTAGGTTCATGCATCGGCCAGATGACTTCGGAGATAACAGTTTGTTTTACTGCAGCATTTCCTCAAGGGGCTTTGGCAAAGAAAGGTCCTATCATTTCATCAGGGATTTGAGAGAGAAACAGTAACTACCAATTGGTAGATCAAACGGTAGAATTTGAGAGCCAAGTGGACCTAGGTTCAGATCCAAGCCCTGTGGCTGTACAGCTATGCAACTTGGGGTGAGTCAGTTCACCTCTGTGAACCAGTTTCCTCATTGGTCAAACAGGATTAACAGAACTTAGTTCTGTATATAGGGATTAAAAATATCACATGCAAAGTCTCGGGTACTTTTTTTAGAACTCAGCTCAAAGTGGCTGCTAATAATAACAGTAATAATGATATGATGATGGTGGTGATCACTACTACCAACCTAGCCGGACTGTATTTGATTTCGTACAAAATGCAGGGACAAGTGAGTGTATGCTCTCACTTCTAACATGCCCCTCCCATCTGTTTACAGCTCTTTGGTGAGGAGGAGAAACACTGCTTCAAGTGTGCTCATCAAATGTAAAGTCTATTCTCATTTCAGAAAAGCTTAAAGGTGGAAAATAAGGCTTTTAAGATCATAGAAATTCATGGTTCTGCCTCCCTCCAAAAAAGTCTATAGACAGAATTGTTCCTTTCTAGGCTGCTATGGCAGGCTTCATGGGTGCCTGGACTGTGTGTGTGTGGGATGCAGACAAGGTAGGGCCACGAGGGCTCAGGAGGGTCCAGGTGGTTGACTCTAACAAGCAGAGGATGAGGGACACATAGACCTTGACTGTGTAGATGAGTATCGACAGTGATGAGGACCACCCAAGGGTAGCCTGGTGGGTCATCCAGCTAGCCCCGTGTCCCTTCAGCAGCCTGGCTCCAACCAGCCGTGACCTGGCCTCCTAGTGCTGAATTTCTGCTCACCACCAGACGACTACTGTGGTCTCCACCGTCCTGACTGCCCTCACATCTGTTGCTCTTCACATCATCATTCCAGGTGTAGGAGGCGTGCAGAGAAGAGAGTAAATCATACAGTTTAACCATCACGTTAATGACTAGCATTTATCAAGTACTTACTATCACCCAGCCTCATGCAGAACGCATCGTCTCGGGCAATTCTCACATAAATCTCTGGAACAGTGACTACTGGCCCGCCCATTTTACAGATGAGAGAATTGAGGCACAGAGAAAGCGAAATGTGTCCTAGTGACTAGCAGAGATCAGAATCGGGCTGTCCAACATTAAAGCCTATCCCTGACCCGTTCCTCTGTGTGGCATATCCTATAACTCCGTAACACTCCAGAAGTATTTGCCTTGACAAAGGAATCCTGGCAAGGAAGAATGTGGTAGAGGCAGGGAATGCTCAGAAAGAGCTTGACGTTTGGGGACCAAGCCTTCCTGGGGACTGTCTCTTTCTTTGGTATCTCAGAGAAGTTAAGCTGTTTGTTCCAGATCACAGGCTATGAAGGGGCTTCAAACACCTCTCAGTTTCCTCCACAACCAGAGAAAAATCTGTGGTGCTTGGAAGTGTCTCTTGTTGAGTCAGCCCCCTAGTGGCATTGTCTGGGGTAGCTGCTTCAGAGTTGGGGGGGGGTGGGGAGTGTGAAACTGAGGTCTGTAGAGGCACCTCCGCCCCAGGCAAGGCTTAGAATTTGCTGTTTGGAGGAAATCATGTGGGGTAGTAGAAAGACTCTGAAGCTAGATTTTGAGAGTTTAAGCTGCCCTTGCCAACTTGGTGACCTTGGGCAAGTCTTTTATCCAAACTACACGTTCCTATCTGAATATGGGGATGGTGATGCCTCTTGGCAGGGTTATTGCTGAGTCTTGGCTATCACACATACAAAGTGCTCACAGTGGTGCCAGCAGGTAGGAACTGCGCAATATCATTTTGTAGAAGATTGCGAATATCCCCTAGGGATCAAAAAAAAAAAAAAAAAAATGTCGTTGTTATTTAAGTATGGACTTGCTGCAGTCCTTTCTTTCTGATGCCCACACAGGTGTTTATGGGAAATGATTGGGCACAGTTGTTAGGGAAGCGGATTTCCAGGGGTGGTGTCCCCTTCAGCAATAGCAGTCTCACTTTCAGACCCCCGTACCCCTTGTGGTGGTGAGTGTTTCTTTGGCTAGAGATCCAGCGGCCTAGGAGCACATGAGTGGATGACAAAGCCTGCCCGGCCCACTCATCTCCATCCTGGGCTATTCCTGAAGTGCTGCCAGGACAGACCCGTACAAGGCGAGGTTCCCTAGCTGCCGTCTTTGTTCTCATTGCTGACTGGAATGTCTCACAGTGACAGGCAGCCAGGAAAAGCCCCTGTAGTGTCCCAGCGCCATCTCCTTTCAGCAACACCGTCAGGCTTGCCTTCTTGGGCCACACAACCCCTGACAAGGGTGGAGGAACAGCACCCCCGGGTTGAGAGGTACCACCTGGATTTGGGCTGAGATGGGTGTCCTGGAGTTGACATTATCTTATAAGGAACAAAGGAACCCAAAGAAGCAGTAGGCAGGGAAACTGGAAGAGTCACACATGTAGCTGGTTATTGAGCAGCTGCTCTGTGCCCAGTGTTTATAAGTAAGCTTTTTCTTTTTGGCCTTGCTGAGTGGCATGTGGAATATTAGTTTCCTGACTGGGGATCGAACCCACATCCTCTGAAGAGGAAGTGCAGAGGCCTAACCACTGGACTACCTCATTGGAAGAGACCCTGCTGGGAAAGATTGAGGGCAGAAGGAGAAGAGAGCGATAGAGGATGAGATGGTTGGATGGCATTACTGACTCAGTGGACATGAGTTTTGAGCAAACTGCCTGGAGATAGTGAAGGACAGAAAGCCTGGTGTGCTGCAGTCCATGGGGTTGAAAAGAGTCAAACACAACTGAGTGACTGGACAACAACTCTATGCCGGGCACCATGTAGATTTTATTATTATTCAGGGATGGTGAGGCTAACAGATAAGGAGACAGTTCCCATTGAGAAATTAGTTCCGTTACCCACATCTGCCAAAGGTAGGAAGTGTGTCATGTAGGACCATAGGGGAAAGCACCAAAGTCAGTCAGGAAGCAGAGAGAGCAAGGGGGAAAAAGTGGTCAAGAACCTTCATTGTGATTCCCATAGTAAAGGAAAGGAAAGGCAGCGTAAATGGGCTTGGGGTTTGTTACTTTGAGTAACTTCATTGATCTCTGGCCGGTACAGGATATCCTGAGTTGTCTGGTCCCTGGCTCAATCAGAGCAGGGCAGTATTATCCCAGAGTAAGTACATGAGCTCTGTGAGTGCCCAATAAAGGAGGTGGTTGGGGATATTTGCTCCAGTTGGGTAGTTTACTTATGAAAGGTACACTCAAAGGCAAGTCATGTCTTGTCTCTCGAAATCAGCTAATCCTGGGATGAGCCGTCTTCCTAGGGTCAGTAAGGCCCCAGATGTCAAAACATCAGAATACAGTAAAGAATGTTTAATGCAGCGAGGCTCTGGGGAGTGCATGGAACCCAGAGCAGACCTGATCCTTGTCCCCATGGAGTTTTCCATCCATCCAGCAAGGAAGACGATGTCAGATTACCAAGCATCATAAAATCCATTGAGAGATGAAATAGGGAAAGAGCTGGCGTCTGTGGGATTTTTCAAAAGTAAATATCACCCTTTGCACAGACACCGGGCATGGGGAAAGATGCATCGCTTCTCATTCTTGATGTTGGCCAGAACTGTCCAACCTGATGATTGGCATGCTGGAAGTGAGAAGAAAACAAAAAGACTTGTGCAGGGCAAAGGCAGGAAGTGAGGGAAGGGCAGAGGAGGAAAGCAAGGCTCCAAGATTGAGTTTTCCTTGAACTTCCTTATCACATCCCAGTCTCCGTGGCTTATCTGAAGATAGACCATCTGCTCCATCTCTGTCGGCAGCGTGTTATCACATATTGTCAGAACTCTTTGAACTCCTGCGTCCTGCGGAATAGCCACCTCTTCCAATCCGTGCGTCATCTGGCCGCTGCAGCTCCCCCTGGCTTTCCAACTGCACTCACCTTCCAATCCCAGACCATTTGGAACCAACCTGGAAATCATTATCTTGTCAAGTTACATCGTCACATCAGCAAGTGGTCAGCTATGACCCTAGAGATAAGATCCAGGGTTGGCTTCTCCTCCAGCTGAGGTCCCTATGCTAACCAAGTGGTTTTTATGCTCCCTTCCAATGGCCAGAACTGAATTCTCCTCGTTTCTGTGATGGAGTTGGGACCAATAGCGCTGGACGAGAACCATTTCAGAGCATGGCATTGAAAGAGGGGTGATTCAGGGCAACGTTAATTCTTGGAAGAAGAGGAGAGTCAATGAATGCAAAGGAATGAAGCCATCTTGGAAGGCATCATCTAGAAGCAGAAATGTATCGACTGTGTTTCCTTCTATCCTCAGACTTTGGGCACCACAAAGTGATAATCAAGCCCAATTAATTACTTGTCATGTCATTAAAAAAGATGAATAATGAAATGAATAGTGAATAGTGAATGAATAGTGAAATTTTTGACTTAATTGAAATCAGTGTTTATATGACTTGCCAAAGTTTTAAAAATGTATGTGACAAGCTGAAAATGTTAGCACAAAAAGAGTTTCAAGCACATCAGATGCAAAAACATTGAAAACCATTTGTCTAATTTAATTGTCAAGTTGTGCCAAAAACGCTAGCATGATATCTTTGAAGAGTAATTGGTACAAAGAATATCCTCAAAGAGAAATATTTCCACACGTCTGGCTCTTATCTTGCCCTCGTTAAAATTTTTTCCCTTCCCGTTGGCAGAATGAGTGCATGCTCCTTCCTTGCCCCTTAACTCTTTCTGCAAATTTTTCAGCCACTGAACTTTAACGTGTTATCGGAATGAGTGCAGATTCTTTCTTCAGATTTGGCCCAAGATAATCATGGAGGGATTTTTTAATCCTTTGTTGCTGCCAGCTGTGGTCCTCTCATGTATTTGTTTAATCAGATAGGTTGAAAAGTTGCTGCCTGCTCAGCTCCTTGGAGACAAGGGTACCTGCTCACTGAAGTGTGATGAATTCTGGAGTTTCAGTGGCGTTTCCTTGAAGTGGGTCCAGAGGCAACTTTTAGCTCCTCTCCTTCAATCATATTACCCCAAACTTCCTGGAATGGTCCCAGAGAGAGATGAATGAAAGGTGAGGAGAATGGAGAACCCATTCCATTTTCATCATCTAAAAGGAGGAAGATAAAAGGAAGCGGTGGTCCTTGGCTGAGCGGGTGATGACAGCCCACCCACAGCATCCCTGGGACACTAGCTTTCTGTTTGGGTTACCTGGGCCACAGGTGACATGACAGCTTCCTGCAATCTTCTGCATCACCTGCCTCCACAGTGATTGTATTCACCATGGCCTGGACCAACCTCCAGACACATTCTGAAGCCCCCTTCCTCTGCTCCACATCTACTTTTACTATATCACATCTTCCAACGTGATAGCATTTTATCTTGTTCCCTGTCTGTCACTTCGGTAGAATTTAATCTCCTGGAGGGCAAGGAGCTTCACCTTGTTCCCTAGGTGCTTGACACATAGTAGATACTCAGCCAAAAAGGTGTTGAAAGGATGGAGATTTAAGTATGTCACAAGACTGTCGACATAGTAACATCTCTATTTAGAGGAATAGCAAGGGAATGGGCAGAATTCCGCCATCCTGATAGTCTGGTTAGACATATAGATCACATGCATTTGGAAGATAATCTACATAGATACTTTTGAGGGCGCACGGGACGCCAAAGGGCTTGATCTCGCCTCGATCATTTTGAGACCTCGGTGTCAGGGATGTGGAAGTCAGCCAGCACTATGCTCTGGCGAGTGTGCTGGATGTCATGTGCCCAGGCTACTGGGAAATGCTTGGTAACCTGTGAGTTTACTAGTCTTGCCCTTCAGCCAGCCTGCTGAAAAGGTTCTGGCTCTTCCAGCTGAGTTACCTCCCGCAACCTCACCCCTGCCAAGGCCGTTTCTACAAAAGCAGCTCTTTGGCTTCTCCGATGAAGAATCTGGGGAATGACATGTGTGTGTGTGTCCAGGGGAATAGTTAGAGCTGGAGCAGGGCACACCTTGAGGAAAGAAGAAGAATTGCGTTGGAGGAGCTTTGGGGGACAAGGGGTGGGAGGACCTGGGGAAGCTGCAGGACACAGATGAAGAGAATCTTACCGTGTTCTGCTGGACTTGGGTAGTGATTTGGGCCCTCGACCAACATCATTCTGGTCACAAGGTGGGATTTTACCTCCCTTCCTCCTGAAGTCAGACTTGAGCTGCTGTCTTGCAATGGCTAATGAATTCTGGATCGAGGTTCTGTGTGTCACTTCTGTGCAGAAGCATTTAGCACCATAGGTGGGTCACCTTGCCTTCTCCTTGCCACTCTGATCATGGAGCTTTTGCTGTGATGGATTCCAAGTACCAGGCAGACAAGTAGAACCCCCTGCTGAGCCTTATAGACATGGAGCATAAACCCAGTATAAATTGTGTTGTGTAAACACCATGGCAGAAAGTGAAGAGGAACTAAAGAGCCTCTTGATGAAAGTGAAAGAGGAGAGTGAAAAAGTTGGCTTAAGGCTCAACATTCAGAAAACGAAGATCATGGCATCCAGTCCCATCACTTCATGGGAAATAGATGGGGAAACAGTGGAAACAGTGTCAGACTTTATTNAAAAAAAAAAAAAAAGTTGAATTTTAAAGGAGTGTCTTTTTATTCACTCAGTCATTCAACAAATGCTTATTGAGCACCTGCTCTGTGCCAGGTACTGGATGAAGCACTATGGGTTCAGCAATGAGCAAAGCAGAAATCCCTTGCCCTCAGGTCAGGGAGACAGACAACGTGAAAAACAAATGTGTGAAATCCTTGCTGATGATAAGTGCATCTACTTCCTGTTGTTAAGAAGAAGAGTAGAGTCAGAAAAGAAGAGGAAGTGGAAGATGTGGGATAGTTGTACTGTTAACTGGGGGTGCTTGGAGAAGGAAATGGCAACCCACTCCAGTGTTCTTGCCTGGAGAATCCCAGGGGTGGCAGAGCCTGGTGGGCTGCCATCTATGGGGTCGCACAGAGTCGGACACGACTGAAGCAACTTAGCAGCAGCAGCAGCAGCAGCAGCAGCAGCAGCTTGGAAGGGCTGGGTGAGAATGTCATATGTCATATTTGAGACCTGGGGGAGGTAACAGAATGACCTTTGCTTATACTGGGGGGAAGAACATTTCTGATAGTGGGGAAAGTACATGCAAAGGCCCTGAGGTAGGAATGTGTCTCGTGTGCTCATGACATTTGACATGAGTATGGTAAGTTTTGGGGAGTGTCAGAGAGGAAACAAGGCCAGAACATTGTAGGGCCTCATAAGCCACAGTAAGGATGCTGACTTCTGTGAGTGAGAAGGAAAGTCACTGAAAGGTTTTAGGCAGGGGTTTGTCATAATCTATCTTCATTTTCATGGGACTTCTCTGGCCAGCTTGAGAACAGACAGAATGTGGACAAGGGCAAAGAGGCTGTTTAAAAAATAAATAAAAAGAGATGCTGGGGATTTGAGCCAAGGTGGTAATAGTGGGGACGACAGGAAGTGGCTGGCTTTGGGATGGGTTTTGAAGGCAGAAACTGCGGTACTTCCTGAAGCATTGGATGTGGGATATGGAAGAGAGAAGTCAAAGAAGACTCTAAGGTTTTGGCCTGCACAGCTGGAGGAGCAGAGTTAGCCCCATGTGGAATAGGGACAGTTAGAGAAGGGGATGAATTAATAATGATGAGGGGCTCGGTTTGGGAGATACTCATTTTGAGACATCTACTAACTGGGTTGCTGGGTGATTCTCTTCTCATTTCTTTGCCACTCTGAGCTTAGACCTCATGGTTCCCAGCTTTATAAGAATTGCCAAGTCAAACCAGGACAATGGTTTACCTAGTGCTGACCCAAACTATGGGCCTCTTGTGCCCACAGGTGATCCATCACAGTTCAGGGGGCAGCCTTCTGGGATATACCAAGAGAACATGAGCTTTCTCTGTCAATAAGAGCTCTCTGTTATGAAATGTACTTGGCTAGTGGGGCCTGTACACTTGTAATGAGCTGAATATAGATTCGACTGAGCTATAAAATAAAATAATAACCATTTTAATATATAGCATCTCCCTGCCAAGGCAGCTGAAGAGAAGGCTACGAGCAATAAAATTAGTCCAGAGAAAGAAATGAAAAACCACTGAAAACAGCCACCTTCTAAAAGGAAACAGATTAGAAGGGTCCAAAGAGGGAAACCATCACCAGGAGTGAAACTCACCAGATAGCGATAAAATGGTTGTGAGGGAAAAGGCAGGAAGGAAAGTTTCCAGGCTGCTGTCTCTTGCTCCCCTAATCACCAGAGTGACCTCATCCATCTCCTGGCTTCATCTTCCATCCATGGCTGATAGATAACTCTAAAGCCTGAAGCAGGGTATCAGACCCCTGTTTCTATCCCCACTGGGAAATCATCTTCCCAGTGTCTTCTCACTGTCTTTCCAGAATCTGGTCCTTCTCCTGAAGGACGTTCAAATCATCGTCACCTCTTCCTTCTTTCTCCACCTCCTCCACCTAATACGTTTGCCCTCCCATTGTCCATTTCTGAACACTCAGTCCATCATCTCCCAGCTGGACCACAGCAGCCTCCTAGCTGCTCGCCCTGCTTCCATCCTAGTGTCTGTACATTCATCAGGATCGGGCTTTAAACTGATCAGGCCTAAAACCTTCCAGTGAGATCTCATTTCACTTGGATAACATCCGAAAGACTTACGAGAGCTTATAAGTTCTATTTAATGAGGGACTTAATTTCCCATCTCTCCAACCATACTTTATGCCACCCTTGCCTTTGCCTCACGGATCTTCTGTCTGTTCCTCAGACACATCAAGGACTTTCTGGCCTCAGGGCCTTTGCACCGGTCCATCCCACTGCCTGGAGTGCTCTCTCCCAGATCTGCCCATGGAGTTCAGGCAATGTTCCCCTGACCATCGTGACCCCTATTATCACTGATTACGCTTTATCATATAACTCCAGCTAGTTGTTTCTATGGCATTTATAGCGGTATGAAAGGATCTTATTTATTTATATATATATTTGCCTGCCTTCTCCACTCATATGCAAGTGTTATGGGAAGAATGCCTTATTTCATTTTCCTCTGGATTTCCAGCACCTATAATGTGGTCTTGTGTGTGTGTGTGTGTGTGTGTGTGTGTATGAAAAGCATAATATCAACAATCTTTGAGTAATTATTTTGCACTGGGTATGATACATGCATGATATTTGTCCACTTTATTCCCTGCACACTGAACAATACCTGGTGCCCAGTAGGTGCTCAGAAATATTTTTTTCATGATGTATCAATGAATGAATTCTTCATGTAACCCATTTTGCAGAGGAGAGATTACATGTTTGCCCGAAGCCCCACATTTGGTAAGTGGTGAAGCCAGGATTTGAATCCACACAGTCAGAATAGAGCAGACGCTCTTGACAAACCTTAGGAAGTTCAGAAAAGGAATAACATAGAATGAATGTACCTCAATTCAGAGTCAGAAAACTCAGTAGCCAGAAAATTTTCCCCCAGGTTTAGAGATCTCCGCCTCTGCCCAGATGTAACAATTTCATTTGAGGCATATAGAGAGGAAGAAGTTTGGAATTTGAGAGAAGTGTAGCTTGGGATTTGAAGCTTGGCAGCCAGAGTCTTTTGACTGGCCCTGATTTCAGCTGCTATTGAATGTGCCTGTGAACAGAGTATTTACATCCCGCTCAGCGCAGCCNGAAAACTCAGTAGCCAGAAAATTTTCCCCCAGGTTTAGAGATCTCCGCCTCTGCCCAGATGTAACAATTTCATTTGAGGCATATAGAGAGGAAGAAGTTTGGAATTTGAGAGAAGTGTAGCTTGGGATTTGAAGCTTGGCAGCCAGAGTCTTTTGACTGGCCCTGATTTCAGCTGCTATTGAATGTGCCTGTGAACAGAGTATTTACATCCCGCTCAGCGCAGCCCACAGTTTAGAGTCTGAAATCAAATGATTATTTTTGAAAGTGTTTTATTTTAAAAGCCTTTGAGTGACAAATGATTTAGCAAGTTCTCAACACCATGCTTCATGTGGTTTTGGTTGCCAGAGGGTGACTTACGGCCCAGCCTGGGCGCTCAAACCCGAGTGAGCTTACATGGACCGCAGCAGTCACATCTTTTTTATGATGTTTAATAAAGTCTTGCACGTTTTCTTCTCTGAGTGGTTTATTGTCATCCTGGTGGCAGCATCTCAGCAGGCTGGGAAGGAATACCAGCCTGATAAAACAGAGGAGAGTGGATTCCCTGACCCCGTGCAGAATAAGAGGTGCACGCAGAGGGCAGAGGGTCAATCCGTATACTCTCTCTGTGGCCCAGACTCTTTCCCTCTCTTCCAGGTGAACTTGATATCTGCTGGCCACTAAGTCCTCAGTTTGGAGAGAGGTTTAAGTTTTTAAAAAATACAGCTTCCTGCTTATTATTATGAAATACTCACTTTATTCAATATTCATTTGTCTTTAATGTTATGTGGGCTATTTTACATGTATCATTTACTCATTTCTTAAACAACTATTTTAGTTAGAATTAGGTTTGGCTTATAATGACAGAAATTCTAAAACAATCACTTCACAATTGTCTTTTTTCTTGCATAAGTCTAGGAAAAGACACTTCATGACCAGCCAGGTAAAGGGTGTCATGTTGTCATTAGGGACCCTGATCCATTTTAACTCGCTGCTCTTCCATCTTAGCAAACTGTGGCCTGTAGCCCACTGCCTGCTCTTGTACATAAAGTTTTATTGGAACACAGCCATGCTCATTCATTTACATATTGATTTACATATTGTTTTGGCCTGCTTTTGTACTACAACAGAGTTGAGTAGCTGCCACAGAGAATATATCGCCCACAAAGCCAAAAGTACTTATTATCTGATTCTAAAGGGAATACGTTTGCTGGTCCATGTCCTAGGATAGCACATGGTTTCTGCCTTCTGATGTTGAATGTCTGCTCAAGCTTCAGTCATCATGGCTGTATTCTAAGCAACAGGAATATAGCCTCCTTTTCCCTCTATGTACATGTCCTAGACGTTGCATATAATCTTCTACCTGCATTGGCTCAGTCAGAATTTAAACACATGATCACACATAGCTGCAGGAGAGGCTGGAAAATATAGTCATTATTCTAGTAGACATGGGTCTATCTGAAAGTTAGAGATCCTATAACTAAGGAGAATGGTACACAAAAAGTTAGGGGAGACAACTAGACGTGTGGCTGTCCCAAGAATTCTGCAACATGCATATTATTATTCTGTATTACAGTTGGAGAAGCAGAATCTCAAGCACTTCAGCAACTTTAGAAGGCACACCCGTTTCACAAATTATTAAATGTGAAAAAAGGAACAGTGCTACTTAGAATTAAGTGACTAGGAGATGTCAAAGAAGCATCTCTCTCTAATAATTTTTTGATCTTTCCTTTAATAATTTGCCACTGTACTAGAACACTGAACATCTGGGTCCACATCCCCCTGCTCTCCTTCTTCCCCTAGACTTTGCTCACCTTTCTCCAGAGGATCTTCCCCAATCCAGGGATTGAACCCAGGACTCCCGCATTGCAGACAGATTCTTTACCAACTGAGCCATGAGAGAAACCCTCCTCCAGCGCCGAGTGGTGCTTTCCTGGTTCCAAACAGTCGGAGATCTTCCCTCCTTCAGAACACCAAGAGGAAAGCTACCTTTTAGCTGAAGACGGAGATCCTGTAGGATGAGACCTGTGTCGTTTTCCTCTTAGGCTCACCCAGCACCTCACACAGGCCTTGGAACAGAATGGATGCCCAGCAAACCATTTCCAAATGGAGCACAATTAGATTGTGAGTTTCTTTGAAGTAAGAACCGTGTCATCCTCCTCCTTTGTCCAACTTCTTTTATGGTCTTGATCATGCTGCAAATATTGTGGGTAACTGTATCAGTCAAAATTAGTTCAGTTCCAAATGGCAGAAACCCAGCTCAAACTGGCTGAAGCTGAAAAGAATATTTATTGGCTAATGTTCGTAAGCAGTCCAGGCAGGGAGGGGTCTGTTTGCAGGCACAGCTGGATCTCAGATCTCCCTGCCTCTGTCTCTATCTCTCTCTCTGTGTCTTTATCTCCATCTCTCTCTCTCCCACCACGGTTGCAGTTACCTCTCTTCTCTCATCATGTTGACCTCATTTCCTTTCTCTACAAAAGGCTTAGGGAAAGGTGGCAATGTCTCCNCTTTGAAGTAAGAACCGTGTCATCCTCCTCCTTTGTCCAACTTCTTTTATGGTCTTGATCATGCTGCAAATATTGTGGGTAACTGTATCAGTCAAAATTAGTTCAGTTCCAAATGGCAGAAACCCAGCTCAAACTGGCTGAAGCTGAAAAGAATATTTATTGGCTAATGTTCGTAAGCAGTCCAGGCAGGGAGGGGTCTGTTTGCAGGCACAGCTGGATCTCAGATCTCCCTGCCTCTGTCTCTATCTCTCTCTCTGTGTCTTTATCTCCATCTCTCTCTCTCCCACCACGGTTGCAGTTACCTCTCTTCTCTCATCATGTTGACCTCATTTCCTTTCTCTACAAAAGGCTTAGGGAAAGGTGGCAATGTCTCCATGGCCCATGGGTGTTTTATTTTTTTTTTTCTTTTGCTGAGGTTCCCAGAAGGAAAGGGTGGGTCCCACTCCCTGCTCACCTTTGGTACTCACAAGATTATATCAAAGACTTAAGTGGAGCACATCCCACCCTTGAACCAATCACTGTGACTGGGGTTTGAATAGTCTGATTGGTCAGGTCCCAGTCAGGAACCCTTTTGGAACTGAAGGAGTGAGTCAGCCCCTGCCATTCACACTGAGGAGAGGGTCTGGAAGCCAGATACACACAAGCAATCTATCGGACTCTTTTTTGCCCCTTTTACAGACATAGCCCTCGAAGTAAAAAAATGTTGACTCTAAGGATGCAAACTCATCAGTCCATTAGCAAAATTCTCTCTGAGAAGCGGAATTCAGATGGCCATTCAACAAGCAAAAGTCCACCCCACTTAGTGCTAAGAAGTGGTTATTATTTCTTTTTTTGGACACTGGTGAAGGTTGTTATTATTTCTTTTTGGATGCTGGTGAAGATTTTAGAAGCCCAGCCTTCCAAACAAACCTCATCACCATCTTCTTCACATGTGTGCATTCTCGCTGGTATCTGGGACTGACATTCAGGCCTTTTCCTTGTACATCAGTTACTGTTTATTTGGGATTCATATGTTTCTTTGACCTTCCATGCAGGGTTGATGGATGGGTTTTTAAGCATCTTTAAATGAATTACAATATATGCCAAACTTATATTTTTGTAATATTTCTGCCAAACTGGACTGCAGTGGATGGCTTATTTCCACATTCCTTTGGAATGTGCATGTTCATAAAATTTTACGCCTGTCAGTTGGTAATTTGCCAACATTCATTTGCTATCACATCACGATCATTTTTTAAAACACAACAAAACAATTTAAACACAGGTATTAGCATGGACAGAAATGTCATCCAATAGCATGTCGTTTTGAATGTCTTGGCTGGGGAAAGATGAAGTCCACAAAAGAAGGTGCAGCTGGAAAGAAATGGGGGGAAGGGATGTGCGGGCAACTGGCCTGGGCGAGCTTGGTGTTCTCTGATGTTGCACCAGTTCTCAGGTCCCCACCCTGGGAGACAGCCTTCTCTGCAAGCAGGATGTGAAAAACACTTGGACTTTCCTCATATGATATCCATAGATTCAGTTAAGCTACACATAGTTACTTTGTTATTGAGACTCTTGATTTCAAGTGACACATACCCAGCATAAAATGGCTTAATTGAAAAGAAGGGGGAGAGGGAGGGTTTTTTCAGTTTAAGTAACTAGAAGGTCCAAAGATCTATCAACTTCACTTATAGCTGGACCCAGAAGCTCATGTGATGCCATCAAGATACTGTCTCTCTCCATCTCTTGGCTCTTGTCTCCTCTGGTTTGGATTCTATGTTAGACTGGCTTTCACATTCAGGAGTTAAGATGGCTGCTGTCAGCCCCAGGTTGACATCCTAAATCCCCATAAAGAGAACAATCACTTTTCTAACAGTTTCAGAAAAAGTTCAAGGCAGACTCTTACTGAACTGTGCCCTTTTATTGCTGAAAAATATGCCATTGCCAAGAGGTGGCTAAATTGTGATGGACCATGTATGGCCATGCCCTCCTTAGAGTGACAATGGAGTAGAGTTGGTTTTCAAAAGGAAATTTGGGCAGAAGAAGGTGGACACTGTATGTGTGTTGGAGGGGGGGAAGAGTGTCCCACAATGCTTGCTTTTCTGAAAGGTACAGGGGGTGAAATAGATACACAGACTGCCACACCTACTCCCCCTCCAAATTAAGAGCTGAGAATTTAGGGATGAGGATTCTAGAAGGAGTCTTATAAATCATGAAGACTAGTGATGTTCAGGAATATTTTTAGCTTTCATTTTTGAATTAAACATCCCACCTAATGCCAGTAAATTCCTTTGGTTGAGATGAAGCTGGAGAACCCAGAGTTCTATTTGCTGAGTTCTCCCCCGTACCTGCTTCTAACCCACATAAACACACCCAATCTCTGAGGATCTTCAGTGCACTCCCAAGAACTATATATGAAAATCTGTGAGCTTATACACACCCATAGTGAACATATTGAAAAATGAAAAACTGGGGATGTCACAACATTTTTCCAAGGTGGCAGAACTGATTCTAAATCCCCAGAATATCTGATTTCTAGCCCAAAGTTTTCTATCTTTTTTTTTTAAGTGAAGAAGCAATAGCTTGGTGGAAGCATGCCAACATCACCTAAACCTGACTGAACCGATGAAATCCTATTTGCCTCTAGGCATTGATCCAGTGATAAGACTTTGCACCCCCAGCCATGACAGGGGTAAATGTCAAGACTGGAGTGCCCTTCCTCACTTGGTGCCCCAGGTCTTGCTAGGAGACAAGGTTCAGTGTACTCAGAAAAGGGCTATGAGGATCTCAACAAGCCAATAGTCGGTTGCAACAGTGGTGTTCTGGTCATTTGGTTCCTCCTCGATCAGATTTCTAACCTGAGTTCATAAGACTTTTGATCAAGTGATAGATTTCTTATATCTCATGATTTTGTGGGTTAGTTCTATCAGGGCTTCACTGGGCAGTTCAGCTCTGTGGACTGAGGTCACACTCAGTGATATTCGCTTGGTGGCCAGGCTTACCTGGAGAGTCTTAGAAGGCTTCAGTCACATGCCCAGTGCTTGGTGGGCGTGACTGCGGACCAGGCTCAGCTGGGTCCTCTTCTCTGTGTACTCTCAGAGCTTTCCCTGCGGATGCTGCATCTGGGTAGGCATTCCTAATATGGCAGTTTAGTCTCCGTGAGACCAGTGCAGAGGCTACTAGTTCTTTTCCTTTTTTTAAAAAAATCTTTTATTGAATATACTTGATTTACAGTGTTGTATTGAATTCTTCTGTACAGCAAAGTGACACAGTTATACATATATGCATTCTTTTACATATTGTTTTTCCATTGTGGTTTGTCACAAAACGTTGAATATATTAAGTCTCTGTGCTATACAGTATGACTTTGTTGTTTACCCATCCTGTATATAATAGCTTGCTTCTGCTAATCCCAAACTCCCATTCCTTCCCTTCCCTACTACCTTCCCCCTCTTGGCAACCACACGTCTCTGTATCTGTGAGTCTATTTTTGTTTCTTAGATATGTTGATTTATATCATATTTTAGATTCATATATAAGCAATATCATATGGTATCCATCTTTCTCTTTCTATCTTGCTTCACTTAGTATGATAATCTCTAGGTCCATTCATGTTGCTGCAATTGCATTATTTCATTCTTTTTTATGGCTGAGTAATATTCCACTGTGTGTGTGTGTGAGTGTGTGTGTGTGTATGTGTGTGTGTGTGTTTATATGTACTGTATCTTTTCCCATTCATCTGTCAATGGACATTAGGGTTGTTTCTGTGTCTCGGCTGTTGTAAATAGTGTTGCTGTGAACATAGAAGTACATGTATCTTTTCAAATTACAGTTTTGCCTGAGTATATGTCCAGTACTAAGATTGATAGATTATATGGCAACTCTATTTTAGATTTTTGAGAAAACTCCATACCCTTTTCCATAAGTGACCGCACCAATTTACATTTCCACCAACAGTGTAAGAGGATTCCCTTTTCTCTGTAATCTCACTAGCATTTGTTATTTGTAGGCTTTTTAGTGATGGCCATTCTGATGCTTGTGAGGTGGTACCTCATTGTAGTTTTAATTTGCATGTCTTTAATAGTTAGTGATGTTGTAGAAGCTTGTGGTTCTGTGGAAGCTGGAACATAGCATTACTTCCACCATACTTCATGGGTCAAAACAGTCAGAGGCCAGAGCAGATTCAATGGATAGAAAAATAGACTCTGCTTTTTATGGCCATCTTTAATTTAAAGTTAATATAGATCCAGTCCCCTTAGAACAAACACCGTTGCAGTCTACAGAAATTTCTGTGGAGTCAAAGGAAGGATCTCCCAACTGCAGATTTGGATTGACTTAGTCAAAGCAGTGCCCCCTTGCCCATGTAGGAGCTCCCAGGAGGGTACAATAATGTGCATTTCTGCATCAGAGGACCCCTAGAACAGAGATACTCAGACTTCGTGGCATATGCTTCTCCTGGAATTCCATGAAAATGCAGAAGGACTGCCATTCTCCAAATCTGACCATCTCCCAGGGGGGGCTTGATGCTGATGCGCTAGTTTGAGGGCCACGCTTAGAGAGTACAGCCTGGAGGCATGGTGCTGAGCTCTGTTGATCAGTTTGGCCTGTTCTGCAAAAGGTATCTCAAGTTGAGTTTCAGTGAGTACAGAAAAAGCAGAGGTGCTCCGGGTAAAAGACAGGGCACAAGGGGACCTGGAATCTGGCTAATTGCCACCCTTCGAAGAGTCCCCCAAAAAACCCTCTGAGAAGGACTTAGGGATTCCAGAACCTAGAATGAAAAATGCAGACCTAGAAGGAAGCTAGAGATGGAGCCAGTCCAGAAATAGCAGCCACTTTTTAGAAAGACACCGTTGGCCCCAGTAACAGTAATGAATCTGATATGTCTGTAGAACGGTAAGGTTTGCCAAGCCAGCCTTTAACCTACATTATCTTCTTGCTCTTCTAGCAGCCTTTCAAGGGCAGTATTATTATCATTCCCACTTCACTGACATGTGAGGCTGTAGGAGGTAGGAGGATGGGGCACTGGCTCAGGGTCAGACAGCTAAGTGTGGACCTGGAGGAGTCAAATTCTCATCTCTCTCCAGTCCTATACAGAGAACGGGCTGAGCAAATGCGCAGGACTTCAGATGCAACTGACTGGCCCCAATCCCAGCCAGTGTTAGGAAAAGTCTGGGAGAAGGCAGATGGGGAAGCTGATGTTAGCACTGGAAAGACTGGGGGACTAAGGACAGATGGGCTGGGGGTTTGAATCCCAGCCTCTGCACTCATTGGCTGTGTCATCTGGGGTCTGCCCAGCTCTGCTGTAACATAGGATCAAGCAGAACCCACTTCATAGGGTTGCTGTGATGATACATACAAAGCACGTAGCACAGAGCCCGGCCTGTAGGAGGTTCTCAGTAAGTGGGAGCTGTGGCACCCTTTAAGTCACCTGATTCCAGGTAGACCTTTCATTCTAAGTGAGAGTGGCCAGCATCCCTCTGCCTGCACATCCGCCAGCTGAGGCTGGACTCTCCTGGGCTGGGACAACAGTTGAAAGGACTCCAACATCACAAGATCTCTTTAAGCTCTCAGCAACCCAGGGGTTCTTAACTTTTGGCAGTTTTGCTCCCCAGCGTATATTTGGCAATATCTGCAGGCATTGTTGATTGTCACAACTCAGGGGGAAGTGCTATCAGCATCTCTGGCCGAGGCCAGGGATGTTATTAAACAGTGCACAGAGCAGCCCCCACCACAGTGACTGGGCCCCAGGTGTCAGTAGCCCTGAGGCTGAGAAACCCTGCTTTAGTCTGACAATTTTTGAGCAGGAACTCTGTCTCTGGCAGGCCTTATACTAAGACAGGGTTAACCCTAACTCTGTCCTGTGAGCCAAACACTGCCTGTTTTTGTAAGTAAAGTTTTATTGGAACACAGCCATGCCCTCTCATTTACATATGAGTTTGTTACCACTGTGCTGCCTGGACCAGGAAAAGGAGCTGGGCTGCTGAGGAGCTAAGGAGGGCTGGTCTGGGCATTTCTCTGAGTACTGCTTGATTTGAGAGAGGCACTTCACCCTAGGCCAAAACTCCTTCCCAGCACAGCCAAGAGAAAGCTCATCACCCCCACCTTGCTCTGGAGGGTAGGCATAGATGATGTCATATCTGTGTGGCTCCCATGAGCTCCTGTGAGATAGGACAGCCATCTGTACCACCCCCCCACAGGGCGGTACCTTGTTCCCCTAGAAACTGATGATTCAGCGTGAAATATGGCCTTCCCTGGACGGAGCCGAAACAGGCCAAACCAAGGGGTCAGGCCCTTGCTCGAAGGGAAGGATTAAAAAGAAATTAATCTCTTTTGTTCTCTCTTTGTTCGCCATCTCCAACGGAGAGAGGTCAAAGGCAAGGAGGACATTGATGGATTGACAAAAGGCGTTGTCCTCCGAGGCCCCTCTGGGAGGAGCTTTGCCTGGATCTATGTTTGCCCCCTGAAAACCTAACCCTCCTCGGTGCTCGGGCTCCATCCATCCATCCACTGGCTCCCCCTTGCAGCCAGGTCTCCTAGAGACACACATGTTGTCAGATACAGCTAATCTGATTTCTAGCATTGATTTATAGTAGTTTAGTTGCTAAACAAGTAGATATTGAGACTAAAACCAAAGTAATGAGGTAGGACCCCCCGGGGAGGGGGGAGTTCAGATTGGTAATGTCTGAGGGGCTGTGACTTTGGTCCCAGGGCAGTATTATTGTCACTCCCACTTTCCTGACATGTGAGTCTATAGGACGTCAGAGGACAGGACACTGGCTCAGGTGTGTGTGGGCATTGGGTGTATGCCTGCACTTCTTATCTCTCTAGCACTTTCTTCTTTGGAAGAACCCATTGCAAGGGGAGGGTTGGAGCTCAGAACTGCACACCGTGGATGCTGCAATCAGACAGAACCTCAGAGACAGAGCCATTTCTTTGGAAGGAAGGAAGCTGTGGAAAAATTTTTCAGAAGGCTGAACAACCTGGAGGGAAAACATCACCTCTGTGGTTCAGGCCTACAGAGAGAGGGATGATCATGACTGGGCTGGCTCAGCGCTCGGGACAAGGGCATGCAGAGTAAGGAGCCCTGCCCCAAGGAAATGGAGCCCAGGTGGGCTGCACGTCACAGTCCATCCAGAGGAGAAGCACTAGCAACAGGCGCTCTTGCCCCATTTCTGGAGTTCTGTTTCTGGGCACACTTGACATCCATCTCTCCAGACCTTGCTGTAGAACTAAGCTGATGAGTTTTGTAGGAGGAAATGGTAATGGCCCCACTGCAAACCTTGCTCACTTTTGGCCATTCTCATCTGATCCACCCTTCCTGGAAAAACACAGAACAAGATGGATCAAAAGTCGGGTGTGGAAGCAGCTATTTACCCATAAATTTATAGCAGCTTCCAAGGATTGAAGGCGGGAGGAGAAGAGGATGACAGGATAAGATGGTTGGATGGCATCACCGACTTGAGAACATGAGTTTGAGTAAGCTCCGGGAGTTGGTGATAGACAGGGAAGCCTGACGTGCTGCAGTCTGTAGGGTCACAAAGAGTCAGACACGACTGAGCAACTGGACTAAACTGAACCATACTTTGGAGATCCAGTGTGGCTCTCGGAGAAGAATTTGGCTGATTATATGATATGAGGCATATGCTATATATGATATTTTAATATTTTATGATATTAAAAGTTTGCCCTAAACATGTAAACACTCAGACAGTAGCATTACAGAGCAGAGCGTATTATTATTTAGAATCTGGGCCAATGGTCACAAACATAGAAATTTCTCGGCAACTGATCAGGATTCTTCTAGAGGAAGAAATATGATCTTTTGATGCACATCACACAGACTTCTGCTGAATTCAGCCTGTTGCATCTCGTGGGGTGGCTCCGTTTATTCTGAGACTTGTATCCGTTTTTCAGGAGGAAATGAATTGCTAAAGGGAAAATCAGTGGCTGGAGTATCTTCTGGAAACTGTTTCCTTCGTTTTAAACAACAGATGTTTGCAACTTCAAGATCTTAGTCTTGAGGTACTTGGAGGGACATGTTGAGAACAAGGTTTCCACAAATGATAAGAATATTTGGAATCTCTCTTTTTTTCCCACCTGGACTCCTTTATTCAAAGATGTACTCCTGAGATATTTAGCAAGTGCATACTATATGCCAAGCAGTGTACTAAGTGGTAGTGATATAGCAGTGAGCAAAAGCAGATGTTACCCCTGTGTCATGGGCTGTCAGTCAGTTGGCAAAGACAGATGTCAATCAAAAGATGCCAGGAATGTGTTAAATTACATCTGTGAAGAGGCAAAAAGACAGAAGGGTGTGGTGCTCTGGAGTCATATGAGGTTGGCTCCCGTTTTTTCATGTCTTTATGTGCTAACACTCTTGCTGTTACTGAGCCTCTCCATTATTTTGCCTATATTAGAGATGAGAAAACAGAGGCACAGAAAGGTCATGTACACAGTATGACTAGAGCTGGAATTCAGACCCAGGCATTCTGACTCTGGAATCCTGGCCTGTAATTCATATGCCAGGAGGCTCTGGAGGCCCAGGAGAGCTTTTGTGATGAACTGGCAGCTGAGTCATGATCTGCAGGGTACTTTGCAGTCGATTAGGTAAAGAGATGGGGTTCTAGGCAGAGGGAATGGTTTGTGCAAAGGCCCTGTGACTGGAGGCTGTATCAGGATGCAGAGAGCCAAGAGATTAGTAGGTCCAAACTATGCAAAGCATTGGTTGCTGTGTTCCTCTCAGTCTTCTTCCAAGTGGGTTTCCTGCCCATGTTGCATGACTTTATGTTAGAAGCAGCCTTTGGAGAGCACCAAGTCAACTGTTTAAACTTTTAGAGTGAGCAAAGCTCACGTTGCAACTACTCTACACAGAAAGAAGTTCCTCCAGAGGTGGCCAGGATAGCAAAGCCTAGAGTCCTTTGCAGGCTGAGAAGTGTTTTAAGAAACCTTTGCCTCCAGCTGCCCAAGATGGCAGAACTTCAGCCAGAATGATGGCTGTGTGAGGAATGCAGAGACATCAGAGGTGGGCTGAGAGGGTGGGCAGGCCCTGGCCATGCCCCCACAGGATTCTCGTCATCTGCCCCTCATTCTCTCTGGTACTGACCTCTCTGTGGGGACAGTGGCATCTGCCATTCCAGAACATGTGTCCCTCAGCTTTGCTCACACTGTTCCCTCCACCAGGGGTACCATCTGCCACTTCCCACTCCAAATTCTGCTTGTGGAGTTCTACCTCTCTTCAAAGTGACGCTGAAATGGCAGCTCTGTGAATCCTTCTCCTGACCCTTAGCCAAAGGAAGGGTCATTAGCTCATTCCTTGCGTGTCAGAAGAATTTCTTATCCACCCCTTGCAACACGTGTCACATTTTTGTCTTATATTTCTGTCACTCAAGCTCATATCTCATCTCTCGTGAAAGACTGTAAACTCTGGGTCTGGTTTAAGGGGTGATCTTGGTGTCACACGGTGTACCTCACACAGTGTCAGGCGCAGAGTAGACTTCAGTAAGTATTTGCTGGGTGCTGTTAATAGGCTTTGCTTCTTGTCCATCACATATTTAAGTCTTCTTCAACTCTCTCCATTGCAAATGAAAGAGAAACCAGCTCATAATCCCATAAGCAAATAAGAGAATGTATTGGCCTATGAAACTGGAAGATTGAGATCCTCCCCTCAGGCATGGAGGGAACCAGCGGCTCAGATGATGCGGTCAGGACACTGTCTCTTTGCCCTGTGCCTCTACTTTCCTGTTGGCAGTTGGTCACCTCCTCGGGTTCCACCTGAGAGCAAGATGGCCACCGCAGTTCGGTGTGTTGGCATAGAGAAGGCGGTAGTCCAGTAAAACTCTCCGTTCACCTCATTGGGTCTGACAGTCACTGTAGGCCAGCGAGTATGCTAGTGACTGGTTAAGCTGAGTCCTAGACTCAGCTGGAGTGGGTGTGGAGCATGTGGGCAGAGTTGGAGGAGGTGGGAATTGGGGCCACTGTCCTGGAGGTCAGGTAACTGGATGTCAGAAGGCAAAAGCCCACGCCCCTTCTACTCCTCCTTGAGGGCAGTGATGGGACCCCGTTTGGGCAGGTGAGGGACTGGACCTCCCTGCTTTTGCAAGGCCAGTGCTGGCACTGTGAGAGTAGAGATATGCCGAGAGTGAGGGGAAGGATGATTCAGCCCCTGATTTGAGGTCCTAACACTTCTCCCCAGAGACTTGCAAAGGAAATCCCCCAATTTTTAAGCCTGGATGAAGAGTGAGGAAATGCAGTTAAATGCATCCCTAAGGCTTCTCCCTTGCTCTTTCTCAGCCAAAATGAAATGTCTGTCTCTAAGGGAGGGCTCCCATCCTCTGATTTAAAAGGCAGAGTTTCCTCCTGTCCTAGGAATTTCCGCAGTCGGGTGTGGTCATTAGTATGCTGATGAAATCTGGGCGCTGTGAATTTTGGAATGGGATTTCGGGGGGAAGGCAGTCGAGGTTCTGCAGGTCCCAGGGCACAGTTACGGAATTGTTGAAAAGGCTGCTCCCTGCTGCTGAAACCTTTCTGACCTGTGTCCCCAGTGAATGGGGGTGATTTTAGCAACTCTAGGGGTCTCTACTGATGAGGGCTCAGAAGGGCTGCCTGGAGACTCCCCAGAACTGTGGATGAAAGCCACTTCTCTGTCTGGCCCACCAGCTTCCTGAGGGCTGGGGCTATGCCAGCTTTGTGCACTGTCATTGGCCCACCAGCTTCCTGAGGGCTGGGGCTATGCCAGCTTTGTGCACTGTCATTGGCCCACCAGCTTCCAGAGGGCTGGGACTATGCCAGCTTTGTGCACTGTCATTGGCTGGGGCTTGGTCTCACTTCATGATCATAATGATCTTTGAAGAACCCCAGACTCACCAAGTTTAACAATTTTGCCTCGGATCACCCAGACGATAGCAAGTTGACCCCAATTACTTCGTTTTAGAACCTGTGTTTGTAACCACTTTGTCGGGCAGCCTAATCTGTTTCTGAGGTGTCTGTGATCCTCCCCTCAAATGATAGCCCCTCTGGTGCCCATTTCTCTCTCTGGAAGACACTCTGGCTTTTGCACAGGACTGATTCCCCACACAGGTCCTGCCTGGGACTCAGCTTGGCTCGCAGGCCTGTTGCCCTTCTTCATTTAAAGCTCAGATGTGTTCAAGCTGGGGCTGTTAGGGTTTCTCCACCAGTTGAGACAATGAAAATGCATTTCTGGCATGGTTTGAATTAAATGAGAATTTCCCGTTTTTCATAAACATTTACAGTAGTTGTGGATGCAGAGTTGAAAGGTTTAGGGTTTTGGTGTTTAATTAGAAACAAATGCCCTTTATGGTCCTGTTAGGAAGGACGGCAGTTCTCAGATTATTAGGATTATTACTATTATTTGTGCCTGCATTTTTTTTTCAAGGCGCCCAGGGCCGATTTCTCCAAGGCGGCTAGATGTGGGGGTAGGAAATGGGGTTTGCACAGTCACTGCTGAAGTCTCTGCCTGGGAGTTAGGGCTCTGGGCAGGTTTCAGGCCCCACCTCACAAGCAACCCAAGGCACCCTGCCTTATCGTCTCAAGGGTGGGTGAGCTGAAGGCTTAGTGAACAGAGCCACTGCAGTCTCTCTGTGGGCTTGGGCAGAAAGAGGTTTGCCAGTCTTGAGAACCCAGGTGCTCTAAGTGAGGCTAGCCATGCCATGCCCCTGGCTGAGTCCTCACTCTCCATTTAAAACAAGGGCAACTGGCAGCATGGGGCCCAGGGGTGGAAACCCAGCTTCCTAGGAAGCAGCTGGGGCGGGGGCCGGCGGGAGAAGGGGGGGTGGTACTCATACCCATGCAATATGCAGGTGGCTTTGTTTTGAGTCCAAAGCTATCCCCGAAGGAAGAGAAAGAGCCCAACACAACAGCTGAAGCTCTTCATACCCTGGGCGAGGATGTCGTCCATTTAGCATCTCCTGAGAACAGGCGTTTCTTTCCTATCACAGTCCCCAGGCAGCCAGCTACAGCCTGGCTGTTAATCCTTTGGGGCCCTCTCTGCATCTCTTTCTTGAAAATTTTAATAGAAGGATGGAGAATACCTGAAAGTCCCTTCTACCTAAGAATATCATGAGCTTCCGTTAAGCATTGTCTTCGTTTTTGTTAATATTTATTTCTTTAAACTTATATTTTTTGGCTACTTTGGGTCTTCCTTGCAGCATGTGGGCTTTTTTCTATTGTGGCGCAGGTTCAGTAGTTGTGGCCTGTGGGCCCAGCATGTGGGTTCTTAGTTGCCCATCCGGGGATCGAACCCGAGTCCCCCATGTTAGAAGGTGGATTCTTAACTGCTGGACCACCAGGGAAGTCCCAAGCACTGTCTTTGAATATTTGATGACAGAGAGCCTGTCTAGGTTGTCATTTATACGAGCAATTACAGAGGTCCTAGAAGTTTACAGCCAGAAGGGCCCTTGAAAGCATTTCAACCTTTCACTCCCATTTTACACATGAAACAGCTGAGGCGCAGGGAAGGGAGGGAGCTCATGCATATAATCATAGTGAGGAGCGGGGCTGCCAGCACAGTCTGAGTCCTGTGTGTCCCAGAACTGCGTTGTGTATCAGTGTACCATGAATCAGGCATAGTCTTATTTCCTCTCAGATGCATCCAGACACTTTATGGAAGACATTCCGTCTTCCCTTTACAAGCCTAGGCAGGATTACATTATTTCCCCCACAGAACATTTATATAAAGGTACTCTTCCATGCTTCATTGTAGAGAAACTCTAAAAATTTTAGTAAAGCTTAAAGAAGAAATTGAAAGTCACCCCATACTTCAACCTCCTTCAGGCAAGTCCATCCCCATTCGTATGTCTTGATCTCCAACCCTCTTTCCGTAACGTGGAAGATTAGACTTTAAATGATGCAGAAGTTTGACTCTAAGGTTTGAGTCTCAGCACTGTCACTTTCTAGCTGTGACCTGGGGCTGGTTACTTAACCCCACACAGCCTTCGTGTCCTCATGGGGCTGTTATGAGGATGAAACAAGATTATTAATGTAGGGCATTCAGCACAGTGCTCAGTGCATTTTAATAAGTGGTTGTTACCATCATAAGAAAAACAGAAAAATCTGGAAGGCCCACAATCATAATAACAGAAAATTATTAAGTTACAAAAGCCAAACAAAATGATGCTGAAGTAGAAGAAGGATTACAAATTATTCAACCACTCAAGAAAAGAATTTGTTCAGTTGCTGGTTTTTTAACCCTAGTTCCTAAATCTATTTGAACACTTTTTAAAAAAATGTTTTTAAGGAAGCAGTTATTAGAAAGCAACATAAAATGAGTCCCTGTATCCTCTACCTGGAGAAATACTCCATTCATGTGTTTTTAAACCCACAGAAATGATATGAATGTTGGTATGAAATTGTAGGACACAGATACCACAGGGACATTTCCAGGGGTTCCTTTGTTTTCTCTATTTTTTTTTTTTCAAATTTGCAGGGTAGGGTTAGTTACACCAGGCAGTTTTAATGTTTCACTAGAACAAAGGCATATAATGAACTTTTTCACATAAAGTACATTTTTTCCATGATTTACTCACTGTACCTTGTTTATGAAGCTTGTAAATATAGCAGATTAAATGGGTCCCTTTCTCTAGTGTGCAAAAGCCCAGACCTCTCAAAGCCAGAGGAGGAGAGGAAGGGGGAGGAGGAGAGGGAGGAGAAGGAAGGAGAGAGCAATAAACGGATGGGGAGCGGGCGGGCGCAACATGAAAATGAAAATAATGTGCGGCTGTGGAAAAATGGAGAGTGATTTTCCGGAGTAGAAGGTGCAAGCCTTGCTCCCTGCCCCCACCCCCACCCCCACGCCTGCCAAGGTCAATTTACGTGCAGACTTGCTGGAGCAGAGAGGAAACTTCTCACTAAGACTGTGGAAATTGTCCCACAAATCAGACCTCACCTTCCAGGAGGTGGAGACTGGGCCCTGAGCCCTCGGAAGCCTCCTCTCTGTGTTTTGAGAGGCCAGGTTGCTCAGAGTCGAGGACAGGAACCTCGCTCTTGGAGCTACAAGGGACCGTGGGCATATTGGGTAGGCTTGAATTACCAAGTAGGTTGGGGTATAAAGATAGTGAGTGACCTCACCAACAGATAAAAAAAGAAAAGAGAGAAAGAAAAGCAAAGGAGGACAAAGAAGGCTACCTGAAGCAAACATATCAACTTCTTGATCATTGTTGAATCTGAATGATGGGTGAATGGAGGCTGTGATTTTATATGTCAACTTGCCTGAGCCACAGTGTGCAGGTATTTTCAACATCATTTTAGATGTTTCTGTGAGGATATTTTTTGGGGGGTGAGGTAGGATTGACATATAAATTAGTAGAGTTTGAGTAAAGCAGAATACCCTCCAGAATAACTGACCCTCCGGTGGGTCGGTTTCACCGAATCAGTTGAAGTCCTTAACAGAACACAGACTGACCTCCCCACCAAGCAGGAAGGAATTCTGTCAACTGATGGCCTTTGGACCCATCCTCAACTTTCCCCTGAATCTCTAGCCTGCTGGCCTCTCCTAAGTTACTTTAAACTCACCAAGCCCCCACGACTGCACAAGCCGATTCCTTAAAGTCAGTTTCTCTCTCTCACTCTTCCTCTCTCACACACACCCCAGTCCTGTTCTGTTCCTCTAAAGAACTCTGACTAAGACGGAGGTTTACTGTATTATTTTCTTAAACAGTGTATGTTTGAAAATTTGGATATCAGGCAGACCTGTGACTGAATCCCACCCGTGTCTCTTACTAGCTGCGTGACTTGGGCAAATCAGTGATCTTCCTAGACTGTCTCCCCACCTACTACAAGGAGAACAATTCATAGAATCTATTGGTATTTCATAGAATTTGGAGAGCATTACATGAGGTAGTGACTGTAGCCTAATTCACATATTTATTTATAAATTGACTCAACAAATATTTACTGTATACCATCCCTGGTGTTGGAGTTATGATTATGAATACAAAGATATGAGACCACTGCCCTCCAGCAGCTTAGATTTCAGTGGAGGAGATGGAACTAGATGAGGTCATCACACAGCTGAGCGTACGATCACAAACGAGGGCAAAGGTTTTGAAGTAAAGGACCACGATTCTGTGAGAGATCCGCACAAAGGCGTATGACCAATAATAGAGGTTTCAGGGAGAGGGTGCTTGAGGCAGGGACGCTGAAGCTGAGGGGGAACAGGTGGTGCAGAGGTGAAGAGAGAGGGAAGGGAGGCAAGTATTACTGCAGGAAGGCCTGAGGGAGAGAGAGGGAACGTGAGACGAGAGAAGCTCTCAGAGGCCAGAGGTGCGTGGGCACCAGGCTGGGCCAGGCTAGAAGCGGTGTTGAAGAGAATACGAAGAGTGGGGTTCAGACCATCCTGGCCAGTAAGGAGTCATGAAGAGGTTTTCTAGTAACATGGTGTGTACATATGCATGAAAGAGAGAGAGAGAGGGAAGGGGGGAGGAAGGGACATCTTGCCTTTAGGAAAGATGGGCTAAGATGTATTGGGTTGGTAAAGCTGCAGAGGGTATCCCGTGGGTGGCTGCGGTTCTCCGGGCTATAGGCTGCAAGAGCGATGGTCGTGGAAGCAGCTGCACTTTGACCGTTGTCACGCCTGCCACTGAAAATGAAATTCACCAAGATGCTTTAGATGCCTTAGCACCTGCAGAGGGCAGGACCATGTCCATTAAGCCTGTGTTTGGAAAGGTATGTCTTTTGCAAGCAGCCAGCTGCCCAGAAAGGATTGCCAGCCAGAAGCAGTCTAGGCCACAGGGTCTCCATCTTGTGCCGCTTATTTCCTTTCAGACCTTGGCCCCACCCATCTCCTCTCTGAACCTCAGTTTCCCCATCTGGAAAGGAGTAATACCTGGTCTAACAGCCTTGCAGAGCAGCTGTGAGTTTTGTGATATCAGAGCTCATGAATGTGGAACGACTTTGAAAAGTTACAAAAGCACTGGGGGGAGAAGAAAAAAAAAGGCAAGGCAGTGGTTGCTCCGCATCTGGTTTCCATATTGTCTCAGGCATTTTGCTTTGGGAGAGCAGCCTCGCCTCGGAGACGATTGCTTAGTTCCAGGTTTAGGCCTCAGGGTCCCCAGTGGTGAGAAGAATGTTTAATGAGAATAGCCAGGGCACAGCACCCTACCCTTCACAAAGTCCTCCTGTGCAGGAGACCCTGTGTAATCCTCACATAACGCTACGGGAACAAAGGACAGGCAGTCTTATTCCGTTTCACAGACGAAGAGTTCAAATGCTGGAGGTGATGGGAGCTCTGAGCAAGCGGTGACTCCAGCTCCTGTCTCATGCAGCCAAATAAGCTCCCGGCTGTACATCCCCTCTGCTTTTCTGTAATAAATAAGTATGGATTATAGAGTTTTAAACCTAGGGTTACTTCAGAGATCAACGGTTGGATTTCTCCTTCTTTCTTTTTTTTTTACCTGCGTGCATGGTATCTGAAACATCTGATTTTATTGCCAAGGTTTAAGAATTTGGTGTTTCCCATAAAAATCTAGATTCTTAGTTTCTCCTGAAAAATGTGCATTCTGACCGCTAAGAATCTCCATGTCTGAAAAACAACACAGGCTAGAATGGAGAGCTGGCCACCCCCTCTCCCCTCTCCCACTCTGGGAGCTGATGCAGGAATAGCTCCCAGTTTGCTGTGGTCCCTTCCACGCTCACCAGGGGACTGTTACCCACCTGGTGCCCAGGCAGACAGCGTACATTTGTGACACCTATTCTGAACCACCCTCCTCTTTTAGAAATGGGAAGACTGTGTTCCAGAGAGGCCGAGTGATCTGTCAAAGGACACACAGCTTTGGGATGCTGAGATGGGAGCAAAGAGAGAATGTGGCCACCTCCACTCCCAGCTCAGCCCCCACAGCACCTTGCTGACACACATCTGCCGCACCCACAGGAGAGGCCTCAGCACGGCCATTTCTTTTTGCTCTTATTTTTCCTGCTCAGAAGAGAGGGCTCATGTGAGAGCAAATTAGGAGTCACTGTCGAGACACATTTAGGGAGAAAAGTCCACTGTCATTTTTGCAAAGAACCCAAATCAATCAACTATATTTAACCCTTTTATCTCTGGCAACAATTGACAAAGCAGTCAATTGGTGGAGTATTTCTGAAATGATTTATTACCACCAAGGTAATCTGAAAGGGGCAAAATAGCTGCAGTGCCAGGAGAAGAGCGTCGGTGTGCTCTGTGGCACATGTAGGCAGGACCACATCTCACCCAAGGGCACTCACACCAGCTGATGACCACCAGCGCCTGGGCCGCCGTGCACTCAGGCATAGACATCCTGAATCATTCTGCTTTATATTCAGAGGCGGCCTCCTGCTGCCCGTGAAATTGGACTGGAGCTACTTCTGGCCCCTGTTGCAGGCCTCTCAGATCCCCATCAGGCATCCCTTACCACAGCCAGGCCTCCCTCACAGTCTGAACGAGGTGCCCTGGCCCTGGCTCATGGTGTCCTACACTCCAGAAAGTTCTAGATGCAGACCCAGGAGCATTGGCCACTGTTCTCAGCTCTGTTCCATGTAACCTAGCTCTGCTGTGTGATCTTAGGTCTTCAGTCCCTTGGACTGCAAGTGTTTATTGAGGGGCTCAGAGACAACTCCTTCCCTGAGCAGAGAAATTCTTTGGTCTGGCAATTCTTTGAGAGGAGACGAGGAACCCAGCTCCACAGCTTGCGTCTGCAGCATTCGCGGTCCCCAGGCTTCACCTCTCCTCCCCCCTATTAGAGGCCACAGTGGTTTGTTATTTTCTCCTCCAGTCTTTGAAACTTCCTGAGGACAGAGCATCGTCCTGTGCATAAGGGTTTGCTGCCTCAAGGAGGGGAGCGCTCATCTTCATTATTTCCAAAGAGGAGCTGCTGGAGCAAACCTGAGACATTTTATGAGAAAGAAGACCTTAAACTGGTTTTCATTAAATGTGGCTTGATGGAGGCGAACCGGAAACATCCACTGGAGCAATGGCAGCCTTTCAAAGCCCCCCTGCAGAAACGATAAGCTATAAAAACAAATGGCCCAGCAACAGAACAAAAAACAAGGCTCCAGGAGCATTTGCTGGGCTGCAGACCCGGCCCACTGGGCCCTACCCCGCCTCTCAGAGGCTGAACCATTAGGACCTGGCTGCTTCACAGGATAGCTGGAGCCAGGGGCACTTCTCCAGCCCGGGGGGTTCAGAGGTGGGGGAATGGGACAGAAAGAAGAGGGCGGGGGTGACTGGGGAGGGGTCCTGGGCATTGTGGGCCAACCGTGACATTGGCTTTGTACAGGGCGCTGTGAGAGTCTTTCTGTACTTCCTGGCTTTTCACTGACTCCCCTGTAGAGATGCATAGTTGTCATCCCCAGTTTGCAGCAGAGAAACAGAGGCTCCTGGATGCTGAGAACGGTCCCAAGGTCCCAAGGCTGAGTAGGAAAAACAGGACTCAGACTCTCATTCCCCAAAGCACTTGTGACCCCACCTCCTATGAGGAAATGAGACTTAAACTGACTTTCAGATCCCAGGAGAGTCTCAGAAATCACCAAGGCCAAACTCCTCCCTTTCGTGTCAATTGGAAGTGACAGAGTTGGCAGTGAGGAGAAGACTGCTCTTGAGTATGAGAGAGACCTAGGCACACACACGTCTTCCACTTACTGGCTGTTTTTGCTTAGGTAGTTCCCTGTCCTCACTGAGCCTCGATTTTCTCATCTGTGAAATAGGAAGAGCTTCAACACCTGGTTTTTTTAGTGGCATTGTGATGGTTAAGTAAGGTTAATTCAGCTAGTGTTTGAGCAAATTCTATGTGGCAGGCGCTGTGCTTGGCCCTAGAGATACAGCAGTGAACAAAGCAAACTAAAACCCCAGTCCTCATGGGGCCTGGATTCCGATGGAAGGGATGAAACAGACAATAAATATGATAAATAAGGAAATGAGGCCGTGTGTCAGAGGATGATGTAAGTGCCTTGGAGAAAAATGCAGCCTAGAAAAAGGGGTGGAAGGGTGGGGGCGAGGAACAGAATTGATGGGGTGATCAAGGAGGGTCTCACTAGAATGTGACTTAAAGACTTGAGGAGAGTGCTCTTGGCCAAGGGCACAGGGAGGGCAAAGGCTGCTGGCTAACCCTGGCAGCAAGCCTGGGTTATGAAGGTACAGCCACGAGGTCAGGGTGTCTGGAGTGAGATGGCAGTAAAGCACCTTGCACCTGGCCCCTAGGTAACCGCTGCCTTTGTTATTGTTTTCATTAATAATAGTCAGGTGTCTGGATCCCCCCTCTACCCACCTGAAGCTTTTCCTAGGCTGCCCCTTACCTGCAGAGTTGCTGATACTGCCTGGCTCCAGGCCACTGGTTCTCACTTCCTTCCGGGCCCTCCTGCCACCTATTCACTTCTGAAACGGTTCCTGAGGCCCGTTTGTGTACTGAGTCAGGGAACACTCAGAGACCCTACAGAGGGCAGTGAGAACAGGATGAGGGGACTCAGGGTCCCCTAATGGGCTTCTCTAACTCTCCTGCCCTCAGATTCTTCTAGGAACGGGGAAACTCCTAGCCGTGCCACCATACTCTGAACCTCAGCCCCAGAACTCTGGGTTTATGCTTCTAACCCTGGCGGGAGGCTCCTGGCCTAGTGGGCCATACCTTTGACACGGCATGTTCGAGCATAGCTTGCCATCTTCTGCGTGCTTCTACCTTCGGCTGCTTTTTCTCTGCCCCTTCGTTTGTGTTGCTTTTGCTCCATGTGAACATACAGAAACTCTTCCCTGGAGGTCAGAGATTTGCTGTTACTTAAACACTCCTTCAGAGATAATGTGGTCCACGGAAGCAGATTGTCTCTGGCAGTCCCACTGAGAGCCAGACAGCTCCTCGGGCTCTCAGGCCTGTTCCCCTCCACGTGGCCCCCGTCCTTCTGGGGCTGTCTGCTCCTCACCACTCCATCCTTCCATCCATCCCTCTGGAGTCACATCATCGGGTCTGCCTCTTACAGGGAGCCCTCCGGTTGCCCTTTGGAGTTTGTAGTGTGGCTGGGGACGGTGGCGAGAGTAGAGGCAGGGAGCCCTGTTAGAAGCCACGCAGGAGTCTAGGAGCGAGACACGGCAGCTGTGGTGGTGAGGATGGGAAATAGGGACCACATCCTAGAGACGGTGTGAAGACGAAAACAGCAGGGCTTGGCGACTGATTAGATGGCAGAGGAGACGTCCTTTGGAGACAGTGCTCTTACTGCCTTAAAAGTGAGAACAGTGTGAGTGGAAATGCAGTGCTATAGTGGAGAAAAGCAGGAGCCCTTCTATACTATGTAGCGGTCCTGCAGCAATGACAGGCACAAAAGCTGGCCAGATCTACATGAAGAAAGACGTGACCCTCCCTCCCTCATGGTAGTGGGGGGTATGTGTATGTTTTTTGACCTTTTATTAAGTCTACAATAACATAATGAACCATGCTCTGCTAGAAAAAAAAATCTTGACCTACAAAAGTGGAATGCCTTCAGTAAACACTGAAATGGACGTCAAATCTCACGTCTGGCACTAATCACAAGACTTCGGACAAAGCAGTTCCACTTTCTGAGATGGATTTCTTCATCAGTTTAGTGGAGAGAGTAGTGGATCTTCTCATGGGACTGTTGGAGAACTGGATGAGGTGACAACCACAGCAGTGTCTGGGAGGCTGTGATGATCGGTGTGTTGTTGTGGGGAAGAGTGGTAATTGTCGTCCCCCTGCTTCTCCACCCTGGTAAGGGTCTCAGAAGTGGTCCCTTGACTTCCAGCTGAATTCTGTAATAAATTCAAGGAGTATTAAGCCAGGAGCCATTATTTAGCAAACATTTGGGAATTCAGACTCATCCTAAATGACTCTGATAAGTGAGAGGAAACCAGCCCCTAGGAGACCATTCACAGAAGGATGCCCCTCACGACCCCCTTCATTGACATAGGGAGGGGAGAGATAGGGGCGCCATAGGTGGGGAAGGCTGGCCTCTTCACAGCCAGAAGCAAAGCGTAGATGTGGTAGAATTGTGGGAAGAAGGGGAACAAATGGCACATCCGTCACTGATAAAAGGCTGTTGTTGAGACCCAATAAACCCGGTAGCCAGTCACTGCACCATATGTGTTAGTGGGAAGGTTGCCTTTCTTCCCTCTGCTAAGCAGTTGCCCAGCGCAAGCAGGAGGGCCTTGGAGCTCTGAAGGGGGTCGAGCTCTAACAGGGAGATGGAAACATGGGGCTTGGAGGACTGAGTTATGTACTTGGAATGGGGGAGAGGGAGTCCCAGACAGGTCTGGGGGTTTCTGGAGGCCCACATCACTTTCTAAATCTTCCCCCACCCCCTGTTCCCTATCTGTAGCTTCTACCATCGAGGTAACCATGTGTAGAGTCCCCTTCCCAGCCCCACCCCAGCCACCACTACCTGGAGGGAGGGGTGGGCGCCTGGTTGATGACCTGTAAGCTGCCCTTCGAGGATTCAATGAAATGAATTCTTCAGGTCTTCTTCTTGGGAATCTGAATAAAGAAGAGGCCGAGATGATTAGCTGTGAGAGCCCAACCGCAAGGCTGGCCAGGCAGGAGAGGCTGGAGCAGCCACCACACGCAAGCTGAGGTGGCGTGAATGCAGAAAGCATGAGGAACCGGGAAGAGAGGGTCCATAGGGAGGATTGAATGGCACACAGAGAGCACAGCACGCCTAAGAGAGGGGTTTTGTGCTGCCCTGGTTCCTGGTATCTCTCAGATCCTCCTTTAGTCCCAAATGTGACCTGGGACATTCTCACCAAGACCAGCAGAAAGCTCCCCTGGACTCCCATTTTCTTGATTTAGCTCAACTGCCTTCTGATCCTTACAACCGAGGTAGGCCACACACTGCATGATCCACATGCCCCACCTCCATGGTCTTCTCCCAGGGAAGGGAAGCTGGAAGGAGGCCAGGCTCCATCCTGCCCGAGGCAGCATGGCCTTGTTTATAACCCGCCGGAGCTGAGCTGAGGGGAGCGCAGCAGTGACCTGGCCACTCACTCATCTTTATGAGAACATCCCCCACGTGGGAGCCTTCCCTTTTCATCAGGATGTTTTTCTTGATGTCCAGCCGAAACATTCCCATTTTTTTATTTCTTCCTATTAGTCTAAGCCCTGGCCCTCAATATTCCTGGCTGATATAAACCCTGTCTCCCTGAAGCTCCCCCTCCAAGTTCAGATGTTTGACTGCTTACGCGTGGACAGCCCTCCGCTGCTGCTGTCCTCCCCAACAACTCCCCAGCAGCCCCTGTTGTTTTCTCAGCCTTGCTCCTCTGTTTCCACCAGAGATGAGGTCTGATGGAGTTCAGGGACAGATGGAAGGGCAGATCAAACACAAAGGGCATGGGAGGTCAAGAAGACAAGCCAGGAGAAGGGATCGTCTTGGGCTTGCAGAGGAATACTATCGATTCAGAGCTCTGAGCAGATATGGGGACCGGGAGAGCACCCCAGTAGCCAGCACCCTGAAGGGATCTCTAAAGAGGGTGCCCCCCACCAAGGGACAGAAGCCTGTAGTGACTTTGTGTGATCATATAGAAAGACCAGATGACTTTCTGCATGAGCATGGATGCAAAGGAAGGCAAGTATAGGCCACAATGAAATCCATTAGAAGACTCAAAGAAGTCTTTCAACATTCTTTCTGCTGTCAGGCAAGCAAGATCTGGTCTGCAGGTAAGCAGGCTGTGCATCACCTTGATGTAGCCAAAAATCTGGATAAAAAGGGTGACCCAGAGCAGCTGTCAATAAGAAGGGGCTTTGAAAGGGGAAATGTTCTGGGGGACACTCAGGGCTCCTCATTTTTATTTGAAAGGAGAACTGTACCATCTTCCTCTTGTTTTCTTTTTTTCTGTTCTTCCTATTTTACTGCTAGAATAATTCCCTGGGGGAAGTAAAGTTTGGTGAAACATATCATGGTATCACTGATTGTTGCTTTCTCAAGGCGTGAGAGGAAGAGCAAGAGCACAGTTAAGAAAATGAGATGAATTTAGATCCTAATAGTGTCCTGCAGTTCAGAGTCAGAAAATAAATTATACAGATGCCAATTCTCTCCTCTCCCATGGCTAGTATCAGTGAAACCAGACGGCTCTCGGTTCTCTGAGCCATCGTGGTTATAGCTCTGCAGATAGCTGTTAGCACTCTACTGAGCCATATGACCATCTTGGCCCATGTTCTCTCTTTGGTACAGTGTTCCATGGTCTTAGATTTTTGGCATTAAGGTGGCAACGGGACTGGCAAGGACGCTGTAGCAATACTGAAAGAAACTAGAACTTGCATGTCCTGCAAAATATTGGGGAGAGAACCCAGCTCTGCAGATTTGGATTCAAATCCTGGTTTCAAATAACAAGTCCTATGTTCTTGTATAATATTTTAGGTTTTTTTGGGTCTCAATTTCCCCAACTATAAAGTGAGTTTTAAAATATGGACTATGCAGGATTGATGTGAGAAATTAAAAGATGATGCATGTTACTGCTTTTTATAGTGCCTAGAAAATAATAGATGCTCAATAAAGGGTAGCTTGGTATGGGAAAATTGGGCTTCCCTGGTGGCTCAGTGGTAAAGAATCTGCCTGCAATGCAGGAGAACACCTGCAATGCAAGAGACACAGGTTCAATCCCTGGGTCAGCAAGATCCCCTGGAGAAGGAAATGGCAGCCCACTCCAGTATTCTTGCCTGGAGAATCCCATGCACAAAGGAGCCTGGTGGGCTACAGTTCATGGTGTCTCAGAGTCGGACACAACTTAGCAACTAAGTCTACCCATTCAAGTGTATTTGGGGTGAACTGATTCAAACTTGGTGTCTAGCACATTGACTTGTCTATTTCAAAGTCTATGAAGTTAATCAGGGCAAACCATTCCTGCTTGTATTATTATCTGGAATCAAATGACAGTCGTCTGGCTTTCTAAACAACCCATTTTGTCTAGACACTTAGCTGTATAGTTTTTGAATTCTGTGGATGGTGGGTGCTGGGAAATGACCAATTTTTATGTTGGAGAAGGCTGTGAAAGACTGTGAAAGTTGCTCCTGATAAATCATCAGACTGTCCCATGAACCATCCTTACCAGAGATGATCAGATGTGCAACTAGATAAGAACCAAAAATGGGAATGGTCACTCCTAGCTTTTGTTTAAAATGGAAAGTCAGTGACACCTCCTGTAGGATCCCCCACCACCAGCACTCTGGTTGGCCTAGATGCAGGGTTCAAACTCCAGCAGGTGCCAATGGTGTGACTTGACAGTCTCAGACCTCTCATCAAAGCTGTGGTTTTGGTGGGATAGGGAGCTGGACTTTTTTCGGCTGGCCCAAAGTGTTTGTAAAAGTAAGTTGTTTGTCATCTTAATTTGTAAAAGCATGGAATTTGCAGTTCTTGCCAAAAAAAATTAACAACCTTGTACATTGCATGCAGCTTGCATAACAGATGGCGGTCTGGGGGGCTGATCTTCTTCAAAACTTGGTGACTTCACGGCTTGATGTCCTGAACGAAGTTGTTTTCTCTCAGATAGCATTTCAGGAATGGAGACTTTTGATCAGGAGGCAGACCTGAGCTGAACCCAGACTTGGAGCCTAACTTTTCAGAGTTTCTGAAATTTTCTTCCAAAAAAAACTTTATACATATATGTATTTGTTGGCTTCTGCACATCTGCACCTCTTGCTTTCTTCATAGGGAGTGGGAGCCAGACTATAACAAGAGAAGCTGTTATCTGAGTGTCTCTGCAGAGTAGGGAACAGCCAGCCCTTATAAGACTGCCCCAGGTGCCTCCCAGAAAAGGCACAAGCTTTGCATAAGCATTTGGTCTGTGGGGTGCTGGTCTGAACTGACCTTGCTCTTTAAAGGAACAAAGACAGTTCTTTCTCAGAGAAGAGGATTTGACTTTAAAAGCAGCTATTCATGGTATAGTTATTGTGTGAATGTGGCTTTGAGTGTCACTCCCAGGAGAGTAGGATAAAGAATGGTAAAGCTGGGAGGGGCCTTCGAGACACTGGGGCCCACCCCCCTCATTTTACAGATGGAGAATCTAAGACCTCAGATTAAAAGGCAGATCCTAGGCAAAAACAAGTCAGTGGTGGAGCTTTCATTAAATCTATTTTCTTCTCCCAAGTGAGGATGTGTATGTGTGTGCACAATCAGTCGTGTCTGACTGACCCCATGGACTGTAGCCTCCAAGGCTCCTCTGTCCTTGGAATTCTCCAGGCAAGAATCCTGAAGCGGGTTGCCATTTCCTTCTTCACCCAAGTGAGGACAGGCTACCTTTTACCCCTAGCCCTGCCCCCAGCCACCTCAACATCCATACTTTGTAGCAATGATCAGGCTGCAGTAGCACCAGCCTAGTCTCCTAGCTCTCACTTGTTCTTAGCCAGAGTGGAAGTGCAGGGTATAAAATGACTCCCACGCGAGGAGGGGGCACCTCTTCTGATGAACTGGACCACTGGTCTCCCAAGTGCGTGTCACCCCAATTCCCCAAGTACCTTCTGTCTTTTCACTTTAAAAGCACATTCTTTGGAGGATGGTGCAGAAAGGCACATTGACTTATTCCATAACAATCATGGCCTCCAAGACCATTCAGTCTAGGTCTCAGTGGTGTAGTCTCATCTCTCAGGGGGGGCATCAGTGAAGTCGGACCCAAAAGGCATTGGCCTGGAAATGTTGTGATCCACGATTCTCTTCCTTTAAGAACCCCTTGAAGATGCTCTTTCTGGGACTCAGAGTCTTTGTTCATAAGGCACAGAATTTATCTGGCTTTTCCTAAAGGGTTTTCAGAGAAATTCAGGTTGCACAGGGGCATAAAAAGTTTACTTAAAAGAAAATTCTTCCAGTCAGTTTAGTTTCCCAGTCGTGTTTGACTCTTTGAAACCCCATGGACTGCAGCACGCCAGGCTTCCCTGTCCATCACCAACTCCCAGAGCTTGTTCAAACTCATGTCCTTCAAGTTGGTGATGTCATCCAACCATCTCATTGTCTGTTGTCCCTTTCTCCGCCTGCCTTCAATCTTTTCCAGCATCAAGGTCTTTTCCAGTGAGTCAGTTCTTCATATCAGGTGGCCAAAGTATTGGAGTTTCGGCTTTAGCATCAGTCCTTCCAATGAATATTCAGGACTGATTTCCTTTAGGATTGACTGGTTTGATCCCCTTGCAGTCCAAGGGACTGTCAAAAGTCTTCTCCAACAACCAGTTCAAAAGCATTAGTTCTTTGGTGCTCAGCTTTCTTTAGTGTCCAACTCTCACATCCATACATGACTACCGTAAAAACCATAGCTTTGACTAGATGGACCTTTGCTGGCAAAGTAATGTCTCTGCTTTTTAGTATGCTGTCTAGGTTGGTCTTAGCTTTTCTTCCAAGGAGCAAGCATCTTTTAATTTCATGGCTGCAGTCACCATCTGCAGTGACTTTGGAGCCCAAGAAAACAAAGTCTCTCACTGTTTCCATTGTTTCCCCATCTATTTGTCGTGAAGTGATGGGACTGGATGCCATGATCTTCTCCCCAGGATGTATTAAATCAGTATTATTTTTTATAATAAGTACTTCAAAATATCTTTGATTTGTTTTAATAAACATTACTTAAAGAAGTATTCTTTTTATACAATCACAGAAATTTGGCCAATTTTAGACTAAATAAAATTAAATACGTTATTTCTTTGCAAGACCTAGCAGAGGCTTCAGTATGAAAAACATGCCTTAGAAAATTGGCAAGCAGGGGTGAAATACACACTATTTCACAAACGTGTGGTCTTGTTTAATCAGGAGCCCTGCCTCAACTTGACAAATATGGGATAGATGATCTTTCTAACCATGTGGAGTTCTAGCACGGTGCTTCTGCTATGTGCTCTTCCTTGATATATCTAGTAGCTTTATTTTCTAAAATAATAGGTAGACCCACTTCCAGGTTTCCCTCTCTCATTATCAGTGTGATTCTGTTTGCGTTTTCTCAGCTAATGTTTTTTCAGATGCTGAAAATTATGTAATTAGCTGTGAGGTCTCAAGCCATAATTTGGGAAACATTTCCCACTTAAATTAAAGGCTCTGCATGCCCACCCAATCCGTAATTGTGTGGATTTTTCAAAACTCTCCGTTGGCTGCATTTAATTGTTAAACATTAATTTAGTGGGGGAGAATCTTCAAAGAAGGGGTAGAGGGATAGAGGAAGCGTGGCTGGTAGGACCAAATATTAATAGGTTGGTTAAAAGCAAAACAGTAATTCTCGTCTAAGCTTGCCGCCTTTGGTCGTGTGGAAAAGAAACAATCGGTTATTCCGGGATTATATAGGTTTCATTGACTTAAAATGACCTACAAGCAGCCAGAGGGAGATTTACTTTGTCTTTATATTTTGCCTGAGGAGACAGAAAGAAAAACAGAGTTTTGTTTTTTAAAATCTGAAATGCTCTTTTCCATGACGGTTTCCAAATGTGTTCGTTAAAGAATGCAATGCTATTTGACAAAGACCAAAATTAAAACGGAAAAATCCCATTTCGCCAGCAGTGTCGCTTGTATAGCCATGTAGCTCGGCAAACTCCAGGCCTGTCCCTAGTGCAGGGCAGGCCTTGACTCTTGGTGGGCATGAGTGGAGACTGGAGATGTGTGGAGTTGCCATGGTGATGGCTGTCAACAAAGGTTACCCCTAGTGGAACCTCTTTGGCCCCGTGACCCACACACAGAGTTGGAATAATAGACTCTGTAAGTGGCTTCTGCTCTGCAAATAGAGACAGGGCTGGAAATCAATTATTAATGAGCTGGGTGACATTGACATTCATCCACATTTAATAAGCACAGCCCGGCAACCAGAGGAGAGCTGGGTTTTGCCCAGCAAAGTCCCACGGGTCTGTGGGGAATTCAGAGAAAAAGAAAAAGCTGGGGACAGAAACGCAAAGAGAAAGGGATGAGGTCTATAGCCACTAAACAGCTTTTAATTATTTAGATTCCTCTGCTTAACATTCTTTTTGATACCAGTTTCTAATCCTAAATAAACTCAAAGGATTTGACAGATCATACAGAGCATCTCCTCTGTGCTGCCTCCCAAATGCCAAGCAGAGAGAGAAATCAGAGGTGATGGGCTTATCGACAATTTGAGCATGGGGGGCAGATTGCAGTGTTCTGATAGACTAATTGGCCGCACCTTCAGTTGTGATTCTAAAGCCCTTTAGTTCATTTTTGGACTTCTTTGCAGGCAAGTGCAATATTAATGTAACATTAAAAAAAAAAAAAAGATTTAGAAATATGTGTCCTCATTGCCTGTGTTCTCCATGCAGAATAAATAGGACTTTGGTTTCTAAGGCTTTCTGCAGGAATCACTCTGGTTTGTCTTTTTAATTTCTTTCCAAAGCAGACTGTGATTTCTTTATATCTAAACAAGTGTAGAGAAAAGCTACGTTTGCACTGAACTGGAGGCTGACACAAACTACATATGCCTTCTTTCTAAGAGGGGGCCTTGTTTTTTTTAAAAGATGCCCACACTCTAAAGTGGGAACGGAGGGGCCAGAGGCACAGATAATTTTCTAGAACCACTTCACAGATTGGTAAACAAGGACCCAAAGGAATGAGCTGACTGTGAAATTTGTTCAGCTGACCTTTGAATTAAAAATGCCAGCCAGTCAGCTTCCCTTCGGTGCAAAGTTTGTCAAGTGTGGGGCCTGGCCTCTCACCCTTTGATATTCTCGTGGTTTTTCTGGAGTCTGTCACTTGAAAGGCTGGGAGGGAGGACAGGACCATCCTCTGCCTCTGCCCTCCAGACCCATCCCAGCTTCTCAGACTGTTCCTTCAGCAGACTTGGCCTTCCTGGATGCTGGTTCATGGAACCCGGCATGGCGGTGAGGGGAGATTTCTCCGGGAGATGTGTCGCTGGCCTCCCGGGTCTGCAGCGAGTTACCCGTGCCATGGAGCCCAGCCTGCCTCGCAGCTTGCTGACAAAGGAGGCCAAGGTGCTCAGCAGAGACTGGAGTCAATTAAAGGCTGCGACTTGGGAAGAGCCCTCCTTGCGTCTCCCTTTGTAATCTGTATTCTAGACGCTTTTCTTTTGCCCTCTGTCAGCGCAGAAGTTCTGAAGGTGACTGATGTCTCAGGCCAATAATTACATGTGGCAAAAGTTCTTAAGCTACAGGTTTAGATGCCTCTAATCTCAAGGCAAAAAGCTTGAGGTTTCACAGTCCCTTCCTGTTGGGCAGGGTTGAGACATGGGACAGAGGGAGCTGGGAGCCCATCAGCATGCTCTCTGAGAGCAGCTCGAGGCCTGCCTCTGCATGTGCTAGAAGTCTCCTGATATCAGAATCAGATGGTAGGGGGCTCTCCCCCTCTTTGGCCATTGCCCACACCATTATGTTTATTTCCATGGGAGGTGGGAAGTTTGGATTCACTGCTACCAGAATCCTTCAGTTTCAATTATTATATTTTGCAGTCTTATCATTTTATGACTTCAGCTCCTTAGAGACTGATTAATTTGCATTCTGTAAGACTTTACTTCTGGTGCAGTATTGGGTCAGCTCAGTGGATCAACAAATACTTATTTGGGCACATGCCATGCTTTGAGCACCGTGCTAGCGCACAGCAGTGGACTCCAGACAGGGTCCCTCTCCCTATGGACGTGTGGTGTAACTGGGAAGACCAGGGTGATACATGTGGAAAGTGCCAGCAGAGGTGGGGCTGGGTCGGTGGGACCTTGGGAGCCAGGGCAAGGGTCATCTGACTTAGACCTGGGGTTCAGGGAAGATTTCTTAAGGAGCCAGTGTCTAGCCTGAGATGGAAGAGTGGATCTGAGTTTACATGTGACAAGGAAAGGAGAGCGCTAGATCAGAGACAGGGAGCTGGGAGATGAAGAAGCTAGAGGAGGTGGATTGGTCTTTCTCCTGAGAGTAAACTTTGGAGGGTCTTGCAATAAGGGAGGAGCTTAATCTCTTTCTGTTTTAGTAAATTCACTCTGGCTGCACTGGGACAATGGTTTGGAATTTGGGACTTAATGCTATCGTTTTGTCTTGTTTAATAGTAAAAAATTGGGTCCCTGTGGGCTAGGGGAGGTGGTCCCACAGATCACAGGGCCAAGAGAGGGCTAGACAGCCCCTTTCATGTGCCAGAGCCTCACATCTATTTCAGCCCCCCTCTTCCACTGTTGGGGCTTCGCTGGTGACTCAGACAGTAAAGAATCTGTCTGCAATGCCATCACTTCAGTCATGTCCGACTCTTTGCAACTTTATAGACTGTAGCCTACCAGGCTCCTCTATCCATGGGATTCTCCAGACAAGAATGCTGGAATGGGCAGCCATGCCCTCCTCCAGGGGATCTTCCCAACCCAGGGATCAAACCTGTGTCTCATGTCTCGTGCAATGGCAACTGGGTTCTTTACCACCAGCGCCACCTGGATCTGGGTCGGGAACATCCCCTGGAGAAGGGAATGGCCACCCACTCTGGTATACTTGCCTGGACAATTCCAGGGACAGAGAAGCCTGGCAGGCTTCAGTCCATGGAGTCTTGAAGAGTTGGAGACAACAGGGCGACTGACACCTCCCACTGTTATTTGCTGCAGGCAGCTCACCCTGTCCCTAGACCCTCAGTTTCCCCAAATGCTTGTGTCCTGTATGTAAGTTACTTGCTCTAGCACCACCCGCAACCTTGGCTTATGTAGACTTCCTTCTTCTCCTCTCCCTGCTCCCAGTCTTTCTTTCTAAAAATAATATCCCCGGGCCTGCACACACTCACACACGCTTTTGGCCGTCGTTGAATTTGGAAGGCGCTCGTGTAGTAGAATTCCGGAAGGCTGGCTTAAGGTACCCATTTATTTTTGAAAAGTAGTTTCCTGCTTTCCAATATTCCAGGGGATATTTCCCCTGTCATTTAGAAGAGGGGCCTGGTGAAATAACAAGTCAGGCATGAGGGGAACATGCATCACCCCCACTCGGAAACTCTGGTAGGAAATGAAGCTCTGAGCCACTGAAATAACCCAGGGAAGTCACACACGGTGAAATAGCGCATTCTGGATGCACTGGGGGTGAGTCAGGCCCCACGCGCCCCAGGCTGTTTCAGATGCAAGGCTCTGGTCACTGGATGCTCTGGGGACCCCTCACCTCTCCACCTTGGTGTCATCTACTGACTGTGATGCTTAACTGCTCTCTCTTCAAAGCCATGGGGACCCTATTGTTCTGGCGGGTCCTAGATCTGAAATGACTGGAGAACCTCGTGTCCCTCTTGGTGCTAAGTTCAGATTCTGCCCTGACTTCAAGAATAAGAGTCAGAATTTGAATGAGACTGAACATAATGCCTCCTATTGTTTATTGAGCTATTAGTTTGTGCCCGTCTCCGTGGTAGGTTCTTCAGCCCATGTTCTCAGCAAATCCTTCCATTCAGCCAGTAGGAAGTTCTGTTTTGTCCTTTTACAACAGAAGTAACCAGGCTTGAGGAGATAATGTGGTTTGCCCATGACCCCTGACCTGTAAGCTGCAGAACTGGGGTTCAAACCCAACACCTCTGATTGTAAAGGCCACATTCTTAACCGCCTCGTTTTGCCATCACTCACCCACTGGGTGAGCCTTCCCTCTCTGGGCTCCACTGTCTCTACCACATCAGAATGAGACGGAACCTTTAGTTCACAGGAAATCGCTTAAGGAACCTCCAAATGTAGAAATGAGAAAATGCTGTTTTCCTGGATGGAGGGTGGGTATGTGAGGCTCGGGGTAAGCAGGAGAGGCCCTGAAACACTCAGCGAGTCACCTCCCTCCACGAGGGGCACACATTTGAGCTGTGACCCTGACCTCACACCCCAGCCCAAAAGGAGGAAATTGCCTCCACGTCTCCTATCTGCTCCCCTCGCCGCCCTGCTCCCCGCCCTCCCCTCTCCCATTGTCTCCGCCCTTCTTGGCAGTCTTCTGCTCCCTGATTCCCTTGCTTCCTCTTGTCTGAGGTAGCACTCATTCAGAGAGTGGGGTGAGGATGGAAGTATTAACACTCNATGACCCTGACCTCACACTCCAGCCCAAAAGGAGGAAATTGCCTCCACGTCTCCTATCTGCTCCCCTCGCCGCCCTGCTCCCTGCCCTCCCCTCTCCCATTGTCTCCGCCCTTCTTGGCAGTCTTCTGCTCCCTGGTTCCCTTGCTTCCTCTTGTCTGAGGTAGCACTCATTCAGAGAGTGGGGTGAGGATGGAAGTATTAACACTCACCATGCAGGATGGTGACAAGGGTTAGATGCCCATATACATGCCCCGCACTCAGCCCAGTGCCCAGCACAGGGCAGTCAGCAGCTGGTGGATCCCGCCGTAATGCATTTGAATGTCATCCTAGGGACACAGAGGGGAATTGGAGGCGCAGGAACACTTGAAGAGTCAGGAGCGCTGGTTAGAATCTCTAGTCCCGAGTAGCTCCCTCTGCCCCATCACCCACCTCCAGAGGCACAGAAGCACCAAGAACCCTTCTTGGCCACAGCCCTTGTGCCCAGGAGGCCTCCCCAGCCACTCCTGCCTGGGACACCCCCTCCAGACCTCCCTGTGTCCCCTGATGGATGCCTCTTTTGCTCATCCAGAAAATGATCCTGTTAAGGGAGAAAGTGTAATCCTTTGAGTCTAACCTTGAGCTGCCCCGGCTGTGACTCGTCTTTGCAGTTTAGCCTGTCCTGCTGTCCCCTGGGAAGACATTGTCCAACTCATGCCCCAGGTTTCTAGGGACAGAGGATGTTCACCAGTGAAGAAAGACTTAAGGTGATTTTAGTGGGGACGAGGTCTTTCCTGTTCCATTGTGAGCCCCATGAGAACAGGGACCCCATCTTTCCTGGCTGCTGCCCTAGAAGCCAGTATTGGGTCAGATTCCTACAAGGAGTTCATGAAAATGATTCAGAATAAAGGGAAAGGTGAGCTGACTAGGTAAGAGCAGCACACACTGAGGAAGGAGCTTCACCCCACTGTTATCCACTGGAGGTGAGAATGCAGCTAGAGATAGCCCTGTGTTTGGGCTGAGCTTGATTCCAGCTTCATCATTTAATCCCCGTGTCACCCTGAGCAATGGTTTTGACCTGTTAGAGCCTTGTTGTTTGCATCCCTCAAACTACAATGAAAAGAATATGTACTTAAGAGGGGCTCAGGGGGACTTGATGACTTAGTAAATAGAAACAACCTTGGAAACTGTACTAGACACCTGGTTTGTGCTAAGTATTGTCATCATTATTACACACTTGAGATATTAGAGAGGTTTGTTTATTGTTTGAGGGCAGGTGTGTGTCTTACCAAGTTTCGTGCCCCAGTACTAGCTCATGGGGGCTTCCAGGTGGCGGGCACAGTGGGAAAGAACCCGCCTGCCAGTGCAGGAGACATAAGAGATGCAGGTTTGATCCCTGGGTCGGAAAGATCCCCTGGAGGAGGAAATGGCAACCCACTCCAGTACTCTTACTTACCTAGAGAATTCCATGGACAGAAGAGCCTGGTGGGCTACAGTCTATGCGATCATAAAAGAGTTGGACCCTGCTGATCAACTGAGCACAGGCTAGCTCATGCCTAGCACATAATAGGAGTCCCTATTGCTGGTGCTGTTTGCAATGATAAAGAAAAAGTTATACAGTGTCAGCCTTTGAGTCAGAGGGAGAGACCTTTGCAGCTGGAGGCGCTGTGATCAAAGCATTGAAACCTTGAGCAATTTAACCCAGGGCACCTTCCGTGTTAAAGTTGAAGCTGGGACCAGGACGCAGGTCCAGGCAGGACAGAAGTTAGCCCTGCGGTCTTTCCATTCATTGGTGGGGGGGGCTTCTCCATGTCACAGTCACACTTTCCATGACCCTTGCTAGGTTTACACCATAAGAGAGATCTGGAACACCTATGGAGGGGATATTGTGGCTCCAGCAGTGATCCCATATGGTCCTGGAGTCTTGGGGTCAAGCAGCCTTGGGCATGGAGTATCAGCATGGAGAGGCTGGCTGCAACCTGGAGGACAGTCTCCCTGGGTTTTATTTGCCAGTCTTTTTACAACCATGATTAATGACTCTGAAATTTACAAGCCTCTCATTCAAACAAGTGAGAGGAGCTCCCCAGGATTGCTTTGTGCCTTTAAACTCTTCCAATATGTTGAAGCTGGAAAGAGAGAGGAGGCGTCCCCATCATTAGCAGTGGTGGTCTAGGGAAAGCCAGGTTTTCTAAGAAAGGCACAGGGAGGGGGGCGGGGGTGGGGTGGGGCAGTGTCTATCACTGAGCTGGAAGCCTGAGCCTGACTCAGAGTCCCTTCAGCAGGTTGAAATCAGGGGGAGAGTTACCTCCTCTCCTGACTAGATTGCGCGCATATCGGTGATTTGTGCAGGCTGTTGTGCGCCAGGCCACCCTTTATCATCTTCTTAAAGGGAACCGAGAGTCTCTGGGGACCTCTCTGTGCTCTGACATTCTGCAAGCAGGAAGTCGAGAGCCATTACTATGAAAAATGGCCGCAAGGATGCAGATGCACACCAGGGGCAGACAGTGGGCTGAGCAAACACATTTATGTTCCAGGGGCAAGGGAGGAGCGGCTTGTCATGAGGAAGGATCAGCTTCCTTTCTCAAGGAGCTGCCCCCAGTGACTGCTTTACAAGATGGGAGACTTCGTGCTTGCTTTGGCAGGGGCTCCTGCTTGCAGCCCTCGGGTTGCATCGATTCATTCCAAGTAGTGTTGGTCTTGCCTTCCGGAGAATTACTTCTCCTTAAAGACATCCCCTTGAGCAAGCCCAGCCTGAGGAGTAGCAAGCCAAGGCCCCCAGGGGGGGATTATTCACTTAATAATCAGGTCTTTCCTCCTGATTCCCTCCATGACTCCCTTCCCCTCAGCCTGTGCCTCTCTATCAAGGCAAAAATCTAATCAAAGGAATGCAGGAGCAAAGGGACTTGAAAAAAATCAGAGGAGGGATCGACGCAGAAATGCAACATAATGAGGTTCCCTGAGCAGACTTCAAAAGGTCAGTTGGGCTCTGGAGCCCCATGCGATGACCTCACGATCAAACTATTCCTTCGTAGCCCTGTTAGGATCCAAATTGTGCTCATGTGTGAGCCGGAAAGGTGTTCTGGTGGGAGCAAAGCCCACCCCCGCCCCCACCTCCAGCTGCCGCCTGCAGTAATTGGGCATCGTAACTCTTAACACTTGGATTTGATTTTCCAGGGAAGACAAGCCAAGTTCCTGTGCATGGGTGCTGCGTTTTCATCCATCCCTTCCGTCTGATTTCCCTGCTCTTGCAGCCCGAGCCTAATGCAGGGAGACAGTGTGGCTTTTGATGCCAGTAATCTTGGAGACCTTTGCTCCTCAGCTGAAAACTGGGCTTTTGGAAAGTGAGGTTCTTAGGCTCCAAGGAGCAGGAAGATGAGCCAAAGGGGAGATGGGCTGTTATTATTGAGGGCATTTTAGGAAGTGGCCATGCTGTTCTCCAGGCCCAGACACCAGGGACTGATTAAGATAGAGAGGACACATAGATACTTCAGCCACACCCAGGACTGTCGACTACAGCCCAGGGCCAAATCCAGCCCTCCGCCTACTCTTGTTTTATTGGATCGTGGCCACGTCCACTCATCTACTTATTATCTGTGGCTGCCTTCATGCCACAATTGCAGAATTGAGCAGTTGTGACAGAGACCATAAGATCTGCAAAGTCTGAAGTTTTTACTCTCTGACCTTCTATTATCTCTCCAATCCCAGATTCACACATTGGTTCTCACAAACCTATAAATCCCTTATATCCCAGAGCAAATTATCCTTGGTTTGGGATCAGGTGAGATGGGTTTCCCTGGTGGCTCAGCAGTAAAGAATCCTCCTGCCAAGCAGGAGACCCAGGTTTGATCCCCGGGTTGGGAAGATCCCTGGAGAAGGAAATGGCAACCCACTCCAATATTCTTGTCTGGGAAACCCCATGGACAGAGGAGCCTGGTGGGCTATGGTCCATGGGGTCTCATCTCAAGAGTCCAATCCAACTAAACAGTGGCAGATATGGCAGAGGTAGTTCTGGGCTCCAAGTGCAAGCCACACCCACGCTTGTCCTTTGAGTCATCCATTCAAGGCTTGTTTGCCCTGAGATGTTATCATCAATGTCATCATCTTCATAGGCCCTTCCCCTGGGGAACTTCCAGGCTTATTGGCCCCAACTACTGTGGAGAAAGGATGCTTCTGGAAAATCATTATCTGTTCAAACAAGACAAGTCCTTTGCTCTCATCTGCTCCATTGATCTGATTTTAGAATTGAGGAAACAGATTCAGTGAAAGGAAAGGTCTTGTGACAGATCTTAGTTCAGTTCAGTTGCTCGACTGTGTCCAACTCTTTGCAACCCCATGGACTGCAGCACGCCAGGCTTCCCTGTCCAACATCAACTCCCAGAACTTGTTCAAATTCATGTTCATTGAGTTGGTGATGCCATCCAACCATCTCATCCTCTGTCATCCCCTTCTCCTCCTGGCTTCAATCTTTCCCAGCATCAGGGTCTTTTCCAATGAGTCAGCTCTTCGCATCAGGTCACAGATCTCAGGACAAGTTAATAGTACAATTGGAACCAGAATCTAGGTCTTCCAAACCAGGGAACTTAGATCATAGTAGATGGCTGAATTAATTCTCCCCTGTCCTCTGAATCTGGTCAGTAGCAACCAGTGCCCTTGGCACCATTTTGGGGAGCAAAAGTCGACTGTGTGACTCACAGTTGCTACCTCTGAAGAGCATGTCCCTGGTTCCTTCCTAAGGGCGACTGGTCGCAGTGGTTATTCATATTAATTGCACTTGTCACTCCTCTGCACAATGCCAGGCCAGGGGTAACATGAGCTCCTTGTAAAATGAACCCCCCTTTTTTTTCAGGGTGATTATAAATTAGATATGAATGTAGGCTTAGGATCCTGGCAGACACTGTCCCAGGGAATTCTTTATCTTGCATACATTTACAGAATAACCTTTGAAATTGTTAGGCCACTGTTGGAACTGAAGTACAACTTTGAAGTTTAAAAATTCCAAAATATTTGGTGAATATAATAATCCCAACTGTCTGTCTGACTTGGTGTACAACCCGTCACCAAGATACTGTTGAAGGAGTGAAAACATGAATTGGACTCCAAAGAGCTGTCCAGGGGCTCATTGGAGAATTGACTTACGTTCATATCAGTATGTGAGGATGTCTCAGGGTCCAAACATTGGTCACCTAGAGTTTTCTCCACATTTCAAGAATGAAATGTTTGTGACTGATGTGATTTGGCTGATAGGAAGAGAAAAACCCAAAGAATCAGAAGGTAGAGTTGAAGGGTGACTGGTATTGATGGCAAACAAGACAAGATCACAGTGGCTCTGGCCTGGGATTTCCCACCCCTGGGATCTCCAGACGTAGGAACAAAGTCACATCAACATCAAGGTTTGGCTCTGGCTTCTGCTTCATCCACTCTCTGACCAGCTGAGCAGCCCTGGACTTTGCTTCTCTCAGATTTCCTTTCCTCCTCTTTTTGCTTAAGGTAGTGGTTCTCCACTGGGACACTTGGCAGGGTCCAGGGACATTTTTGATTGTCAAACTAGGGTTTTAAGGCACCTATGTAAGTAGATGCCAGGGATGTTGCTAAATACCTTGTAATTCATAGGGTAGTGCTCCCTCAAACCACTCCCCCCCCCCAAAAAAAAATTATCATACAAAAAAATCATTGGCCTAAAAAGTCAAAAGTGCCGACACTGAGTCAAAAGTCCTGACTTACAGGAAGTGTCTCAACCTTGCTCAACATGTATCTGTATCAGAATAAATACCATGTCTTGCACATAATGGTCACTTTATTGTTATCTGCTTCTTTGTTAAAATTTTATTGGCGTATATTTGATTCACAATATTGGGTTAGTTTTAGGTGCACAACAAAGTGTTCTAGTTATGTGTGTATGTGTGTGTATACACATTCTTTTTCAGCTTTTTTTTAATGCATAGATTCTTACAGAGTCTTCAGTAACATTCCCTGTGCTATACAATAGGTCCTTGGTGAGTACCTATTTTATATACAGTAGTGTATGAATGCTAATTCCAATCTCTTGATTTATCCCTCCCCTCCATGTTTCTCCTTTGGCAATCATAAGTTTGTTTTCGATTTCTGTGAGTCTGTTTCTGTCTTATAAATAAGTTCATTTGTATCTTTTTTAAAAATTAGATTCCATATATGAGTGATACCGTGTGATATGTGTCTTTGACTGACTTCACTTAGTGTAATCTCTAGGTCCATTCATGTTGCTGCAAATGGCATTATTTCATTCTTTTTTGTGGCTGAGTAATATTCCATTGTATATAGGGACCACATCTTCTTTACTTGTTCCTCAGCCAATAGACATTTAGGTTTCTTTGGTATCTTCGCTTTTGTAAACAGTGCTGCGGTGAACACTGGGGTGCATGTGTCTTTTTTGAATTACGTGTTTTGTTTTTTTTTCCCCCCCCTGGATATATGCCCAGGAGTGGGGTTGGTGGGTCATATGATAGTTCTATTTTTAGTTTTTAAAAAATTTATCTATTTGTATGGCTGAACCAGTTCTTGGTTGTGGCACAAGAGATCTTTGAGGCATGCAGGATATTTTTAGTTGTGGCATGTGGGATCTAGTTCCCTGAACCAGGGATCAAACTTGGGCCCAATGTATTGGGAGCGCAGAGTCTTAGCCACTGGACCACCAGGAAAGTCCGTATTTTTTATTCTTTTAAGGAACCGCGTTACTGTTTCCATAGCGGTTGTACCAATTTATATTCGCCCTACTTCCAAAGTAACTCACTGGATAAAGAACCTGCCTGCGACACAAGAGATGCAGCTTCAATCCCTGGGTAGGGAAGATCCCTTGGAGAAGGGCATGGCAACCCACTCCAGCATTCTTGTCTGGAGAATCCTGTGGGCAGATGAGCCTGATGGGCTACAGTTCATGGGGTCGCAGAGAGTCGGACACAACTCAGCGACTGAGCAGAGCACACATCACAACAGTGTAGGAAGGTTCCGTGTACTCCACACCCTCTCCAGCATTTATCGCTTGTAGTGAACACTTAAGGAACATTTGTTGAACACATAAACATATGAAAATATGATTGAATGATTGAATATTATACTTGCCTTATAAAAGTGCTAAAATGTTCACTAAACATTTTTAGCCCTAAAAGTGCTAAAAATATAGTGTCTTGGCATTATGCCCAGCACATAGTAGGCGTTCAGCTAATGGTAGCTCACGATGATGCTGATAACATTTACCTGAGTTTGCTTCATACTCGTTTTAAATACCAGCTGAGCCACATTCACTTGTTTTCATCCTCTGCCAAGATAATAGGCAGTCTGTGCAGGCAAAAAGCCCAGTGGGGCTTTTACAAATATTGGTTTACAAAGAATCTTTTTCATCTTCTGTTTTGCAGATAGGTAAGCCAAGGGCCACTTGGTTGTGCCTTCATTTCCGCTCCCTCTGGCAGACTTTTCCTAGGCTGGGTTTTGTTTCTCTAAAATTATTGTTTCATTGCTTTGTTGTTCTGAAGGAACCTGTTGGTTAATATTAATGCATTTTTATCTTGGGCCATTTCCTTCCTGTTCTTTTTTCCAACCTGCCATCCTATTTTGCTTCATCCTTTTTAATATCAGTGCTGCTTGCAGAGCCCTTTCACATACACACACACACACACACACACATCTAAGCCTCAGAGCAAGACTGTAGGGGTATCATCATCTCCATTGAACAGATGGAGAAACTGGGACTGGGGAAACTAGACAACAGCTAATCAGTAGCTTCTGGTTCCTCCTTATTACTTCTTTCCTTAGATGTGAGAACTGCAAGAGATTTAGGGACAGAGGTCATGGAAGGGGTGCTGACTTGCCCAAACACACACAGGAAGTAATATCCAGGTAGGTCTACTAATGCTCCCATCTTATCTTTGTCAGCTCTTATTTCCCCCACCCACTTCTGGAGATTGCTTTGCAGTTGGATCTCTCATGTAGTCATTTATTCATTCGTTTATTCATTACTCCTCAGTGCCCAGAGGCAGTGCCTTTGTCCTCTGTCCTGATGGGAAAATAAAGCTGGGTTTGGGTTTTGTTCTGCCATTTATCAGTAGAAAGCATTTGCCTAAGTTCCTTAGCTGCTGTGAACTTCAGCCTCTCTTATCAGAAGTAGAGATGACAACCCTTGGCCGGTGTCACAGAGTTGTCATGACAGCCAGTACTGATCAAGGCAATAGAAGGTGTTTACAAACTGCATTCTTATGAGGGTTTCTCTACTCTCTCTTCCCTCCCTCCCCTCCCCACTCCATGTCTAGAACTGGCCAATATTAACACTTCCGTTAACACTGGTGTGTGACTTCATGAAGAAAAATAATGATAATTGTGGTGGCTAGTATTTATTGAGCCCTTTTTACTGCCAGCTACTCCACTAAAAACTTATGATCTCACTTAATCCTCTAAATACTTTTAAATTTCGAGTATCTCCATCTCACAGATGAGGCAGTTTTGAAGCCCAGGGTCGCATAGCTAACCACAGGCCAGGCCAGGATTGAATTTAAGTTCTATTGGATTGAAAAGCCCATGGTCTTCATTCACTTACTTATGCATTTTTTAGAACCGTACCCCCACCAGCACCAGGCCCGGCCCCTGGCACTGAGCGGCCCTGCAGATGCTTCCTGAACCTTCCCCCACCCCCTCAGCCAAAACTAGGCTGGCAACTCATCTCTCCCCCACGAGGTATGGGGACATATGTCCTCCTGATGGCCAGCAGCCCCATCAGCTGTGTCAGCTGGCGTCCCCGGGAAGCGGGAAGCGGATGACATTAGCGCTTCCAGCTGGGAACAGCTGATCTGCACAAAGGGAGGGCCCGGGAGGCTCAGAGGAGCCACAGGAGGAAGTGCGGGCTGCCAGCAGCACCAGCACAGTGACTGTCTGCTGGGCCCCCCCCCCCCCCCCCCCCCCCCCCTCTTGCCTTCCCTGAGCCTCACTACTCCCTTCTTTTGTTTGCTATCTTTCTTTTTTTTTTTCTTTTTTTT
>SJYA01002813.1:1068127-1105856 GCA_006410615.1 Neotragus moschatus
CCCGAGACCCTGGTCCTCGGGCTGTCCCCTCGGGCTTCCTGAGCCACTGCCTGCCAGAGCGTACTGTTTGGGACTTTCACCCTTCCTGGCTCATCTCCAGGGGTTTCTTCAGGACGAGGTTACTTCATGGCCTGAAGACCACACGGATTGAAATCCCTGTAAAAACCTGTTGGGGCTTTCGTAGTGCAAACACAACTGTGGCCTGTGAACAAATATTGACTTTTGATGCTAACTCTCTCATGGATGGCCACCCTTGGGAGAGGCCCATCGCAGGCCCCTGCGTAGGTCAGAGGGAGCCAGAGTCAAGGGCAGATGCATCTTGGATCTCACAGGACCCTCTCCCAGATGGACCCGCGCGGTCTTGGCACACAAGCAGCCTGGAGTTTGGCTGCTGCTGGGAGCAGAACAGCAAGACTCCAGTGTAGCTCTTGTGATAGTTTGCTGGTGCTGCTGTACAGAGTGCCATCAGCTTGGTGATTTAAAACGGGAGATTCCGTCTCTCAAGCTTCTGGTCTAGAAGTCCAAAATCAAGGTGTCGGTTGGGTTTCTCACTGCCTGAAGGCTCTTCCTAGTTGCTGGTGGTTGCTGGTGATCGCTGGTGCTCCTTGACTTACGGATGCATCACTCCAGTCTCTGCCTCCATGGTCACATGCTGTTCTCCTTGCGTGTGCTCTCTGGGTCCAAATGTCCTTCCTCTTCTCAGGACACCAGTCGTTGGATTAAGGCCCACCCTTATCTAGAACATAAAACAGTGTGTGGCTCAGACAGCAAAGCGTCTGCCTACAATGTGGGAGACCTAGGTTCGATCCCTGGGTCGGGAAGATCCCCTGGATAAGGAAATGGCAACCCACTCCAGTACTCTTGCCTGGGAAATCCCAAGGACAGAGGAGGGCTATAGTCCCTGGGGTTGCAAAGAGTCTGACACGACTTAGTGACTAAAGAACAACAACAGCAAAGACCCTGTTTCCAAATAAAGTCACATTCATGGGTACCAGGAACCAGGACTTAAACATCTCCTTTTCGGGGACACAGTTCAGCCCATAGCACCACTCACAGGGGTGTTTTTCTCTTAAGGAAGGATATGTCCCTCCTCACAGCCTCACCAGCTGCCTCCACGTTCCCTGAAGGGACCTACCTAAATCACACATCTGGTTAAGTCACTCCCCTTCCATGGTGGTCCACTCCCCCCAGGGAAGCATCTAATCTCCTGGTCTGGCTTTCCTCAACCTGTAACCACTGTTTCCCCCTTTACATTTTGTGTTTGACTGTCCTCTGTGCTTACAGTCCTCTGAACAGGTCTTGGGGTGTGGTGGTGGTTTAGTTGCTAAGTCATGTGTGACTCTTTTGTGACGCTGTGGACTCTAGTCCACCAGGCTCCTCTGTCCATGGAATTTTCAAGGCAAGAAGACTGGAGTGGGTTGTTCTTTCCTCTTCCAAGGGGATCTTCCCAACCCAGGGACCAAAGCCACAAATCCACTGTCAGGTGGGTTCTTTACCGACTGAATGACCAGGGAAGCAGGCCTTGGTCCAGCTCTGTTTAAGGCCCTCACATGCACTGTCCCACTTGTCAGAAAGGCCTGCCCTCTTCCCCCGGTAATTCCCACTGCTTATTCCTCATGCCTCAACCTGGAAGTCGCCTCCTCTCTGGAGTCTTCTGTGACCCTCCCTGATCCCATGCCTCCCAGGCTCCCTCCCCACCCATCCCCACTGGCTCACATATCACACTGCATTGCAGTTGCCTCTTTACCTGGCTCTGCCTCCAAATTAGCTGCCAGACTTGATGCTCAGGATCTGTGTCTTCCTTTCCATTGAATCCCCAGTCCTAGCTCATGGCCACCAAAAATGAATGCTTCCTGAATTGAATAACCAGGTGAAGGAGTGAATAAGGAAGAAAGCAGAAAGCAAAAATAATAATGGTACCCGACCACATCGCTAATGTGAAAATGAAAGGAGATTCTTTCATCCTTCTGCTAGCAACAACCAGACACCAAATTTGGCCAGTGACAAGTGCTCAGAGAACTGATGTTTCAGAGAACACTATTATACCAGCATTGGGTCAGAAAGTTAGGATGAACCAGGAGGGCCGTTCCTAGGGGCGACTCGACGTGTTGGTCGGAATGTCCGATGTTGGGCCACGCTAAAAGTGATGTAGTGCTCATGGCCTTCTTTTGAGTTTTCGGCCCCGTTTCGTTTCTCAACAAAGGTGGAAGACAACAGAAAAAATGGCTAAATCGAATTGATTTCGTCTGCTCTGACATATGATGGTATAGCTCTTTTGCATGATTGAACACAGCAGCCCACTGAAGAATTAAAAAATCTGTAATCCCCCCTCCTTTTTTTTTTCATAGTGTTTAGCCAAAACAAGCTGTGAAAGAATGTTAAATATATCATTTTGTTGGCACCATCTCACAAGTGAGTCAGTGAGCTTGCTCACATTTACCACTAAAATTGGATTCTAACTTCCTCAAAATTTATGACAACTGCTCCTTCTTGTGGCTTAAATGTTGACATATAATTAATTTAGGATTTCTTTCTAAGGCTTGCTGTCCAGGTTTGTACCTGCCACAGAAATATCCTTGAAAGTTTATCTGAAAACTGGAGCCATGAAAAAGGAAAACTCTACTGAAGCTTTGTAAAGCGGGTGGGCTATGCCAACAGGAAGGGCCCAGAGAGAAAGGGGAGAGACTGCCACGGTGGCTGGCTGCCGGCGGTTCCAGGTCGGGGACATGGGATTTGCAGTTGGGGGAAGCCTGGGTCCTTCCTTCCGGGTCGCTCTGATGTGTTTCCTCTCTGCTCGGCACGTGTCCTTTCATGAGATGACCAGGCGCTGGTCCAGCCCGTGAGTAACCCCGGGCTGGTACTTGGCCACCCTCGGATCAAGCTGGTCCCGATGCCCATGTCTCTTTATTGTCATGAGCTAGTGTAGAGGAGAAGGTGGCAGGAGCTACTGGAAATTATCACCTATTACCTGGCAGGCACTGATGTAGGGACTTTAGCCGTAAGCTCGTTTTATTTTATTGTCTCAGCTACCTGAAGAGTTAGAATTATGATCTTTGCTTTGTAGGTAGGAGAAAAACAAAACAAAACAAAACCCTGAGGCTCAGAGAGGTTAAGTGATTTATCAGCGATCACTCAGACTAGAGAGGAAGAGATGACAGACAGCTCATGTGTGCAGCGCTTCTGTGAGGCCCTGTCTCAAGGTAAGCCTTGGTGGTCGAGTCTCACCCCTCCACCCATCCTTGGAGGAGAGCCAGGGGTCCAGGAATGGGATCATTTGAGCAAGGTGCAGAAAGCTAGACAGTGCCCAAGTGTGGACGGCTACCCAGCCTGGCCAAACCACCGGCTAGGGCTTGCTCCCCACCATGCTGAGATGCCGGCAGACCTGGGCAGCTGTGTCCCTGCTTCCCTATCACATTCCACACGCCTAGGGGTGAGGGGCCCTTGACCTCACCTTGCTGGTTCCTGACAGCCTTGCTCCCAGAGAGTCTGGACATCACAGGCTACAGACTCAGGAAGGAGAAGCAGACAGTGAACAGAAGATACGTAGCTACTTCCAATCTATGAGGACTCCTTTCTGAAGCCCAGCCCCAGATTCATGTTGATGTTTGACAGAAAACAACAAAATTCTGCAAAGCAGTTATCCTTCAACTAAAAAATAAATTAATTAAAAAAAAGAAGCCAAGCCTCAGGATAGGGTCTTTTTATGGCACAGTCTGTAAAGGCAGCCCAGGAAACTCACCAAGCAAAGGTAGGAAAGGCCAGGTTCCCGTCCCCAGGTGGCCATCTCCCTGTCACCTGGCCATCACCTGTGTGACCTGGGGCCAGTCCTTTCTCATTCTAACACCTCTGCAAATCAAGCAACTTAATTTCCCATGTCTCCTTCTGCTTCCTGCTGGTGTTGTGACTTTGGAAAGTTACTTAACCTCTCTGAGCCTCTGTTTTCTTAACATTAACAGGAGGAGACTAATAGTCCCCAGTTCATGGGGTGATTGTAGAGACTAACTGGGTTGATGTGTGGATCTCAACAGCGAGTAGAGGGTAGGTTTACCCTCCCAGAAGGCTTTGGCAATGTCTAGAGACTTTTTTTTTTAATGCTTATTTATTTGGCTGTGCTGGGTCTTAGTTGTGGCATGCAGAGTCTTTAATTGCATGTGCGGATTTCTTAGTTGTGGTATGTGAGATCTAGTTCCCTGACCAGGGATTGAACCCAGGCTCCCTGCATGGGGAGCACGGAGTCTTAGCCAGTGGACCACCAGGGAAGTCCTGGAGATGTTTTTGATTGTCATGACTTGGAAAGGGGAGGAATGCTATTGGCATTTAGTATATACAGGACAGAGATGGTGCTAAACATTGTACAAAGCCCAGGTCAGCCCCTTGACAAAGAATTAGCCGATCTGAAATGTCAGTAGTGCCAAGTTGAAGATCACTGCTATAAAGCATTTAGAACTCTTCCTGGCATATAGTAAGCATTCAATAAACAATTTGTTATCATCAGTAGATTCACTTCTCCCCTTAATCCCCTGAAATATTTATTGGGAACCCACTCTGTGGTAGGTATATGTGAAATACTGCGATGAGAGAGGCATACACGGTCTGTCCTCCTAAAGGCAGCTGAGGCTACAGTCAGACATTAATCAAATACACAAACTCATGACTGCAAATTGTTGTGAAGCCGGAGAGTGTTGAGGGAGAAAAGGGAGGGCTGAGCAGGGCGATTTGACCAGGAACAAGGCAGTGAAGGCTCCCTGAAGACGTGGCATTGAAGCTGACAGCTCAGGATAAGCAGAAGGCAACCAGGAAAAGGACGATGGGGAAAGAGCTTCCGGCAGAAGAAACTGCCCCGAAAAAGCCCTGACCAGGGACCCTGCTGTGTGCTTCCTTCTGTGTACAAGTCTGCATTCATAGATAGGCACTACCAATGAGAAATCCCCCGTGCTCTTGCAGGGGGGTTGCAACATTGCATGTGCCTCCATCTAAAGGAAGTTCTCTTTAGCAAAGCCAAGGTCTCTGGGGGTACTGCCAGGTCCCCTGGGACTGCTGGAGGACTTTGGAGTTCTGCCATACTGGGCTTTGGAAATGACTCCCAGAGACCCAGAACCAACTGGTGTCATGCCTCAGGTATCCACTCTGTCCTGTCCCAGCTCCTTGATCTCTGGCTCACTTCTTCCCCAAGGCACTTCCTGGCCCTCCATCCTGCGTGCCTGGTCTGTCTTGGAAGAGTTAAACTAAGCCCCTGCCTGCCAGGACCTTAGGATTTAATATGAAAACTTCCAGTGAGTTCATGTGTTATGAAAGTGCCTTTTCCCTTCTTTAATCTTCAAAGTGACCAGCGACAAAAGCAGCACAGAAATTCCCTCTCAGGGCACCTCTGCATCTAAGTTGGAAATATTGGTGATAGCCGGAAGCCTTCTAACAGATGGGAGAATGGGTCCGCTGTGAGGGGCCCACTGTTAACCGTCTTTCAGTTACGCTGGGAGCCCACCCCCCGTCAGTCCCCATGCTGATTGCAGAGTTCTCTTATTCCTGAGCAGAAGCTGGGGGTGCAGCAAGACCTAGGCTGTAGCCACTGGCCTATGCTCTGCGCCGACCTCCAAGGGCTGACTTGACTCTGACATGAAATTGAAATGTAAATTCAAACTAGAGAGCGTGTCTGCTTTTTAGCACTCAACACTGGCCTTAGATTCCCTCCAGAATAACCTCTGCTTGTCTCACACTTTCCATCCTTGGGGGGGGCGGCGGGGAGGTGGTTGGGCAGAGGTGGTCATTGTTTCTTTGTAAGATGGTCCACTGGGCAGTGAGTTTCCTGAGAAAACTATACACATGTGTTTGCAGAGATGGATTGTGATTTTGGAGGCATCTTGTTCTGTGAAAATGTCTTAAAGCCTACACTGTGTAAAGCACATAGTAGGTATTCCATTTGAATCTATCATTATAGAACATACACTTGGACTTGAGGACTGTGTTTTTGTTGTGTTAGTTCTAGACACTCCAAAATCTTGTTCTCTAGCATTCTGACCAGTTCTCCTGCTGACCAAGCAATAATACCAACATGAAGAGATTATAATGATGTCTTGCATAAAAACCAAAATGGCACGTGAAGCCAGTGGCCTGGCCTCGTCGTCCTAGGAAGGTGCCATTTTGTTTATATTGCAATAAAAATTCCTTTTTGAAACAGCAGCTTTAGGTTAAATAGAAGTCTCATGGATGAGCAATCAAGTCCACCAATGTCAATGGATTTCATGTCAAGGTCTCCCCAGGCCTCTTAAGGTTACCTGTGAAAGGACAAGGGCAGAAAGGCAAGATCCCGTGTGTGGGGACAGAGAAGTGGGAGTGACTCAACAGCAGACATCCTGGCTGTCCCTGGGGGAGGATCTAACTTGGAGCACGTCAAGACTTGGAGTCATACTTTGCTGGTAAAGGCAGACCCTCCCTCAGTAATCTTTTTAGCATCCCACTTCTTCAAAGACACTTGGACCCCAAAGCCCTCATGCAGCCAGAAGACATGTGAATATCCCATCAGTTGCATCCAGGCAATAGATTGGAATCCTCCAGGTAGTTCACTCAATCTCAGAATGATAAATGATCAATCATTGCATTCCTCCTAAATGAAATTAAGATGTTAAGATATATTGCTTGGGGCTTCTGCATGGGATTCCTACAGTTGAATTTCCAACCGAAAATGTACTGCTGTGGAATTGCTGGGGAAGGGAGACATTTCGAATCTATGTTAAAGCAAAACATTTGACAGTGGAGAAGCCTGCTTCAGACATGTTAATTTCTTTCACATTTAAAAGTGATTAATCATCCCAAATACCGTGAAGCTAGAGCGTAATGCAAACTCTTGGAAGGGAAGGAAGATGCATGTGGCCTGATACTCCGAAGCGGAGGCTTTTGAAGGAGGCTGTAGGTGAGCTCATGTTGACAGACAAGAAGGACTGACGAAAAATTCATTTGAAAGGACAGAGTCTGGGCAAAACCCTCGGAATACATAGAAATCCACAGATTTACTTTTCAACTAGCCCAGAGCAAAATAAGGGGGAGGGGGAGGAGAAATGGGGGAGCAGAGAAGAGGAAGAACAGGAAGAAGTTGTTGTCTTGGAGGAAGTCCTTCTCTTCCAACAGGCGTATGTACAGCAACATAGACCTTACTTTCTTGGAAAGTCTTTCCAACTCGCTTGGCAGATCAGGTCCAGGCTCTGATTTGTTCCTGTAAACTGGGACTTGATGTCCTAGCGTGTGGATTCACCCCATGGCCTCACCACCTGCTAGCTGTGTGACTTTGAGTGTGTGTCTCTACCTCTGAAGCAGTGTAATGAGTTAATCGTAGCAACTTCTTCAGAGTGTCAAGGACTGGACACAGTAAATCAAAAGTGCTATCCTCAGTGACTGTTGCCAAGCCATTCTTCCTCCTTGGTACTTACTACAATTTTAATTAATAATCATGTGTTCAGTTTAATTATGTACTGAGCGTAATGTCTGACAGGCTCACTCGATGTGCATTCCGTGAAGTCAGAGCTAGTGCATGTCCTGTTCGGTCCTATGTCCCAGGACTTTGCATGGTTCTTAGCAGATGCTTTCACAGTTGTGAGGGAGAGAAGGAAAGAAGGAAGGAAAGATTCTCGTGCTTTTCATAAACATGCTTAAAAGCAATATAAAGTTCGATATGAAATTTGCATTTGTGTTTCACTTAACAATCCAGTTCACTATCGACTCTACTGACCAAAAATTCGGTACTTTTTTTTTTTTTTAACCTATTCTTTGATTTGCAAGGAGTATGGATCAGGGCTCACTGAGCTCAGAGACCCAGACTATCTCCAAAAGGCCTGACTGACTTCACTCAGTTGCTGGCTTGTGTTGACACGTTCCCCTCTCCACTAACCAAAGAGTCTGCCACTGCCCCAAGAAGGACGGTTCCTTTTGTTGCCGGAAACTCTGCTTTGGTGTTGCTTAGAACACACAAAAAAGTTTGAAGCATGTTTAAGTTAAAGTACAGTTAATCGAATGCAAACTCCACTCAGCCCCTATCTGCCAAAAAGAAACCATTTTAAAAATGATTTTCAGAATCCCTGACAATGCTGACTGTGCTTATGGCAGTGGGGTTGCCGGTCTTCGGCGGCCGCTGTGGGCGGCGTGTGAGCAGCATTCCACAATTAAAATCACAGTGAACTTGCCGCATCGGCCATCGCCGATCGGAACGCTGATGAGCTCAGTGGCCATGGCCAACCCAGGCCAGAGCTGCCAACAGCCAAAGGATCAGCCTCTCCCGATGTGTGTGCTCTGCCCAACTGGTTGCATGTTTAATTCTTCGCAGCTTGCTCTTCCTGCTGTTCTGGCCTCTCTCTCCCCTACCGTGTCTTAAAGAGCATAGCAGGCTGCACTGCCTCATCTAGCATGACCATCGGGCCCTGGTAGAGGTCAGCAGGCGCAGGCACCCTGCTCCCAGGTCTGATGACCCATCAGGTTAGGACTCCAGAAGGTGTGCTTCAGTGTCCTCCCCGCTCTGCCTCTGCCAGAGGTCCCTGTTTACTTCCGAAACTCCATCTGGAAGTGGCCCAAGCTGCAGCAGACGCAAAGAACCGCTGGGTTCACCACTTCTGCATACAAGTGGAGTCCCCCCCCCCCACCGCCTCTCTTCATATATGAAAGCTTGCTAAGTAGCATTTGTACCACGGTTACTTTGCAACACACCGAGGCCTTCAGCCCTTCCTGAAAAACGATTGTCTCTGTCTCTGGGCAGCTGAATGGAGCCCTGGGTTCCAGAGCCGTGGCAGTGAAGAGGTTAAGTCGCTCACCGGGTGGCGGGATCTGTGCTTTCCTGCCCGCACTTGCTCCTGGCCTCAGGCAGTGCCTGCTGTGTGGGGAGGGGGAGAGGGAGGTCTCGCCTGGACCCAGGTGGCCGGCAGGCCAACTGTGTTATTAAGAAACAGGGATCGCAAAACCTTGATCTTCAAAAGAGACCCCTAATTAGTCGCCAGCCCCAAGAGTAAATGGCATTCCACCTCAGCCTGGCGTTGTGGGAAGGGCGCCTTCCAATCCAGGGGACTAATTGCCATTATTGGCTCTGTGAAGATCCTGCTGTAAACACTTGTCATCCGAGCCACTTCTGGTCTGCAGACCTGAGATAGTAAACTGTTCCTGCGTGCTTCAGACTCCCTCAGATGTCCCAGTTCCTCTCTCTAGGTGGGCCATCTCATTCCCGACCCCTCCCTCTTGCTCTGATGAGATTTTCCAAGATTTTCCTAAAGCTGAATCTTTGTCAAGAAGGGATTTGAAAACATGTTTTCCTTTATTCTCATCTGAATGTGAAAACATATTCTTAAAAGTAAACTTTAATTGCAAGCAGAAGAGATTTATCACGAATCTAACAGGGCATAAGCTTCTGGCCCCTCAAGAACACAGATCTTTCCCCAGGTCCTGCTGCTGCTGCTACTAAGTTGATTCAGTTGTGTCCGACTCTGTGCAACCCCATAGATGGCAGCCTTCCAGGCTCTCCTGTCCCTGGGATTCTCCAGGCAAGAGCACTGGAGTGGGTTGCCATTTCCTTCTCCAATCCATGAAAGTGAAAAGTGAAAGTGAAGTCACTCAGTCGTGTCCGTCCGACTCTTAGCGACCCCGTGGACTGCAGCCCACCAGGCTGCTCCATTCATGGGATTTTCCAGGCAAGAGTACTGGAGTGGGGTGCCATTGCCTTCTCCGCCCCAGGTCCTGGGAGAGGCCTTAACAGTGTGTTCTTGTGACCATGTCATTTTGTGAAGTTTGAACCAGTCAACTGTCAGTCAGTCTTTTTCTCAGAGAGCCCACCAAACACAAAACCAAGGTGTGCGCTGCAGTACTCAGTGTATCTCTTTTATTTCATGCACTCTGGTTGCTCCTAGAGATAAATATGTTTTCCCTGTTCTTAGACTTTTTGCTTCTTGGTCCTGTTTGGCATCTGTGAAGGGCAACTTCTTCAGGCCCCATCCAGGATGCCATGTTTTGTCTGAGTTTACTCTTGAACTTGGGGACTGTGTCAAGACCCTGGATCCATCCCCTTTAGGGGCAGCCCAGATAACACCAAACTCAGAGGGCAACAGAGGCCAACCTAGAGAGAGGTTTGGGGGCCACAGGAATTTGGGGCTGTGGTTCCCATATGTCAGAGAGAGAGACTGAGGAGGATGGCAGTGAATACTTTCTGAATGTCCTTGTGAAACTTGAGTTTTCTTTTTTAAAGTTTATTTATTTGTTTATTTGGCCGCCTCTGGTCTTAGTTCTGGCCTGGGGCCTCAGTAGTTGTGGCATGCGGGCTTAGTTTCTCTGAGGCGTGGGAATCTTAGTTCCCAACCAGGTTTACACCTGTATCTCCTGCGTTGCAAGGCAGAGTCTTAACCACTCGGTCAGCAGGGAAGTCCCAGTATGTGAGTTTTCTATTCACCTTTAGGATTGGCTTTTATCAAGCATCTCGGGGCCCTGAGATGACATGTGCCACACATACGGTCATAGCAAGCTATGTGGCAGGACCAAATGCCATGTAATGTCAGAGAGCCTGTTTCCTCAAAAGCTGAGCTTCAGAACTGTTTCATGAGAGAGATAAGGAGTCCCCCTTACTCAGCAATATCTCCTTTGTGTGAACAGTGCAGGGTGCGACAGGAAGGTGTGAGTTCTATACACAAGGCTTAGGATATTTGCTTATAGGATTCCATTGTCTCCACGATGGAGCTGATGGTTTTACTTCTGTAGGTGACCCAATAACCTCAGACAACCGTGAGGACACAGAGGTGCTGTATTCCCAAGAGGTGGGGTTCCCAAGATGACAGGGCCACTTTCCTCCCTCTCCAGGGCCAGGGAGGGGGGAATTGTATTTGTCAAATCATCTCCAAAAAGATTCCCAAAGCATGATTTGAACCTATACGTTTCACTGATTAGAAATGTTAGAAATTTTATGCCAAACTTTTGGTTATTTTAACTAGTTCAGAGAAGAAAGACTAACATGGGTTTTGACAACAAACAAAACCAGTTTTTGTTCTATCAGTAATGTTTAAAAGATTCCAATTTCAAACTAAACACAATGTGTGGTTATTCTGTCAGCGATTTATACAGCCACCAGGGCGCCACAGCTACACACTGCATACATCATTGTATTTTTAAAATGTACTTAATGAACTTTTTTTTTCTTTTCTAGTAACTACTTCATTGCCTTAAATGAATGCATTCCAATAGAATTTGTAACAAATGACCACTTTGTGTTTGCATTAATGCCAAACACGTTTAACAAATTTTTAACAAGGAACCCTGGCAAAATGCCAAACTCCTAGAGGGACACTGAAGGAATGCTATAAATTTAAACTAGATTTTACCTTTTCACTTAGCTCAGCAAGTGTCTTAGGTGTCTTACTATCTCAGGATTGTGGCATTTCTATTTTATGTCAGATAAGTAGTACATTTTCATTACTTTTACAACTTAGCTTGTACCTATTTCCACAGGACTTTTAAATCTATGCAGCTGTGTCTGGAATAATATGATGGCAGCTTCGAAATAGATCTTTACTTCTGCACAATTTGTATCTTTTAAGGGTTGGTGGATGCATGTCTGTATATACATTTCTTACCAAAATATCTTATAGTGTGCAATTATCTTACAAATTTTACAATGTTTATATTATACTGTCAAGCAATTAAATGTAAAAGCAATTGATTATACATGTGGTTCTCAAGTGGGGGCCATCTTGCTTACCCCCACCCCAGGGGAGTTTGGCAACATTTGGAGACATTTTTTGTTGTCAATATTGAGAGGCATGATGCTACTGGCTTCTAATGGACAATGGCCCAGGATGCTGCTAATAAGCACCCCATAAGGCACCAGACAGTCCTCACAACAAGTACCCAGCCCACAGTAAGTGTCCTCTAGTAAACGTCCACAGTGCCAAGACAGAAATTGTGGAGTAGAATGACAAAGGCATTTAGCTGGTAGGCAGTCTCTCGGGTTCANAACACACCGAGGCCTTCAGCCCTTCCTGAAAAACGATTGTCTCTGTCTCTGGGCAGCTGAATGGAGCCCTGGGTTCCAGAGCCGTGGCAGTGAAGAGGTTAAGTCGCTCACCGGGTGGCGGGATCTGTGCTTTCCTGCCCGCACTTGCTCCTGGCCTCAGGCAGTGCCTGCTGTGTGGGGAGGGGGAGAGGGAGGTCTCGCCTGGACCCAGGTGGCCGGCAGGCCAACTGTGTTATTAAGAAACAGGGATCGCAAAACCTTGATCTTCAAAAGAGACCCCTAATTAGTCGCCAGCCCCAAGAGTAAATGGCATTCCACCTCAGCCTGGCGTTGTGGGAAGGGCGCCTTCCAATCCAGGGGACTAATTGCCATTATTGGCTCTGTGAAGATCCTGCTGTAAACACTTGTCATCCGAGCCACTTCTGGTCTGCAGACCTGAGATAGTAAACTGTTCCTGCGTGCTTCAGACTCCCTCAGATGTCCCAGTTCCTCTCTCTAGGTGGGCCATCTCATTCCCGACCCCTCCCTCTTGCTCTGATGAGATTTTCCAAGATTTTCCTAAAGCTGAATCTTTGTCAAGAAGGGATTTGAAAACATGTTTTCCTTTATTCTCATCTGAATGTGAAAACATATTCTTAAAAGTAAACTTTAATTGCAAGCAGAAGAGATTTATCACGAATCTAACAGGGCATAAGCTTCTGGCCCCTCAAGAACACAGATCTTTCCCCAGGTCCTGCTGCTGCTGCTACTAAGTTGATTCAGTTGTGTCCGACTCTGTGCAACCCCATAGATGGCAGCCTTCCAGGCTCTCCTGTCCCTGGGATTCTCCAGGCAAGAGCACTGGAGTGGGTTGCCATTTCCTTCTCCAATCCATGAAAGTGAAAAGTGAAAGTGAAGTCACTCAGTCGTGTCCGTCCGACTCTTAGCGACCCCGTGGACTGCAGCCCACCAGGCTGCTCCATTCATGGGATTTTCCAGGCAAGAGTACTGGAGTGGGGTGCCATTGCCTTCTCCGCCCCAGGTCCTGGGAGAGGCCTTAACAGTGTGTTCTTGTGACCATGTCATTTTGTGAAGTTTGAACCAGTCAACTGTCAGTCAGTCTTTTTCTCAGAGAGCCCACCAAACACAAAACCAAGGTGTGCGCTGCAGTACTCAGTGTATCTCTTTTATTTCATGCACTCTGGTTGCTCCTAGAGATAAATATGTTTTCCCTGTTCTTAGACTTTTTGCTTCTTGGTCCTGTTTGGCATCTGTGAAGGGCAACTTCTTCAGGCCCCATCCAGGATGCCATGTTTTGTCTGAGTTTACTCTTGAACTTGGGGACTGTGTCAAGACCCTGGATCCATCCCCTTTAGGGGCAGCCCAGATAACACCAAACTCAGAGGGCAACAGAGGCCAACCTAGAGAGAGGTTTGGGGGCCACAGGAATTTGGGGCTGTGGTTCCCATATGTCAGAGAGAGAGACTGAGGAGGATGGCAGTGAATACTTTCTGAATGTCCTTGTGAAACTTGAGTTTTCTTTTTTAAAGTTTATTTATTTGTTTATTTGGCCGCCTCTGGTCTTAGTTCTGGCCTGGGGCCTCAGTAGTTGTGGCATGCGGGCTTAGTTTCTCTGAGGCGTGGGAATCTTAGTTCCCAACCAGGTTTACACCTGTATCTCCTGCGTTGCAAGGCAGAGTCTTAACCACTCGGTCAGCAGGGAAGTCCCAGTATGTGAGTTTTCTATTCACCTTTAGGATTGGCTTTTATCAAGCATCTCGGGGCCCTGAGATGACATGTGCCACACATACGGTCATAGCAAGCTATGTGGCAGGACCAAATGCCATGTAATGTCAGAGAGCCTGTTTCCTCAAAAGCTGAGCTTCAGAACTGTTTCATGAGAGAGATAAGGAGTCCCCCTTACTCAGCAATATCTCCTTTGTGTGAACAGTGCAGGGTGCGACAGGAAGGTGTGAGTTCTATACACAAGGCTTAGGATATTTGCTTATAGGATTCCATTGTCTCCACGATGGAGCTGATGGTTTTACTTCTGTAGGTGACCCAATAACCTCAGACAACCGTGAGGACACAGAGGTGCTGTATTCCCAAGAGGTGGGGTTCCCAAGATGACAGGGCCACTTTCCTCCCTCTCCAGGGCCAGGGAGGGGGGAATTGTATTTGTCAAATCATCTCCAAAAAGATTCCCAAAGCATGATTTGAACCTATACGTTTCACTGATTAGAAATGTTAGAAATTTTATGCCAAACTTTTGGTTATTTTAACTAGTTCAGAGAAGAAAGACTAACATGGGTTTTGACAACAAACAAAACCAGTTTTTGTTCTATCAGTAATGTTTAAAAGATTCCAATTTCAAACTAAACACAATGTGTGGTTATTCTGTCAGCGATTTATACAGCCACCAGGGCGCCACAGCTACACACTGCATACATCATTGTATTTTTAAAATGTACTTAATGAACTTTTTTTTTCTTTTCTAGTAACTACTTCATTGCCTTAAATGAATGCATTCCAATAGAATTTGTAACAAATGACCACTTTGTGTTTGCATTAATGCCAAACACGTTTAACAAATTTTTAACAAGGAACCCTGGCAAAATGCCAAACTCCTAGAGGGACACTGAAGGAATGCTATAAATTTAAACTAGATTTTACCTTTTCACTTAGCTCAGCAAGTGTCTTAGGTGTCTTACTATCTCAGGATTGTGGCATTTCTATTTTATGTCAGATAAGTAGTACATTTTCATTACTTTTACAACTTAGCTTGTACCTATTTCCACAGGACTTTTAAATCTATGCAGCTGTGTCTGGAATAATATGATGGCAGCTTCGAAATAGATCTTTACTTCTGCACAATTTGTATCTTTTAAGGGTTGGTGGATGCATGTCTGTATATACATTTCTTACCAAAATATCTTATAGTGTGCAATTATCTTACAAATTTTACAATGTTTATATTATACTGTCAAGCAATTAAATGTAAAAGCAATTGATTATACATGTGGTTCTCAAGTGGGGGCCATCTTGCTTACCCCCACCCCAGGGGAGTTTGGCAACATTTGGAGACATTTTTTGTTGTCAATATTGAGAGGCATGATGCTACTGGCTTCTAATGGACAATGGCCCAGGATGCTGCTAATAAGCACCCCATAAGGCACCAGACAGTCCTCACAACAAGTACCCAGCCCACAGTAAGTGTCCTCTAGTAAACGTCCACAGTGCCAAGACAGAAATTGTGGAGTAGAATGACAAAGGCATTTAGCTGGTAGGCAGTCTCTCGGGTTCAGGAAGGTATTAATTTAAGAAAAAAAATTACAACTAAAGCAAGCTCAATGTTTTTTTTTTTTTTTTTTTTAATTACGTAGAGTAACTGACACTGATGCGTGGCAGATTTCTGACTTGTGCTTCTGCCACCATCTGACCGTTGAGAAGCAAAGCAGGCCCATGGTAGCTGGGCCTGAAGTGTCAGCACTGGGGGTGGCTGGAGGCCCGAATGTGGCACCTGCTCAAGCTGGCCAACGCAGGCTGGGAGCTGCCGTGCCGAAGGCCACCCAGGGCGGTGGGAATGGTCTCAAGACCACACCTGGGGGCAGGCAGGGGTTCCATACCCATGAGAAGATAGTTTTAGATGTTTCACGGGCAAGCACTTTCATTTTAATAGCTATGAAATTATTAGAAGATATATTCATTAAGAAGGCTGAGCGCCAAAGAATGGATGCTTTTGAACTAGGGTGTTGGAGAAGACTCTTGAGAGTCCCTTGGACTACAAGGAGATCCAACCAGTCCATTCTGAAGAAGATCGGCCCTGGGATTTCTTTGGAAGGAATGATGCTAAAGCTGAAGCTCCAGTACTTTGGCCACCTCATGTGAAGGGTTGACTCATTGGAAAAGACTCTGATGCTGGGAGGGATTGGGGGCAGGAGGAGAAGGGGACGACAGAGGATGAGATGGCTGGATGGCATCACTGACTCGAAGGGCATGAGTCTGAGTGAACTCCGGGAGTTGGTGATGGACAGGGAGTCCTGGCGTGCTGCGATTCATGGGGTTGCAAAGAGTGGGACACGACTGAATGACTGAACTGAACTGAACTGATATTCGACAAATCGTGACTGCACTGGGATATTACAGCAAATCTTTCTTTAGAAGGAAATTTGGTTTTAGAAAAGGTTTTTGAAGAAAAATATTAGTTTACGGTGGCAGGTATTATAGAAAGGTCACAAAAACTGGGACAGTAAGCATAAAAGACCGAGCTTGGGGAAGTCCTGGCTTTAGGGTGAAGAGACTGTGCTCTGGAGTCAAGGTGCTGTGATTTCACATCAAGCCCCAGGAAGATGGGAATCTAACCAAAAGCACGTATTGCTTCTCTGGTAGCTCAGATGGTAAAAGAATCTGCCTGCCCAGTATGGGAGACTCAGATTTGATCCCTGGCTCAAGAATATCCCCTGGAGAGGGCAATGGCTACCCACTCTAGTATTCTTGCCTGGAGAATTCCCTGGACAGAGGAGCCTGGTGGGTTACAATCCATGAGGTCACAAAGAGTCTGAAACAACTGAGCAACTAACACACACACACTAACACACACACACACACTTCCCTTAAGCTTCTGTTTCCTCACTGTTAAGGGAGGGTCAACCAGGTCAGTGTCATAGATCTGTCCAGTTTGTTGGAGATAGTTCTCTCAAAAGCACAGAGCACCCTTGCTGGCAGGCAGTGTGCACGCAATGTTGGCTATGAATAATTCTGACCACAATAATAATGGCAAAAATAAAATCTCAGGCACAGCAGTCTATGCTGCCATTTTGTCATACACATCTGAATTCATCCAAATCCCTTCACTTAAAGCCTTGCGGATGAGTTGCACCCCACTGCACAGAAACACAAGGAAAAGATGAAATCTGGGGACTCTCGGGGCCCCCATCCCACCCAGCAGGCTATACATCCCAACAGCAGTTATCAATTCTGAGCTAAGGGCTTGCTGGGCCCACCACTAGCCCCAGCCCTTTGGGCTCTCAAGTGTTACATTTTATTGCCCTGTGGAGCCTTAGGAGGCCGCTTGCAAGGTTACATGTTACTCTCCACTCATATTTTTGAATTATGGCTTCAAGGTGGTTGCTCCTATCAAGAAAAGTAAATGATTTAACATAATTTGTTGCCACTTTGATCACAACAATAATAAATAAATCTTCATGAGGAAAAGGAGAAATCCATTCCACCCAAAAGATGTTAAGTAATAACACAGATGTAGTTACAGATTTTTATCTTTTTTTTTTTCCAAGCAGAAACAACTTTGTTGGGTTTTCCTGGGAATAGAGTTGCTGGGTGGAGTTGTCCTTCGGGATGCCCACTACCCCAAGAATGAACAGTTCTTCTCTTCAGACTGTTGTTCATTAGCCTATCAGGCACTGGCTTTTATGTGGGCACTATGTGCGATGTCAGGGGCATCCAAAGCTGCTGTGAATGGGTGTCTGTTTTTGTACCTGGGGGCACTCTGCACACATTTGGAAAGCACATGGAGCGTAATGGACATTAACCCAGATGTCAAAAATAGCCTGCGTTTTACTACTGTTATTAAACAGTTTCCCCTTTAACCCCTCCATGTTTACCAAAGACCCCTTTCTCCCAGCCTGTTTCTGCAAATCACTACTGAAAGGGCAAGAGAAGAAAGCCATAATCCGGCAGGTGTCTTTATCCCAAAGAAAAACAGTCTGAAGGAATATTTGTGAGACACCACACGTTTATAGCCTGCTCTCCTGGGGGTGCTTGTCCTGGGGCGAAATCGACTGCTGCGCCCAGCTCACCGGCATCCTCCCCCTGCCCTGATACCCCACCCCTGCACACCAACTGCAGGATTCCCTTAGAAAAAAACAAGTCAAGAGCATTGATCCCATTCAGTACTGTTTTTTTCACAATAAAAATAGCTTTCTTTTCTGCTCTAATACTCATTACACATTCTCTGGCTTAAAAAATCCAAAAAGTGTAACCCCCCCCCAAAAAAAAATCAAAAGGAGAAAATTTTAATGCACCACCCAGAAAAGATAATTATTAAGAATATTCTGGCATATGCATTTATGAGTATGGATATGGTGATGCAAAAATGAGACTGAACTGTATGTATGGAATTATGATTTTTTTTAAATTTATTTTGGCTCCGTTGGGTCTTTGTTGCAGCGCGTGAACTTCTCTAGTTGGGGTGCATGGACTTAGTTGCCTCGCAGCATGTGGGATCTTAGTTCCCCCAACAGGAATTGAATGCTTGTCCCTTCACTGGAAGGCAGATTCTTAAGCACTGGGCCACCAGGGATGTCCCCTGTAATCTGCCTTTTTCATTGAAAAAATATGGACATCTTTCCATGTTAAAAAATATTAGAATAAAATTGTCATGTAGTCAGTAAATCTTACGCATGACTGTCACAGCTCCCTGTTAATTCCTTTCAAGCACAAAATTTTCTTATTTATTTCTAATAAATAAGAAGTAGATAATGTCTAGCTTATTATTTGATCACTCTTATTTATATATCTACTTGCTTTTTCTCTTATTCTTGAAAATACTGGCTCTGTGAGGGCACAGATGTTGTCTGTTATTTTTACTGTTGTATCCTTGGCAGCAAGCACGCCGTCTGGCACAGAAAGGAAGTATATTAGTTTTCTACGCTGCATCAAATCACCACAAACTTAGTGGCTTAAAACAATACTCATTTATTATCTCAAAGTTCTGTAAGTCAGACAACCATTCATGCTCCACTGAATTCTATTCTTAGACTTATAAGGCCAAAGTCAAGACTTTGGCTAGATTTAACCTGGCTAGATTTAACCTGGAGGGTCTGGGGAAGTACCCACATCTGAGCTCATTTAGGTTGTGGCAGAAATTAGTTCCTTGTGGTTGTAGGACTGAGGTTCCTATTTCCTTGTTTGCTATTAGCTGCTGGCTTCTCTTGGATCTGGCAGGACATTACCAGGTCCTTGCCCTGTGGCCCCCTGCATCTCAGCACAGCAGTTCCCTCTTATGTTGCAAATTTTCCTGAGTTTCTTCTACCAGCAAGAGAAAAGTCTCTGCTATTAAAGGGCTCCCATGATTAAATTAGGCCCACTCATTTTCTCAAGTGATTAGTAACCAAAATTATATCTATAAAGTTGTAATCATGGTGTGAGATATTCATAGTCCCAGTGCCAGGGATTACAGCAGGAAATCTTTGGGGTTTGGGGGAACTTTAGGATTCTACCTGTTCCAGCTGCCCTCCAATACCTGTGGGAAGAGTGAGTGAATCAACTTGTTCATTGAATGCCCATGGTACAGAGGATGCTAAGTGAACAACACTGGCCTGACCCTGCTCTCATAGGGCTTGCAGCCTCGACCAATGTTGTTTGGTAGAAATATATCGCCAGCCACATCTGTAGTTTTGAGTTTTCTAGTTTCTAGTAGCCACATGGAAAAGAGTAATAAGATACAGATGAAATTAACTCTAAAAATATATTTAATTTTATCCAATATATCCAAGGTATCACCGGAGCACACTTTACACTTACAGTACATCTCAAGATGGACTAGCCCCACTTTAAGTGCTGTGTAGACACACATGTTCAGTGGCTGCCATATTGGACAGTGAAAGTCTAGGAACGTCACAGAAGGGGGGCGGTGCCATGTGTGTGACATTTCCTGTGCACCATCCCACACTCAAGAGGGTCAGGAAAGATCTCCAAGGAAGAAGTGCAATCTAAACTGAGACTGAAGAATAAGTAGGAATCAGTCAGGTCAAGGGTTCATGTGAATGCATGTCAGAAAGACAAGTCTGTGCAATGAGGAGGAAAGAGAGCTTTAGGACTGCAGAAGCCAGTTCAGCTTAGGGGGAATGTGAAGTGTGGAGCTGGGGAGAGAGGCCAGCGAGCCAGGAGTCCACCCTCCACCCTGACAGCAACGGGGCTGTAAATGAAGGCTGTAACAGGGAATGCAAGATGAAGTAGATGTTGCTGTGGAAATACCATTGCTGCTTGTGCTGGTGAGAATGCAGAGGGGTGCTGAAGGAGAGGACGCTGGGTGTGTGCGGAGCGGTGGGGGTGGGGGTTGGGGGCTGCTGCAACTATCCAGGCCAGGAGGGCAGGCCAGAGATTATCTCACTGTGGGTGGCTGCCCAGATTGCCTCCTTGGTAGAAGCCAGGATTCCTTTTTTAAAAATCTTAAAAAGTATATGCTTCTTTGCTCCTCAGGGAAGCTTCATTTGCCTTTGCAACTCTTGGTATTGTCATCTGAGATTTCTTTTTTCCTTCAAATCCATTTAGACCTACTGGCAAATGGGTTGTCTGATGGAAGGAGCGGCGACACTTTTTGAGAGTTCCCTTTCCCGCAGTGTAAACCTTACCCTGAAGCAGTGTGTTGCAGTCTCTAGGCACTGTATTCTGCCTTGTGACCTGTTACCCAGCTGGAAATCTTTGTCTCGACTGAATAAATGACTGTTCTTTGCTACTTTATCTTGGAAAAACATCAAGGACATGGGACATTCGCCATAATTGTTTTTCACTCATTTCCCCAATCTGTAAAATATGACCGGCGTATTTTAGTACTACTTTGGGTTTCTCTTTACCTTTTAATCATGTGGCCTTTTAATATATTGGTCAGCCCCTTAAAAGGACGATTAAGAAATGCTTAATGCACAAAAGAATTAGAGCTATGCACAGCTCATGAAGCAGAAAGCGTGCTCTGACTTAGAATTTTCATACAAGGTTTCGCTGAGATTTTATGTGCCAGAATGAGTAATATGATCTGCTCTAGGAACTCCCTAGCTCTCTGGCTCTGCAAAAGTCATTTTTTGCCCCAATTCAAGTTTCTTAACCAGAAGGGTTACACCAAACTCCTCAGAGTATGAATTAGCCGAGTTCATCCAAGCCACATATTTCATTTGCACTGCTTAACGAGGGTTCAGCATAAATACCTACCTGTGCAGACACTGGGATCTTTGGTTGGCTCATTAGTCAGTGTGACTTGAGAAATGCTGTGTATCAGCCACCAAATCAGACAGCTCAGGCTGTATGTAAAAACTGGCTCACACGTGTGTGAGTCGGGTGTGTGTGTCTGTGTCTGTGTTTGATCTTTCCCCTCCCCGCCTGATTCCCCAGATAGCTGCACTACTGCCATGTGCCCGGAAACTCCCAGAGTATTCCAAGGCAATATGTGAGTGATAACCATGCAGGCACACAACGTCCAGCATCAGTAGGGAAGAAAGTCATCATCTGAGGGTTCGATGTGGGATGGTCCTCTCTTCTTACCCGTTCTACTGTTTCTTCGCATGCGGCAGTTGTATGCCACACCCTGGGACCCTTAATGGGGACTGCGAGAAAGCTTGAGGTGCTTCAGGATACCTCTTCCCCAGGGCCTGAAATACGCACATGGCTGACTGTTGCACTTATGTCTAGGGCTAAACATATACACACAAGCCCCAGGATGGTGGGGATGATAGCCAACTTCATTTCACTCTGCTCTGGTTAAGGAGATACTAATATTCTTTTTTAAGTTATGCTTTTATTGTGGTAAGATACATACTAAAAATTACCACTGTAACCAGTTTCAGTATACAGTTCGGTGGCATTTAACACATGCATGGCATAATTCAACCAACACCACTAGCCATTTCCAGAATTTATTACCACAAACCAAAATTCTGTGCCCATTCAAAAATAACTCTCCATTCCTCTCTCCCCTCAGCCCCTGTAATCTTATTTATTTTGTGCATCTTTGAATCTGTCTATTCTAGATGTTCCATGTAAGTGGAATCATATAGTATTTGTCCTTTAGTGACTGGTTTATTTCACTTATCGTGATGTCTTCAGGGTTCATCCACATGGTAGCATGAATCAGAACGTCATTTGTTTTGAGGGTTGAGTAACATTCTGTGGTGCATATATACTACCTTTTGGTTGTTGTCAGTAAGGCTTCTGAGAGCATTTGTGTGCAAGCAGTCTGTGTAACTCCCTGCTTTTCATTCTTCCAAGTATATACCTTGGAATGAAATTTTCTGTGTTCTTTTAAATTTTCTCTCTTAGAAGGTCTGTAAGTGAATGCTCAGTTTTCTGGTGTCTCGGCCATCTTTAATTCTCTAATATCTAAAAAGTCAAGTTTAAAAATAATTAAAAAACCATACTCATGGAAGAAAACCATGGAGGGGAAAAAATGTTGACACATAATCTCTGTAACATTTGGGCTTATTTCTGTTCCCTTTCTTCTTGCTTATCAAGAGACATCTCTAAGTGAACTATTTTAAAAAAGGCATCTTCCTCAGATGTGTTTGCAGGACATGATTTAACTTCCTCTTCACCTCCTCACTCTGTTCTTCCTCTGCATCAGCACCCTCCCTGGTCCCCATTAGCCCTGATCAAAGAGAGGGGTGGAGGGTGGGCACGGGGGAGGGAGTGTTTACCCGTAGTACCTCCAGCCTCCTGCCAGTTCCTCTCCCTGCTAACGTCTGTGCTTTCTTGTTGCAGCTATCAGAAGGGCTGACTAAAGGGCAAGCGCAGCTCTGCAGCAATATTCTGATAATCTATTGCAGTGCAGCTCACATCACTGTTCACCACCACCTGCAGCGCCATGGAGACTGAAGAGGAGCTTTCACCTTCATTGCTGAGCACGGTTCTGTCCGACTCAGTGTTTCCTTCACCATCTCATGTCCTTTCCCATGGATTCAGACACGCTGGAGAGGAGAATGTGGAGGAGGAGGAGACAATGGCAGGGCCTCCATTGTTTGGTCGGGATTCGGGCATTTAAAAAAAATGTGTTCATCTCTTCTGAATGTCATTATTTGATAACATTTTACTTGTGTTACTTAAACTTCACTGGATGAATCTGAACTCCATGGGATCGTAACTGTGGATTCAGCTTCTGTTGGACAGCTAGCTTCATCTCCCGTCTCTCTGCTGGTTCGGTCTAAGTGGTCATCTCTAATGCACTAGATTATCAAAAAGTGTGAATTCTGTGAGTGAGTGAGTGGTGCTGGTAGTGTTTGTATACCGAGATGCATGGAGTGTTTGACAGAGAAACCAAAGCACCAAAAATGGTGAGCCTTTACCCTCCTCTATTTCTTTAACCTGCGGTTTGAAGAACCACATTTCGATGGTGGAACCAGTCGTTACCTCTGGGCCAGGTTGGAAATGAAATCAATTCTTTAAACCACTAATACTTGCCAAGAAATCGCCTTATGAGAACATGGTGTGTGTCTCTGACAGTGCATGGCGCATCTAAATCGATCGTTCATAGTTCTGTTGACCTTGTGTTTGTGCTAGGGAGTGGCTGCAGCCTGAGGCACCGGCATATTTCTATCCCATGTGTGTCACGCTTCCCCCACAGTGGGGCCGCAGCCGAGCCTCAGACTCTCGCCATTCCCGTACATCCGGGTCTCCACGAAGAAGCTGGGACTCATTCATACTCAAAATCCAAACGCTGTCCCAACAGCGAGTGTATGCTTAGATCTTCTGTAACTGAAAGGTCATTTCTCATTTTTCTTTTTGAAAAAAAAGTCTCCAACATGGATTCCAAAACATTTTCAGCATCAAACATGAAAACATTGATGAATGAGGAATAATCACAAAAGCTATGTATCTGTATATAGCTCTACACAACATGTTTGTGGTACAGAGTCATTATTTAAAGCACATGCCAGGGAGAGAGACCACATTTTCAGGTCTTTTACATACAGTGACATGGTCCTGGGGATAATTAAACTCCTCCTGCTTCCTCTGAGATTAAAAAAAAAAACAGAAAGAAAGTTGTTGTAACTTCATGAAACTTGTGACTGAGTCTGGAAAACATGTACAAATCTTGTATTGATCCATTTCCTTGTCAATGAAAGAAACCCTTCCACATGTATGCAAGTGGGGGATGAAAACCTGCATTTCTAAAGGACAAACAGTGAATTTAAGCATGAGTGGCCTTAATAAATATAGTCGTCTTTCTTTGCTGCTGTGGAAAGGATTCTAAGCAGATGTTCCTGAAGTCTTGCATTGAATTTAGTTGTTATTATTACTTCTTAAAATGTTGGTGCAATTAACTCTGGACCTCTCTCGTGAGCCATAGAGATATTTAAAAGTCAGACACCTTATTTATCTATCTGAGAAGACGAAACTGTGTCTGGGTTGCGCTATTCATCCTTGGTGCATTAAGAGTAGTATATTCAAGCAGGTTTCTTGCTTCTGGCTTTGTTCTTGTCCTTAAGTATCGCGAATTGTGTAAAGCTCTCATGTTGCACAAGCAATCCAAATACATTCATGTTTAATAAGTTTGTCCTTTAACTATCAAGGCAGTCTAGGTCTTGACTGGAAAAACAAGCAGAGTTCTTCACAAAAGTTATTTTGCACATTTTGACATAATGTCTCCCTGAAAACCCAGGCCTCCTCCAACTCATGGCTGTGAACAATCTGAGCATCCTTAAACAGGCGGCCTCACTGCCTCCTACAGCCGGATCCTGATCTGCACTCTGCCACTGAATACTTGAAGTAGGAAAGCCACTAGGCAGTGAGTGTCCTAGAAGCGGAGAAAGCAACTGACCATGAATAGTTAGCGATTTCCCAGTGTGTGCCAATTCTGTCCCAGCTGTTGTTTTGAGGGCTCATTTTTGCCCTGCTTTTGTTTGCCTAAAGTATTACTGATGTTCCTTTTATGGGACAATTATCACTTAGTCCCTTAAAAATTAAATTATGTCTAATATAGCATCTTTCCATTATGGATCATGTTATATTCTCTGATGTTGAGGGGCTACCAAAAAATTCCCTTTTCAGATATTAAAAATAGTTTGTGTTTACAGCAAGCAACTGTGCTGTTGGGAAGATGTTTCCTTTGCACAGACTTTAGCAGGTTTCCCCCTTGATCATAATCCAGTTGAGAAAGTTGAGGCTGACATTTAGGAGAAGTTGGTCTTCTTGCTTTGTGCAAAAGCAAGCTTGTACTTTATACCCCTTTTGATTTCAATGTACAGTCTCAATTTTGTACTTAATGATTTTTGTGTATCCAGTATGCACGTTAACAGCGTGTCAACTTTCATTTAAAAGTGGGTTTCCATTTACTTTTTAAACAGTGTTCATGACGAGACCTCAAATGTGTTGACATAAGCTCTATCTGAGATGTTTTTGTGTTGAGTGGCGTTTGAATGCTGCCAGGGGTCAGTGTATCTAATTCCCAGAGACCCTCGTTTGATAGTGCTTCTTGTAATATTTCTCCAAGTGAGTGGCATGTGGGTTGTGATATTGACCATGTGATTATGGACTTCGATATGAAAAAAATAAATAAAACTAAGGAACCCTCAGAAACTACCAGTGGGCATGTAGTAGCCAGTCATTGTAACCTCGTGTCTAGTAGAAGTACAGCGTACAAGGTATGTACAGTTCATGACTTTGTTATCATGTGTATGAGAAGTACTTTGTGCTGATCGCCTTATTTATATTCATCAAATAAACTTTGTTTCTTTCTGAAGCGGGTTCATTCCATCTCGAATAAATGCTCCAACTGTGATGGTTTCTAGTCTTGTTTGGGTCATGGATCCCCACCTGAAGAAGCTATGGCTGCGAAGACAAGAGAAAGAAAAAGGGAGGCTATGGACTCACTTTACCAGAAGAGCCAAGATGTAAATTTCCCTCTGTATATAGCTGGAGCTCCTGGCATATAGTGTGTTAAGAACTTAAATTATTGGTGGCATCTCCCTTCCTCCTTCCCTTCCCTGTTGGTCTTTTTCTCTTAGCTCCCTCTTCCTCTGTCTTTTTATCCCTCCCTCTCTTCCTCCTTCCTGCCTTTGCTTGCTTCCCTTTTCTTCCCTCTTCCCTCTTTCCTGCCTTGTTTCTTCTGCACTTTCCATGAGGTTGGCCTCAGTCCTGCCAGGTTCTCTCCACTTGGTGGTAAAGGTGACTCCAATAGCTTTGAGCGTTCTTGGGTTTTTGAGAAGAGACAGCCCTCTCTCCCAGCAGCCACATCAGGCCTCTAGAGGGACTCTTATTAGTCCTCTTGGGATCCAGCCTCACTGGATGTGGGAAATGTAGTTTTCAAAGGAAAAAAATAGAGCTCTAGTCTCGAAGAGAGACAAGAAAGCTGAGCAGGTGAAAACGGTAGCCCTGCCATCACTTCGGTACACACACAGAATCATCCAGAAAAATAGAACTGTCCATATAAGGGCTCCCCAGCCTTTGTAGCTCACCTGTGGATCCCAGTGGAGGACCAGCTCCTGGTTTCTTTTTAAATTTGAGTTCCAGGAAACAAGTGATCGACTCTTGCCATTGTTGCAGTTAAATGGTAATTGATTATTAGTGCTAGACAGTCTATGTCATGTGACCAAATACTTTCATTTTACAGATGGAGAAACTGAGGCCCAGTCAGAAGTAGCTGATCCAGGCATACGAGGTAAGTTCACTGCAATCCCAGACTGTCCGTGGAGCTTCTGGGAGAGGAATATGTGTGCCTTAAGACCCTTTGCAGAGGAGAGGATGAGACAGAGCCTCCTCCCTGTTGGCCCTAGAAGACACAGAGAAAATAGGAATTTTTTTTCTGTATTTCATGGACTCAGAGCTATCAGGTATGAAATTTTCTCACAGTCAGGGACATTTGGGGGCAACCTGCAAAGTCATGTGTCCTTTTCTTTATGTTGCCTTTTTATGGAAAAAGAACTTTTGTTAGACAAGAATTTTTTACCTCATAGAGCTCCCTGAAGCAGCCGGCTGGCTTTCAGGCCTGATTATATGAGGCCAGCTGGCTGTCAGACGTAATCTCTGCTCCTTTACGCACAAACTGGTCTGTTTGGAGGAAAACTACCTGCTCAGACTTTGCAGGTCCACCTATCTTTCAGTTCCATTGAAGCATGTAGATAAGCAAAAGGTTTTTTTTTTCTTTTTTTTAATCTTAAAAATCTACCTTGAACTGCTGTTTCAAAAAGGCTGAAGAGACTTTCTAAGTCTTCGGGTTGCTAATCCGTAATAATCATCACACTAATAAGTAAACAGATAAAAATAATTGAACACGATTGTGTTTTTGCTAGGAGCCAGGCCATGTCACCAAGGACTCCTTTATTCCTGACAACAGTTCCACGAGATCGGTGCTGTCACGACCTATGTTTCACAGTGAGGGCAATGGAGGCCCACAGAGATGACCAGAAACAGTGCATATTTATAGAGTACTTACTTGGTACCAGTGCTGTGCTAAATGCTGTGCTTACATGAATTCACTTATCCCGACAGTAATCCCTTGAGGTAGGTATTATTCTCATATATTCCGGCATTATTACTCTCCTCACCATACAGACAAGGAGAAGGAGGCCCAGAGACCTTCCACACCTCACCCAGCGTCTCCTGGATGGTACATGGATTGTGGAGACAGGCTTTGCACCCAGTGCTCAGGAAGCTCCCTGCTTTGGGCCCCAGGTCAGGTGAGTGTATGGGACTGGGGTTCAGATCCTCCTGGTATCCACCCAGCAAAGCTTCCGTGTTGCAAGCTTGGTCTCCAGCTCCCAAAGGCCTGAGGGAATTGGTTGCTTCATCGGTGCCACCGCTGGTCCTTGTGAAAAGAGAATGGCAGTGGGGCCTGAGGGAAGTCAAGCCACATGTGAGAAGAGAGTGCGGGTGAGCTTAGCACATCGGGTTTTAACCTGCTAGTCCTGGGCCTCTCCTGTGTGTCCTAAGACCTCAGTGTCCGGGCATCTGCACCTGACCTCCTTGGGTGTGCAAGGGGGAGCATCCTGTGACAGGCTGCTGGACAGGTGTCCCCAGGTAGGCGAGGACCTCAGTGCCAGGATAAAGGGTGTAGATCTAATTATGGTGGCCACTGCTTCTCAACTCCAGTAACTGACCTCCTGCTTGCCCGATTCTTACCATGTCAGAAGACAATACGTAGCTTGAGTTAAGTACCCTATACAATTAAACAGGCTGTTTTATTTACATAAATTTACTTTAAGGGAAAAAATGCCTCTATCATAAATGAGAAAGTAGGGTAATTTTCTGTACATAGCCATCACCAACTCTAAGGACAAAAAAGTAAATAAAAAGAATGAAGACAAAGTTCTGAGGCTGAAGCTTTCCCTTTCTTTGGTGAAAAGGGAAACTGGCAAAGGTTAGAGATGGGTTTGTGAGGCTAAACAGAGAGTGTTTCTCTGTTACTGAATGGGAAGGGCTGAAGATGGTCAGGGAAGGGAAATGTAACTCTGTCACTGAAGGGTGTTTCAGACTGTGCTTGTGGACCGCCCTGTCATCGTTTCAAGGGCCCACTTTGATCTCCGAATTTTAGGAAACCCTCCTGCAGCAACAAAAATGCAGAGATGAGTTTTTAGATAAACTTCATCTTGAATAGGCTTTATTTTTAGAACCTTCTTAGATTTACAGACAAATTGAGCAGATAGTCCAGCGAGTTCCCATATAAACTTCCTTCCCACACAGATACAGTTTCCTCTGTTATCTTACATTCACATGGTACGCTGTCACCAATGGAACAGACACAAATACACTGTTATTAACGGAAGCCTATTCTTCATGTAGACTTCTTTAGTTTTAACCTAAGTCCTTTCTCTGTTCCAGGAACTCCTCCAGAGTCTACACTGCATTTAGTTGTCACATCCCCATGAGTTACACTCTTTGTTTTTGGTGATCTTGACAGTTTTGAAGAGTACAGGTCAGTATATTGTAGGTTGCCCCTCTCCTGGGATGTGTGTGATCTTCTTCTCATGGTTAGATAGGGCATACGGGTTATGGGCAGAAGACCACAGAGGTAACATGACACTTCCATTACATATCACGGGTACATAGTATCAACCATGGTTTTTGGCTGTTTGCCGTTGACTTTGACTGATCCCCTGACTGAGGTAGTGTTTCTCGGGCTGCTCCACAGTAGTTACTCCTTCCACTTTACGATAGATTGTTGCAGTGCAGAGATAAAGCATCAACTCTCTCAGATAGAACTTTCTGCTGGAAGTGTAGGGAACACACTGGCTAGAGAAGAAAATTACTCTTCAAGTCTTTGGGGTCAAAACTGTCTAAATCGCCAGTCCATTGACTTGGTCTGTTTTTGGACCAGCCAGTTTCTCTTCCATTAGAGAGGCCTTTGTCACCTCTGGCCTTGCATTCCCCTGTTGAGTTACTTCAGCATCTATGGCAGGAGTGAGCCTTGTGGGTGGACAGACCATTTCCCTGGTGCAGGGCAAAGCCAGCCTCTCTGCAGGTTAAAAACAGATGCTGACTATGCCAGCCCTCTGGCTTTGCTTAGAAAGGACTCAGCAAAGAAACTTCGCATTAACTCAAGACAGAACCTCTGTGTCTGCATAACTCACTGGATAAGGGTGTTATGGCTGTTTGAGAAGTGAAACATGAGTGCTTATTTGAATAAATGTAACTGTTGGATTGTTTTATTCTTTTGTAAGTACCCATCCCCCCCCCCCCAAAGAATTCCTTCAAAAGTCTTTGGAGAACAAAAACATAACACAAGACAACTTGAGCAAAAATAAATATTTGCAGGCACACACGCATACATGGCTTCGTGCAGTGAACAGTTCACACACAGTGAGTTTCAGGAGTGGCTTGTCCCAGGGGCTCAATGACTTCTTAATATCCTTTTCTTGGTTTTGCTCCCTTCCTGGTATTCCATTCTTGAGCAGCCTCAAGGTTTTAGGTGAGTCCCTAGGCCCCACATCCCTCTCTCTAAGGGAGGAGTCATGTACTCTTCCCGGCTAGGTGTGGAGCCCACCTCAGTCTTTGGACTGAGAAAGGGGAAGGGATTGGACTCTCAAACAAGAAAGGAAGATGATGCTGAGGAGGCAAGCATCAAAGGCACAGCCATATGACGTAGTCGCAGTAAAATATCGAGGCTGGTTTATTTTACCTTTGACTAGAGCGTTGACCCAGAAGGGAGCAACAGGATATCTGTTCTGATAGAAACAACATTAGACTGGAAATCAAGACGTAAGTAAAATCTATAACCATTTTGTTACGGCTGCTCACTGGTAGCCTGCCATCATATAACTGCATTTCTGAATCTAACTGGCAGAAATAAGGTATCTCTTAGCTACCTGATATAGTATATGACAAGATAAAATAAGACAGTAAATGAGAAAATGTTTAGAAAAAATATGTTAGCAACAGAACTCTGTCCACAATTCTAACAAAGCCCTCAGATGACTTGTTTCAGGTCTGAGAACCAGTTTGCACAGAAGGTAGTCTTCCTCCTTGGTGGCTCATCTCTACAGTATTCAGGCGAATATATCAAGCAAGAGATTTTAGGATAAAAGCAGTTGAGAAAGAATTACTGCTACTTGCCACAACACAGATGAAGCTCCCGCAGCATTAGGTGAAAGCAGATGAACACAAGAGAACACACTGTGCAATTCCATTTACACAAGGCTCAGAAACACATGAATTTCGTCTGTGGGGTTAGAAATCAGGATGATGTTTAGCCTTTGGAGGGTTTGTGCAGTAAGGGCACAAGAGAAGGTTCGTGGGATGCTGGCCATACCCTGTTTCTTGACCTGGAAGTCGGTTACATGGTTATGTTCCGTTTATGAAGATTCATCAAGTGACAGTTTCTGTACTCTTGTGTCTCTGTGTTATCGGCGCTCAGTCGTGTCCAACTCTTTGTGACCCCACGCATGGTAGCCCGCTAGGCTCCTCGGTCCCTGGGATTTCCCAGGCAAGAATACTGGAGCGGGTCGCCATTTCCTTCTCCAGGGGATCCTCCTGACCCAGGGATCACACTCGGGTCTCCAGCATTGGCAGGTGAATTCTTTACCACTAACTCACCAGGGAAGTCCTCTGTCTGTATATCTCATTGAAAAAAATCTATCCTATACAGGTTTAATGTCATTATGTATGAATCCAGTTACAGATTGCAGAGGCTGGAAAACTAGGGCCTGTGGAATGAATTTAGACTTTGGATATTTCTTGTCTGACCAGCGCTGTGTCTCAGGGTTCCTCCCACAGCCCCAGGGCAATAGTGATAGGCTGGGAGTCTGGGAACTTGGAGAAATTTTAGGTGTACTTGCCATTTCTCCACAGCCCTCATTTCTGTCTCTAAAGCTACACCTGGCCAACTTCACCCCTGCCTGACCCCCTGAAGGTATTTGACTTTTCAGACTGTGGACAGGCTATAATCCTGACTCCATCAGAGCCCAGAAAGTGACCCTGGGCTGGTTACTCAGCCTCTCTGTGTCTGTCTTCTAATCCTAAAATTATAGTACATTCCCAGAAGGTTTTTTTTTTTTTTTAACCAAGGATCAAATGGGCACGTAACACAATGCCAGCCATTCAAAGATTAAAAAAATAAAAAGTGGAAAGGATAACTATTAGTTGTAGTANGTTACTCAGCCTCTCTGTGTCTGTCTTCTAATCCTAAAATTATAGTACATTCCCAGAAGGTTTTTTTTTTTTTTTAACCAAGGATCAAATGGGCACGTAACACAATGCCAGCCATTCAAAGATTAAAAAAATAAAAAGTGGAAAGGATAACTATTAGTTGTAGTAATTTTTAAATAATAGAAATGTTTAATGAAATAAAATTGCTGATCACCTGTAGACTCCCAACCCTTGTCTCACAAGAACTGCTGCTAAGCCAGTCCTTGCTCAGGTCACATTTGCCGTGCCAGTGTTTTCATCAACCATGTTTAATAACCAGTTACCAGATCTGGATATTGGGGGCTGTAAATTTCCCTGGTGACTGTTGCCAGTGGCAGGGAAAGAAAGACCTGGGTAATTACCACTTGTGTTTCCAGAAAACACATGAACTCAAGTCAAAATCAAGGGGTTTGGACAATAAAACATCAGGGTCTTACAATGCAAGAGCCACCCAACCTGTGTGATGAGAAATGGGTGCCTGGTTAGAAAACAGCAAAGGGGCGAAGATGCGTGTGGCAGACACCGCTGGAGCCTCTGCACTGGCAGGGCCTTTTCTCTTTCCTTCCCAGATGCTGCACACATCTGGCAGCAGAATTCAGGCTTTAAGATTAGTCATGGGTTGGTCAGGAATCAGTACCTTCGCCCCAGCCACAACCCATGGCCTTGGTCTTCCGTGTTCCATTAGTAATGCAGTTGCCTTTCTTTGTTTAGCATGGTTGTTTGGAAATGATGCGAGGCTGTTCAGTATCTTTCAAACAAGGTTGCATGGAAATATCCCAAGACAGCAATTCAAGGACTTTTAGAAATATGCAGACACCTAACTCCAATGGAAAATGCTCAAGACAGCCCTTTGCAAGATGTTGGAGTTAGATCCAAAACTCTAGCTGAAGATTCTTTGATTTTTGAGTATCATGTATGAGAAAAGAAGTTACAGTGGGTTTTAGGAGAAAACATCTTGCCTTTGGATTCCCCCAAAGTGTTTCATGTCTTAAGAAAGAAGAAAATGGATAAACTTTAAGCCCCCACCCCACCCCACCCCCCGTGTAATCTTTGTGTATCAGCAGGCTATCATTCCTACAGTAGGTTTGTTTAGGTCAAGTTTGTGTGTCCAGAAGGAGCTATCCATATCAGCACAAACCTGGGGCCTGGGCGGGGGGTTAGGGGGGTGGCGCTGGGTGGAGCTGAGCAGATTGAGCAGTGATAGGAGAAATTAAAATTTCTTAGGATTACCAGTTCCAACTCTCCTGGACTTCCAGAAATTATAAAAGTCACGGGAGAAAAATTTCTCCAAGAGTTTTGTTTGGTTATAGTCAAAGAAACTGAATTTCAACAAATCCAAGGTGATCACAGTGAATTCTTAAAGAACAAGCTCAGAGCATGGCATCTGGCCATTTTTAGGAGTACAGATGCTCTACTACCCAGCTAATGAAATGGCCCTATTTTCTTTCTGACGACAGTCGTCAAAACTGATAACAGGGTAGTTGATTTTAAATCACCTAAGATTCAAGGAGGCAGTAAGAAATAAAAATTTGCTCCAGGTATTTGGAGGGGCAAGACTGTTTGCACAACTGGACAAGAGAGACCATTAGCAGCACTTTCTCCAGAGACCAGTTTTCGGTGCATATGCAGCCTTGCAGTTGTTCACAAGAGCACGGAATCCCCCCCTGGCTCACCTGGAAGTGTTCTCTTTCCCTAACCTCTGATGTTGGTTCATACACTGTCCCCCACTGTTAGAGGTATTCAGCTGAAAAGAATAGAGGGTGTCTGACTGAAGAATGATAATAAGGGCAGGTTGGGTTCCAGATTTTGTATAACTCTGAGATAGTTTATGCTCCTCTTTTCTCAATCTCAACAGAAGAGCAAATTGCAAGATGCTCCCCCATTCAAACCCCTTTACGTGCTACAGTTTATCACAAGCAGAATAGCTTTGTAGGACAATTCTCCCCTTAGCCTCACAAAACAGCAGTTGTAGGTATGATGAGACGTAACTGAGCTAGGCAAAACAGATACCAGCTTTGGAGCAGGGAGCTGTATTTTTCTTCAGCCAAATTTTGGGAAAATCTGATGTTGGTTTGGACATTGGTATTAAAACAATCCGTACAAGTTCGGGCAAACACAACTGCAGAAATCTTTAAAAGCCAGTCATTTTTGTGCTGAGGGCATCAAACTGAATATTAACGCACAGTGGTAACTAGCCAGTCACTCTGTGCATGTGTTTGGACTTTCAGAAGATAATCATTTCATGTCCAGGTCTATCTCTGGCTCATTTGACCTTGGCCTAATTGCTTAATCTCTCTTGGCTTCAGGTTTTCTATCTTGAAAGTGAGAGGAACAACAGCATCCAACCACCTATGAGTGGCTTAATGGGGTCATGTTTGTAAGGTCCTGGAAAACTCTCAAGAGAGAAAGTTCTACCACTTTTCCACTTTCGCCTGGTAATGTTTTCGAGTCATAGGTGGGAAGGGCTGCACTTAATGGGGCCTTTATTACAGACGGATGTTCTCTGCTTCCTTATAACTAGAGGACGGACGCCTTTTGAAAGCAGAACTTTTCATTACTGTGAAATCTCTGACTCTTTTGTCAACACAACAATCTAGAACTCCTGTGGTAATCCAAGCTTTCTCCTCTAGCCAAATAGTCTGTGGAGCTCTGAGGAAAGCACCATGGTTTTATGGCCACAAGGAATTACCAGGACTGTTTCTGCATCAGTAATACTTAGATTGCCTCCTGGGGTCACACAGGTGAGTTGAGTTCTATCTGTCTCTGCCACTTCCTGGCTGGGTGACCTGAAGCAGATCTCTCAGCCTCCCTGTGCTTTGTGTTGGAAGCACAACCTTGCAGTAGAATGCTTGCTGCAGTGTGCAGCACATGGCAAGCTCGCAGGCACTATGACCCGCGTTAACAATGTGTATGACCATAGCTGCACGTATATATTCTCCAGGGCCATGAGACTTATAATGAGTGCAAGTCTCCAACTGAGCAAATCCTAACTCACTGGAGCTTGTGCTTAACCAGAAGCTGGCTTGTCCTGACTGTCTGTTCACAATACCCACATTTTCTAAGTACTCTAGATTTAGAAAAATGAGAAATTAAAAGCAAACAACTCAGCATCAGGAGTTTATACAAATTCCTAGAGTGTAATTTTTGGTCAGTACTAATCTAGTTCAATCCCCTGACTTTCTAAAGGCAATAACCACAGAGTACTGCTCTGAGCAGATGGTGACTGCAGCCATGGAATTAAAAGATGCTTGCTCTTTGGAAGAAAAGCTATGACAAACCTAGAGAGAATATTGAAAGGCAGAGATGTTACTTTGCCAACAAATGTCTGTATAGTCAAAGCTATGTTTTTTCCAGTGGTCATGTATGGATGTGAGAGTTGGACCATGAAGAAGGCTAAGAGCTGAAGAACTGATGCTTTTGAACTGTGGTGTTGGAGAAGACTCTTGAGAGACTCTTGGACTGCAAGGAGATCAAACCAGTCAATCCTAAAGGAAATCAATCTTCAATATTCATTGGAAGGACTGATGTTCAAGCTGAAACTCCAATACTTTGGCCACTTGATATGAAGAACTGGCTCCTTGGAAAAGACCCTGATGCTGGGAAAGATGGAAGGCAGGAGCAGAAGGGGACGACAGAGGACAAGATGGTTGGATGCCATCACCGACTCAATGGACATGAGTTAGAGCAGGCTCTAGGAGGTGGTGAAGGACAGGGAGGCCTGCAGTGCTGCAGTCCACGGGGTGGCAAAGAGTCGGACATGACTGAGTGACTGAACAACAACAACTGCTTTGAGCAGCTCACATCCACTAAGAAGGGCCTACACGCCAAGCATCGTGCTAAACTCCGCGAATATATGTTCTCATTTAATGAGAAATGCCAATGAGGTAGGTGCCGTTAGTCACCTTTTCATAGAGGGAAACCGATCTTTAGTGAGGCTGTTATCCATCCATACAGTTATTAAATAAAGAAGACAGATGTCAGTCCTTGGCTCTGATTCCAGAGTCCTGTTCTAACCTATTACTATCCAACATAAAATAATGTGAGCCATGTATACAGTTTTAAATTTGCTAGGAACTATATATATATATATTTAAAGTTAAAAAGAAGCAGGAGAAATTAATTTCAATAATATATTTTCTTTAATCCAATATTTCCAAAATATTATCATTTCAACATAGTCAGTATAGAAGTTCTTAATGAAATATTTTGTAATCTTTTGCCTTTTTCACACTGAGGCTGTGACTTTCAGTTTATACTCTGCACTTGCGGCCCATCTTAATTTGGGGCAGCCGTACTGCAAGTGCTCGGCGGCCGTGGCCGGCCCATGGCCACCGCACGAGCGGTATACCCTCACCCGTGCACCATCATGCCTGAGTCTTTGAAGACGGTGTCATCCGGGTTTACCAGACTGTATTTATTGAGGAAGAAGATTTTCCTTTTTTCAACAAAGGTAACAAAAAGAGGAGGTTTAGAGTTATAGCAGGAGTTTAACATGTTAATTCGTACATTCTTGGTTTGCTAAACAATTAATTTATCATCAAAGAATAGCTTTTTCCTGGAACATCCTGCTCGCGGAGCTTTCACTTTGTCATATATAATATGTGTATTTATACAAGTTAGTATAAATAGAAAACCATTACATGAATGAAAGAATGAGTGTATTCACTACCATGTAATAGGAAGATCTCTTAGGCAGGGAAGATATATAAGCACCATAAAAGCAAGAACTTGATCTTCGTTTTTGCCCAGCTCTGTAACCCTGCCTGTAGGAAAGTGCCAGGCATGCAGGAGGCTTACAAGAAGTATTCTCTATAGAGCAACTCAACAAATCCACCTGGAGAAATGAGTTATTTCACATTTTATTCCTAACGGGCAGAAGGAATCTGAGTTCCTTCCTTCTCTCCCCTGAGTGGATTTTAATGCTCAAATGATGAAATTATTTAAACCATGTATGTTTTGAAATGAAATAGCATCAGTGAGACCCCAGAAATCGAGGGTCTACTTTTAAAAGATAGTTGTTGACTTCCTCACGCATAGTCCCACACGTGTCGGAGGCAGGTGCCCTGGGAGCTGCTGGCGTAGGCCGCAGGCTGCACCACCTGTCCCTCAGCCCTGAGTGTTTGGCCTCCAAGAGAACCCCGTCACATAGCCTCCCTGACCTCGGCCCCAGCGTGTGTCCTCAGAGCGTTCCCGGGGCCCTCGCCTGACTCACATGCACTTTCCCCTCCCACCCCACAGGATTCCTGCATTGGTGCTCACCTGCCCACCCTCGTGGTTTCTTCCTGGTCTGACAAGATGTCAAGATGTTCTGTCTCAGGAGAACCTGAGGACGGTCTCACGTCAAATCTCCTTTAGTTTTGAGGGGGCTGGTCCAAACCCCAGTGGCTAACAGGTATCCTTTAACCCTAAACCTGGCTTTGCCTTTCTAACTTAAAAATTAATTTCCCTAAAATGACCAAACACTGTTGTATCGTCAGAATTCTTTGAACTGCAAGTGCCAAGACCCAACTCAAACCGATTTCACAAAAGAAAGGTGAAGAGGTTAAGATGGGCCTCAGGCATGGCTGGATCCAAAGCCTTCAACAAGGGCGGAAGGCCGGTGTCTCGTTTTGTTTCCATTTTAGGACACTGCTTACTCCTGTGTCACCTTCCTTTTCAACACTGCTCGTGTCATGGGACGCTTCCTAACCCCTTGCCCAGAAACCACATTTATAGCCAATCAGGATTCTTGATCTGCAGGACTCATCTTTACCCAGCTGTGTCCTGGGGCCAGTTGCTTCACTGCTCCAAGCTCAAGTTTCCCTTCTGTGACTCAGGATAATAACAGCCTTCAGGTCAGGCTCGATATCATGTCCGTAAAATGCTTAGCACAGACAAGAGTGTTTTAAGACAGAACTGTGGGGAATTGTTTCCCAAGGAATAGGTAGTCAAGGCTGTAGAAGAGAGACAGTTTACAAGCTCTCCCAACCTCAAGCCAGTCTCAGGTGACAGAGGCCAGCATGCGTCTATGCTCACAGCCTCTGGTAAGTCCACAGTGCTTGGGAGCCCTGGCAATTACATGGCCGTAGGAAGGCCTGTTTTCTGATGGTGACCCATTAGGCCAAGTAAACCCCTCCTTCTAGCTGGACCCCGCCCTGGAACTTGTAGCCAGCCAGCAAGAAGAAAGATCCCCAGTGTTGAACTTTGGCTCTTAAGAGGCCAGAGGCCCAATGCCCTCACTGAGCAGCAGTAACAACAGATGTTTACAGACACATTTAAGGGGCCTCTCTTTTATTCTAGAGCCTGTTCAGTTCTGGTGATTAATGTAAGTGCTCGGTAACTACCTACTCACTAAAATGAACAACCCAGCATGATAACACGACCCAGAACTACTACTGCTGTGATGAATGATGCACCATAATGCTTGTTAAAGTGATAGCTGATGATCCACAGTAGATGAGC
>SJYA01002813.1:1106926-1127023 GCA_006410615.1 Neotragus moschatus
AGACTCTTGGACTGCAAGGAGATCAAACCAGTCAATCCTAAAGGAAATCAATCTTCAATATTCATTGGAAGGACTGATGTTCAAGCTGAAACTCCAATACTTTGGCCACTTGATATGAAGAACTGGCTCCTTGGAAAAGACCCTGATGCTGGGAAAGATGGAAGGCAGGAGCAGAAGGGGACGACAGAGGACAAGATGGTTGGATGCCATCACCGACTCAATGGACATGAGTTAGAGCAGGCTCTAGGAGGTGGTGAAGGACAGGGAGGCCTGCAGTGCTGCAGTCCACGGGGTGGCAAAGAGTCGGACATGACTGAGTGACTGAACAACAACAACTGCTTTGAGCAGCTCACATCCACTAAGAAGGGCCTACACGCCAAGCATCGTGCTAAACTCCGCGAATATATGTTCTCATTTAATGAGAAATGCCAATGAGGTAGGTGCCGTTAGTCACCTTTTCATAGAGGGAAACCGATCTTTAGTGAGGCTGTTATCCATCCATACAGTTATTAAATAAAGAAGACAGATGTCAGTCCTTGGCTCTGATTCCAGAGTCCTGTTCTAACCTATTACTATCCAACATAAAATAATGTGAGCCATGTATACAGTTTTAAATTTGCTAGGAACTATATATATATATATTTAAAGTTAAAAAGAAGCAGGAGAAATTAATTTCAATAATATATTTTCTTTAATCCAATATTTCCAAAATATTATCATTTCAACATAGTCAGTATAGAAGTTCTTAATGAAATATTTTGTAATCTTTTGCCTTTTTCACACTGAGGCTGTGACTTTCAGTTTATACTCTGCACTTGCGGCCCATCTTAATTTGGGGCAGCCGTACTGCAAGTGCTCGGCGGCCGTGGCCGGCCCATGGCCACCGCACGAGCGGTATACCCTCACCCGTGCACCATCATGCCTGAGTCTTTGAAGACGGTGTCATCCGGGTTTACCAGACTGTATTTATTGAGGAAGAAGATTTTCCTTTTTTCAACAAAGGTAACAAAAAGAGGAGGTTTAGAGTTATAGCAGGAGTTTAACATGTTAATTCGTACATTCTTGGTTTGCTAAACAATTAATTTATCATCAAAGAATAGCTTTTTCCTGGAACATCCTGCTCGCGGAGCTTTCACTTTGTCATATATAATATGTGTATTTATACAAGTTAGTATAAATAGAAAACCATTACATGAATGAAAGAATGAGTGTATTCACTACCATGTAATAGGAAGATCTCTTAGGCAGGGAAGATATATAAGCACCATAAAAGCAAGAACTTGATCTTCGTTTTTGCCCAGCTCTGTAACCCTGCCTGTAGGAAAGTGCCAGGCATGCAGGAGGCTTACAAGAAGTATTCTCTATAGAGCAACTCAACAAATCCACCTGGAGAAATGAGTTATTTCACATTTTATTCCTAACGGGCAGAAGGAATCTGAGTTCCTTCCTTCTCTCCCCTGAGTGGATTTTAATGCTCAAATGATGAAATTATTTAAACCATGTATGTTTTGAAATGAAATAGCATCAGTGAGACCCCAGAAATCGAGGGTCTACTTTTAAAAGATAGTTGTTGACTTCCTCACGCATAGTCCCACACGTGTCGGAGGCAGGTGCCCTGGGAGCTGCTGGCGTAGGCCGCAGGCTGCACCACCTGTCCCTCAGCCCTGAGTGTTTGGCCTCCAAGAGAACCCCGTCACATAGCCTCCCTGACCTCGGCCCCAGCGTGTGTCCTCAGAGCGTTCCCGGGGCCCTCGCCTGACTCACATGCACTTTCCCCTCCCACCCCACAGGATTCCTGCATTGGTGCTCACCTGCCCACCCTCGTGGTTTCTTCCTGGTCTGACAAGATGTCAAGATGTTCTGTCTCAGGAGAACCTGAGGACGGTCTCACGTCAAATCTCCTTTAGTTTTGAGGGGGCTGGTCCAAACCCCAGTGGCTAACAGGTATCCTTTAACCCTAAACCTGGCTTTGCCTTTCTAACTTAAAAATTAATTTCCCTAAAATGACCAAACACTGTTGTATCGTCAGAATTCTTTGAACTGCAAGTGCCAAGACCCAACTCAAACCGATTTCACAAAAGAAAGGTGAAGAGGTTAAGATGGGCCTCAGGCATGGCTGGATCCAAAGCCTTCAACAAGGGCGGAAGGCCGGTGTCTCGTTTTGTTTCCATTTTAGGACACTGCTTACTCCTGTGTCACCTTCCTTTTCAACACTGCTCGTGTCATGGGACGCTTCCTAACCCCTTGCCCAGAAACCACATTTATAGCCAATCAGGATTCTTGATCTGCAGGACTCATCTTTACCCAGCTGTGTCCTGGGGCCAGTTGCTTCACTGCTCCAAGCTCAAGTTTCCCTTCTGTGACTCAGGATAATAACAGCCTTCAGGTCAGGCTCGATATCATGTCCGTAAAATGCTTAGCACAGACAAGAGTGTTTTAAGACAGAACTGTGGGGAATTGTTTCCCAAGGAATAGGTAGTCAAGGCTGTAGAAGAGAGACAGTTTACAAGCTCTCCCAACCTCAAGCCAGTCTCAGGTGACAGAGGCCAGCATGCGTCTATGCTCACAGCCTCTGGTAAGTCCACAGTGCTTGGGAGCCCTGGCAATTACATGGCCGTAGGAAGGCCTGTTTTCTGATGGTGACCCATTAGGCCAAGTAAACCCCTCCTTCTAGCTGGACCCCGCCCTGGAACTTGTAGCCAGCCAGCAAGAAGAAAGATCCCCAGTGTTGAACTTTGGCTCTTAAGAGGCCAGAGGCCCAATGCCCTCACTGAGCAGCAGTAACAACAGATGTTTACAGACACATTTAAGGGGCCTCTCTTTTATTCTAGAGCCTGTTCAGTTCTGGTGATTAATGTAAGTGCTCGGTAACTACCTACTCACTAAAATGAACAACCCAGCATGATAACACGACCCAGAACTACTACTGCTGTGATGAATGATGCACCATAATGCTTGTTAAAGTGATAGCTGATGATCCACAGTAGATGAGCTGTAAGTATTAGCTGAATGAGTGAAAAATGAATGATTGAATGAAAAGTGTATCAGTCACGGTTTTGGCTGCTACTTTCCATATGTATTAAGCTGATATTTGACTTGTTTTCTGTAGCTGCAATTCGGTCCCAACAAATGGATGATCTAAATTTAAGACTTGTTTTTATTTTCTGTTGTTGAATTTTAAAATAGATGATGCCACCATATGGATCGATTCCGTCTTCAAATAAGAGATATTTTCAAACATCCTTGAATTGAGCATGCAGAATGAGGGCGGCATGGTGCTTACATACCCACTAATCTCTGTTATGACATGTCTGCATGACGGAGAGGATCATACTCCTGGGTTGAGGAAAGGAGGGCTGTCCACAGATGACACGTGAGTGGAGCCATCATGTTCCTGTATATACTCGGTAGATATATGGACAGGCTGGAATAGGTAAATCTAATCCTTTGCCATTATTCATTTCACTTTCCTGAATTCTGTGGTATTTCCAAGGAGTGACTGCTTTTCTTCTGGGTTAAGTAGAAATCTTTGCCTAAGTCAAAACCACTTACTTTAAATACGTTCGGAGACACCAGGATCTTTGGCCCTAGGAGTGTTTCTCATGATTTCAAAGTCAATGAATTGTCACTTGACCTTAACGGACACTTATAGATCACTGAATTACAGATTAAACTAAGTGGAGAAAAGAAGCTTTTCTCCAAAATTCACTGATTTACTGAGACATATTTGAGAAATCATAACAATATCACTTTATTGACCACTGATGATTATAGTGGCAATGTATACAAAATTAAAAGGACTTGGGATTTCATTCTGCTACTTGGAATTATCTGTGGTCTCTTTTAAGGAGGTCAAGGATATTTGCACAGAAGAAAGAAAATCTTGTCAGAGCCAGTCTGGTTAAAATTCAGCAAGATGTGCTGTTGCTATGATGAGTCAGAACATTCTTGAAAAGTTATTAATAAAAAAATATGCCTCAGCTTCCTAGATATTTTTTGCATAGGTTGGTATACCAAATAATTGACTAAATGGTAAAATTCTGTTCCTTTCATTTAGGTATGTTGCTATTATGTTTCTTTCTTACTAAAAAATTTTGTCTGTCATTGGTTTGAAATTAAAAAACGAAGTGTCACATAGCTGAAAATAACCAGAAGAGATGTTCCTGTTCTTAAGCAGTCTTGAGATGCCTAGGCACACTTTTCTTCCTTAGGCAAAGTCCATCTTAACACTTACCTTCCAGGTAGGCTTTCTAGGTGGTCATGAAAGGAAGACTGTTCACTGCTTCTTACCTGCAAAGAACAGACTTGAGCTGTACTGGAATCTGCTTAGAACTGAATCTGTACATGAGCCATTCTGATGAGATTGTATTCTTCCACTAACTGGTTTCACCGCCTGCTGAAGTCCAAAAATTTTGAAAAACAATTGCACTTTTCTATATTTCCCTTCTAGAGAAAGGAACTTAGCTGAAGAATTTGAAAACCTGCTCTGACATACCCAGAAGTTGGGCTGGGTAACGGGTTGTTTGGGAACAAAAGTAATTTTTAATGAGTGTAACCAAATCAGATTTCTAAACCCTAATGCACAGATTTAGGCACATGATATTGAAATTTGTGATCAATAAATAAGGCAACAATAAAATCCCAGCATTTTCTCCTATCTCTCTGATGAGAAAGTCAGTTTCTTCTGTGCTAATAAAGGGACTTGGGTTCTACCGCAAATAGTTAATCTATATTCTCCTAAACCCAGACTCAAGAGGTACAGTGTCCCACAGAGAGTGCAAATGGCCAACGAGACTCACCACGCCAGCTGCCTTTTAAAAGAAAATGCCAGTTAAGGGGAAAAAAATCGCCTTTCCAAAGAACTGATATAGCAAAAGGGGAAGTAATGGAATACTGTCTTTCTTCACAAGAAACTCTTTCTCTTATCAGACTCTTTCCGGTTAAGGTAAGCCTTATATGGGAGAGGTCAGAGGGAAAGCGGGGGGCACGTCTGGGGAAACAGGGAGACATTAACGAATAGTTCTGCCTTTATAGGCAAAATATAGGTATAGTATAGGTAAAGTATATATACAATGTTAAACGCTAATATTTAGAGTCACATTATCAATGTTCAGACTGCTGCTTAGCAGTTACGCAGCTATGAGCACAGCCATGCATTCATCCTGAGCTTTTTCTCTCAGCCAGTCAGTGGAGGTTACAGTCTGAAAAGAGATGATATGCCTGCCCTTCTGGCGCTTACATTCTAGCAAGGGGAAGCAGAAAACAAATATGCATGCCATGCCGACGAAGCGATCATTTTAGACCAGGGCAGAACAAGAAAATCATACAGAGAACCATGGGCCAGGCGAGCAGGGGTTCTCTTAGGTTAATGTGTGTGTTGAGGTGGTGACCTGAATGCAGGGAGGGGCCCCAGGCGGGAGGAACAGCTTTCCAGGCAGAGGGAATAGTAAGTGCAGAGGGCACATTGCAGTGCAGCTGGCAGGCAGGCCACTGTTTGGACTTCATCTGGAAAACTGGGAAGCCCGTGCAGGACCTCAAGCAGGGGAGTGATGTGTTCTGAGCCTCACTGGGGAGAGTGAGCCCTCATGGCCTCATCCCTCGCTTCAGGGTTAACACGGGAGGAATACCAGACTGAGGCCTTTGCAAAGAGCAGGGAATCCAAAGGATGCTGTCCAGACAAGGTCAGAATTCACGGTGAGTTGCTGAGTGTGGATGCTGTGGTTGCTGATGGTGCTGCTAGAAGGAAGGCAGGGAAGTCACGGCTTCCTAGCAAGCCAGAGAGTGAAATAAGGACCCGTCTTTGACAGATCCATCAAAGTGAGCCAGACTTGAATCAGGCTTTGCTGTTGTGGCTTATGGAGCTTACCTGAGCTCAGCTGGTAAAGAATCCACCTGCAATGCAGGAGACCTCAGTGAGGCTTATTCTGAAGGTTTCCAGGTTTGGGGCATAGTGAAATGAATTAAAAGATTTCAGGGAAAGACTCTTCCCACTAAGGTACACCTTTTGTGGAGCTGGCCAAGGCGAAAAGTGTGGGCACATTTGGGGAACCAGGTAGATAACTAAAAAAACAAATAGGTTTCTCATTATTTATAGGTAAAGTATGGTTGTTAAGCCTCTGTTATTTAGAATCAGATTACCAGGGGTCAAACTCTTGGGTTTGAACACCAGAACTGTTTGGGTTTATAGAAATTGTGACCTCTTTGAACCTTTCTTGTTCTCCATATTGTGCAGATAATAACAAGATCTACCCTCATGAAACAGTAAAGATGAAACAAAGCAGTGAATTTAAAGAATTCAGACAGGGGCTGGTATCTGGTACATAATAAGAGGTCAATAAATGTTGGCTGCAATTATTACTATTTTTCATTACTCACTATTATCTCAGCATTTATCAGCCTCATCCATACTGAATTCTACCGCACAGACCCAGCGGATCACATATAACTGTATTCCATATTTTTCTCTTCCCACACCTCCATCCATACCCTCTTCAGGCAACTCATTTGTTTCAGGATTTTACTCAGAGACCAAGGGACGCATATTCCTTGTGTTGAAATCACTGCAGCCTTTTTCTCCATGGCCGGATTTGGGAAGAGTCCTTTTGGATATGATCTCAATTGTGAGAACATTCCTAACATGTTCCATGTTTACAGGTGAGGAAATCAGGGCTCAGAAGGGGAAATGACTTCTGTAGAGTCACCAGGTAAGCAAGAAGCAGAACTGAGATTCAGCCTCAGGTCTGTTTGATCTCACTGTCTTGTAAAACTAAAAAAAAAAAAAGCATCTATTCAACCCCCCAAATACCCCTGACACCCACACAGAAAGTACCAGTGACTTTAGGGCTCAAAATTAGAGAACTATGATCAGGCCCAGCAAATGGAGAGCTCAAGGTTCTCAGAGAGACTCTCAGTCTGCAGGGAGTCACAGAGTGTCTCCCCGCACCCCCGCCGCCGCACACCCTCCCACCCAGGCCAGTGGTAACACAATGTGCTGGTATTACTTTGACTGTGGCCATGTGGTGGTGAGCAGCCCTGAGCCCCTTCCGGCCTCTTTGTCCTGTTTAGTGCTCCATCTGTGGGCCCCTCACCGGCTGCCTGGCTGGTCTTGACTCTGAGGTGGAGGAGTAAACATCTCGGGAATCTTTATTAGTTTATTTCAGAAGATGGAGCCTGTTTGTCCCTGGGGCCCGTCCCTTTTTTATGGCCTCCAGCCCTTCTTGACAAATTCTAGTGACTGGAGAGAAAACCGCTTTCTACAGCGGATCATTAAAACCCCACCATAAACCCAGGGCCATAAAATATTATTTGCTGGGCATAAAAGGAGGGTAGATTTTCCCAGAATGACAGCCCAGCCCTGCTTTCTCCCACTGAGAAAGCCAGCACGGGGATGCGATCGTTCATAAATTCCTTATCTCACACTCTGTTTTGTGAAATAACCCTGGTGGGAGAGCAGCCAAAAATATTGATTTATTTATTCCACAGGCTCAAAAGCATTTTTAATGAGTGGAATACGGCGATGCCTGGCCAGTGTGTCTGCAGATGACTCAATCTGTATGCACACACCCAAATGCACACACACTTGGAAAAGGGAAACCATGGAGTTGCACAAACTGGAGGCAGGTGAGACCAGAGTATCTGAAGAGGGAGGTGAAGGGGCATCCATTTCCCTCCTTCTGGCTGTCTGCCTGTCTGCCAGCCAAACTGACCAACACCCATGGCGCGGCTGCTGCTTACAACAGGGCCCGCTTTGCAGAGGGGAACCTGATTGAAGGCTCACAGTGGATTTCACAGTTGGTTTCCCTTGACATTTTCCCCTGGAAAGAATTCCTTCATCCATTCATGCATTCATCAGATCATTCNTAGGGCTCAAAATTAGAGAACTATGATCAGGCCCAGCAAATGGAGAGCTCAAGGTTCTCAGAGAGACTCTCAGTCTGCAGGGAGTCACAGAGTGTCTCCCCGCACCCCCGCCGCCGCACACCCTCCCACCCAGGCCAGTGGTAACACAATGTGCTGGTATTACTTTGACTGTGGCCATGTGGTGGTGAGCAGCCCTGAGCCCCTTCCGGCCTCTTTGTCCTGTTTAGTGCTCCATCTGTGGGCCCCTCACCGGCTGCCTGGCTGGTCTTGACTCTGAGGTGGAGGAGTAAACATCTCGGGAATCTTTATTAGTTTATTTCAGAAGATGGAGCCTGTTTGTCCCTGGGGCCCGTCCCTTTTTTATGGCCTCCAGCCCTTCTTGACAAATTCTAGTGACTGGAGAGAAAACCGCTTTCTACAGCGGATCATTAAAACCCCACCATAAACCCAGGGCCATAAAATATTATTTGCTGGGCATAAAAGGAGGGTAGATTTTCCCAGAATGACAGCCCAGCCCTGCTTTCTCCCACTGAGAAAGCCAGCACGGGGATGCGATCGTTCATAAATTCCTTATCTCACACTCTGTTTTGTGAAATAACCCTGGTGGGAGAGCAGCCAAAAATATTGATTTATTTATTCCACAGGCTCAAAAGCATTTTTAATGAGTGGAATACGGCGATGCCTGGCCAGTGTGTCTGCAGATGACTCAATCTGTATGCACACACCCAAATGCACACACACTTGGAAAAGGGAAACCATGGAGTTGCACAAACTGGAGGCAGGTGAGACCAGAGTATCTGAAGAGGGAGGTGAAGGGGCATCCATTTCCCTCCTTCTGGCTGTCTGCCTGTCTGCCAGCCAAACTGACCAACACCCATGGCGCGGCTGCTGCTTACAACAGGGCCCGCTTTGCAGAGGGGAACCTGATTGAAGGCTCACAGTGGATTTCACAGTTGGTTTCCCTTGACATTTTCCCCTGGAAAGAATTCCTTCATCCATTCATGCATTCATCAGATCATTCATCAAACACTACCAAGCACTTACTAAGTACCAGGTACTGTTCTGAGCAGTAGAGTGAGTGAGAGCTGTGGAAAACACTGTTACCGAGCTTATTGCATCCTCCTGGGGTATAATCGCAGCACAGGCATTATTAATATCATCAGATAAAGTTCGCCATCTTTTATCTGAACTCCTTGGGGGATAGACTGATTTGTTGGAAATTTTAGAAATTTTTTTTGAAAGATAAAATGGGGATATATGATAATACAGTTTGCAAATAGCCCCCGTGAGGTCTGGGGAAGTACCCAGTAACCCAACACCATTCGTATTTCTTCTGTGAAAAGTATGAACATTCACTTCAACTGGGATAAATTAAGACTCTAAATGATCTTGTCACAGGAGGTCCAGTTTCACCACCAAAGGAGCTTGAAAAGCCATTTTCAGAGCTGCTTTTTGTAGAGAGCAGGTAATGAGTACCCTGTGTGCTGCCTGACCCCTGCTAAGTTCTCCATGAGCTTTGCTGTTCATTCTCACTGCACCCCAGATTTTCAAGGTCATCTGTTTCATTGTCACTGCTTTCCTACCAGGTAGGTCATCATATTTCTGTTTTTCTTTGTTGTGTGGCGAGGTCATTATATTTCTCTGGTTTTTGTTTATATTGTAACAAAATCAATATTTTTGTTATTGTTGTCATAGGTGTGTGTTTAAGAGGATTCTGAGAGGCTAAATGATATGTCTAAGGTTTCACCGTTAGAAAGTGGCAATTTTAGGACTGGAACTCCAGACTTCAGAGTTTATACTCAGCCATAACCCAGCTCTAGTGTCTTCTCCAGGAGAGAAGAGACAGCAGAATAGGAAATAAAAGTGCTGGGCCTGTGTCTACACACTAACAAAGGCAGTGGGAGAGAAGCAGGCAATTGGTCAGATAGATCAGAATATAACAAGTTAATACAACAAGTTAAAAAAAAAAGAGGTTTGTGATGAGGAAGCTGGTGTTTCTGGACTTATGGTATGTGGGGGACAAATTCTGCCAGTAGGATCTTGTAAACATCAGCCTCCAGCACTTGGGTGACAACCCCCACCAGGGGAACTGTGTTCTTAGTCAGCTTACTTCTGGCCACTTGTCAGAGCCTCCGTGGGTGAACTGGGTCTGTGGGGCATCGCTGGGGCACCTGCTTGGGATGAGAGTGTGCTCCCCACAGCCCAGATAAGCCAGGTTGCGACCTGGGCCAAGGAACTGGAGAGGGAACTGCGGGGGCAGGGGAGGGAGTGGGAAGGGAGGCAGCATGTCCAGCGGAGATCCCTCTTTGTTTAGACCCTCCCTCCCATGGGCAGATCTAAGGCTAGATTATAAATTGGAAAATAGCTCCCCAAATGGTCAAGGCCTAGAGAAGGTCTAGCGGAAAGGGGATTCAGGTGCATGGGCTGCGTACCAAGGGGATCTACGGTAAACACGTATTGGCCCTTAGGTCTGCGCGTACCGCTGATGAAATTAAGCGAGCTTCACACTGCCCTTTTGATGCGCCCAGCGGGTGAGAGCCTTGGAGGGGTGCAGTCAGCTAGGACAAGTCAGGGTCAGGAAGGGACTTGGGAAGCACCTGCGATGCCCTGGGGTAGTCCGCCAGAGATGGGAGTGGAAAGAACAAACAGCTACCATCCCAAGTACCTGCCTTAAGGTCAAGTACATGCTGGAATTACTGAGGAAATGTTATGTGTGTGTATGTGGGGTGTGGGTGTCCCTTCCCCCTTTGGTTGGGGATGGCGAGAGCTGAAAAGAGTAAATGTGTTCCAGTGTGAGGCATGGTTTAACCTGGGTGGAGCCCTTGGCATGCTGGGTGTAGGCGACAATCTGGCAACCCCGCCCAAGCAGGACCCCCCAAACCACACGTGTCTGGAAGTGCCTGGAAGTTGCAGCGGAACCCGAGTTTGCCGAACTTTGCAGGCTTCTCACCTGAGATTGGGAACCAGTCAAGATCCAACTGGCAGGACCACGGGTCGCTTCTAGATGCACTGGGTCACAGCCAGATGCTCAAATATGCTACACTGGGGTGGTGCAGGACTTGCGCACTTACCCTGTTTTCCAGCCCGGGGGCTTGGGGACCCTCCCCCAGGGATAAGAATGGGGAGGTGGTCCTCCTAGAGGTTCCGTGGTATGGCCGCAGCCCGGCTGCAGCCCCGTGCAAGCAGCGTTGGAAGGCGAGCCAAGGGGTCCAAGCTGAAGTTGGGGTTCACCTTCCAGCGAGTAGGCGGCTTTGGAAGGAGAGCAGAGCGCCAGGCGGCTGTCAGGCTGCAGCTAAGGAATGGACCTCTCTCTTTCATCAGATGCCTGGGGGATGGGAAGCCAAGAGGAGGGGGCTCCTGCTGGGAGTGTATCCCGACGCCCCCCTGCACCCCAGCTTGTGGTACGGCTTTAAAATCCTGCGGAGTTTGTCATAGGTCGGCCTCACCACGCATGCGCAAAGGCAAAGTGTTTTTTTTTTTTTTCCCTCCCATCCACCGCCCCCCCCCCCCTTCTCTTTCCAGCCGCCTTTGGTTCTGCAACTTAAAATTTTTTTTTTTTTCCCTGACAACACCAGGGGAAAGAGGAGTCCGGAGAGAGGGAGGGAGAGGAGGAGGCAGTTGGCCAGGAGGGCCGGGGGGTGGGGGGGGGGACGCGGTCCCTGCGGTCGGTCAGTCTGTCTGCGGGGCGCAGGATCGCGTGGAAGTTTGCTGCAAGCTCCCAGGCGCCGCCTCCGCCACCCGGAGTCCGGTTCCGTGCAGGCTCTGCCGAGTGAGGTCCTTCGCCGCTGCCGGAACCCGACTGCCCGCCGCCCGCTACCCGCTCTCCCGCCCCTCCGGCCCGGCGCCAAACGAGGAGGTGGGCAGCCACGCCGGCCCTGGACTGCCGGAGCTGAAGAGCCTCTGCGAAGCCCCTGGCCCTCGCGCCTCTTCGCCCTTTTCCCTGGAAAGGCGGGGGAAAAGAGGGGGACTAACTAGAAGAGAGCAAGAAGAGGGTGGAGAGGGGGAACCGGTGTCTCTCCCGGGGGCAGTCGCGCCTCGTCCCCGAACCCACCAGAGGCAGAACTTTCAGGGACGACTTTTACCAGTTTGCTCCCACTTTTTGCCAAACCCTAAAATGAAAGGACAAAAGTTGGCGCTGACTCTGGCAGCTCAGATGACGACTGGAGCGTTTTTAGCTGCATCTCCAGGAGAAAAACCCGTGCGCGTCTGATTGTTCTGAGGCCCCCAAGCTGCAGTGCGCGTGTGTGTGTCGGGGGTGTGTTTGGGTGTGTGTCTGTGTGTGTACACAGACGTCCACACACTCACTCGCAGCCGTGGGATCAGCGCCTGGAAGCAGACGTTTCGGCCACAGACTCAGACTCATAGAGGAGGAGCTGGCGATCGGGAGGCGTGAGCCGCCAAAAGTCTGCAGGATCCTGGTGTGAATGAACCGGAGGCACCTGGGTGCAGGGATCACCTCCCCCACACCCCGCCCCGGGCCAGAGTTGAGTTGTGGGGCATTTTTTTTTTCACCCTCTTGTGAAGAATTTTTTTTTTTTATTTGTTGTAAAGTCTTTTGCACAATCACGCCCACATTTGGGGTTGGAAAGCCCTAATTACCGCCGTCGCTGATGGACGTTGGAGAGGGAGCGCCTCGCCGAGGAACAGTCGCCTGCGCGCCCTCGCCGGACCCGCGGCTCCCTTGTTGCGCGCTGGCCGGGCCCTGCTCCTGCTGCCGGCAGGCGGACTTCGGCGCCCCCTCGGTTCCCGCGCGCATCCCAGCGCTACTCTGGCTCGGGCAGCCAGACTCGAACGCTAGTGACGGCTTAGGCTCCAGTCCCCAGAGCCTGCCGGACGAGCCCTGGAGGAATCCGCAGCTCTGCGCAGGATCGCCTCCGCAGGCTTAACGAGGACACTCTGCTCCGATTCTTCGGCTCTGGTGGCGACTTCCTCCCCGCGTCCCCCTCCCCCTCGCAATGAAGGTAGGTGTTCTGTGTGCCACCGCGGCTCGTCACTTCTTTCTTTACATTGTTTTCTTTTGGAAGTTAATTGACCCCCCCCCCCAACGTCTCCCTAACCCCCCTCTATTTCTTCTACCTCTGGAGACGCTAGAAACCCCCGCGTAGCTGGCAGAGACCCCTACCCTTTCGCCCTCCCCCCATCCCTGTGCACTACCTCGGTCTCCCAGGAGACAGACCTCTTCTTGTCCCACCAAAAGTTCTGCAAACTTTTTTAGACTTTGAGAAAAAGTAGGGTAGAGACAGCGCAGAAAAACTGAGAGGTCCGCAGACGACTTTCCTTTTGCCCTGAGAAACTCAAGTGTAGCTTACTATGTATATTTCAGTAACAGGATAATGATTCAATTCAACAAATATTTACCAAGCACCCACTGGCGCGGACCCCGAGAGGGTGGGTGGCCGGGGCTCAGAAAAGGGAAGGGGACTCCTTGGTTGAGAGACCGTGAAGCCAGACCAGGAGCCGACTATTCCTGAGCCTCGTACTCCCGCCCTCTGCTGCCAGAGGCCAGGTTGCCGGCTCAACGCAGCCGGGGAACCCAAGCGCAGCAGGCCCTGTGCCTTTAAGAGTGCCTGGCAGGGGGCCAGCTTGCACCCTGGCGTAGGGATGGGGTCCTGTTATTAGCATTATTAGCCGCCACTGGGTGAGCTCCGCACTTTGCAACGGTGATGGGGGGTGGGGAGGGCTGGCGGTAGTGGCTCTAATTTGGTCCACTGGGAGAGCGCACCCCGGCCCCCTGCGCGGAATCCTCCTTGTCCTTTAGAAACATTTGGGCCTCCGGGTTGGGAGAGCGGGCGGGGGGCAGTTTGTGAACTCTTGTTTGTTTTAATTGTCAGTTGTATGTTAAAGCCGAGTCACACACTCCGAGGGTCACCGAGAGTTCACTTTTACGAAAAGTTAACATTTCCTGCAGTATAACTAGCTATTTTCCAAAGTTTTTCCTCTCTGTCCTCTAAGCTTCGATCCTTATTTTCATTTTTCATGATTCTCCTCTTTTAAGTTTCCTAGAAAATAACTTTGGGATTGGAATTCAGATGTTTCCTAAAGCATCCCTCCAAAAAAGTTTATAAAAAACCCACAACTTGGAGACCCCGTGGCCTGTTTTACTCTCCAATCGCTGGCCTGGGGGCCCCTTCTCCTTTCTCGTCTTTCTTTAGATGGACAGCTCGCTATTTGGAAGTCACTTGGAGTCAGTGGTGGGATCACACCTCCTCACCCACTGCCCTCTTGCCAACGTTCAATGCTACGCCGGCCAGATGCAGAGATTTTGCTTCTAGACAAACTCTGTGGGGAGCCGAGGGTGTGCAGGCAGTGGACACTGTGTGTCCAAGTGTGTGGATCTGTGCCCTGCATGTTGCGGAGAGTAAAGGGCCAGTTGTTCTCGGGTCTTGCACATATTAAATCCTCAGCCAGAACCGGTGCCACAAAGGAAGACCCTTCCTCCCCAGGAGGCTCAGTCACAGTCCCTTGCGTTTCCCTCTACTCAATCGAGCGCTCTGGTGCACAAGGGGTTAGCACCGTTTGCCAGAGCTCAGCTAGTCCTCTTCCCTTTTCTTTCTCCTGTGCGGTGCCGGCTGCCCCCTGTTGGCTGCCTTGAGGTAGGACATCTTGGAGCCTGTGTCTTGGCCGGGCTGGCAGCCTGCTCGCCTCTTCCTCCCACCTCTGGCTTTACAAGAACATCCCTTCGGATCTCCAGGTCCCACTCTCCCAGGAAGGCCCCTCGGAGGCCCCCAGAGGACATGCTGCGCTACGCGGCTGCATTAGTAAGGGGCCAAGTGTCCGACCCAGCGAATGGGGCTCGGGCGAGTGGAACAAGGGTTGGTAGCCCTTCTCCTGGGCACATTAAGGAGCAGGAGGGTCCTCCTAGGAACTCTTGGGTCTGGTCTTGACGCCCTCACTGGTTCACCCTGTAACCGAGGACCAGCGCTTCTTTTTCTCTCTCGGCCTCAGTTTCTTGTCTATTAAAAAGTGGAGTTGAAACCACCTCTGAAAAATGGGTGTTGAAGCGTTCTGTNCCCCCCCCCCCAACGTCTCCCTAACCCCCCTCTATTTCTTCTACCTCTGGAGACGCTAGAAACCCCCGCGTAGCTGGCAGAGACCCCTACCCTTTCGCCCTCCCCCCATCCCTGTGCACTACCTCGGTCTCCCAGGAGACAGACCTCTTCTTGTCCCACCAAAAGTTCTGCAAACTTTTTTAGACTTTGAGAAAAAGTAGGGTAGAGACAGCGCAGAAAAACTGAGAGGTCCGCAGACGACTTTCCTTTTGCCCTGAGAAACTCAAGTGTAGCTTACTATGTATATTTCAGTAACAGGATAATGATTCAATTCAACAAATATTTACCAAGCACCCACTGGCGCGGACCCCGAGAGGGTGGGTGGCCGGGGCTCAGAAAAGGGAAGGGGACTCCTTGGTTGAGAGACCGTGAAGCCAGACCAGGAGCCGACTATTCCTGAGCCTCGTACTCCCGCCCTCTGCTGCCAGAGGCCAGGTTGCCGGCTCAACGCAGCCGGGGAACCCAAGCGCAGCAGGCCCTGTGCCTTTAAGAGTGCCTGGCAGGGGGCCAGCTTGCACCCTGGCGTAGGGATGGGGTCCTGTTATTAGCATTATTAGCCGCCACTGGGTGAGCTCCGCACTTTGCAACGGTGATGGGGGGTGGGGAGGGCTGGCGGTAGTGGCTCTAATTTGGTCCACTGGGAGAGCGCACCCCGGCCCCCTGCGCGGAATCCTCCTTGTCCTTTAGAAACATTTGGGCCTCCGGGTTGGGAGAGCGGGCGGGGGGCAGTTTGTGAACTCTTGTTTGTTTTAATTGTCAGTTGTATGTTAAAGCCGAGTCACACACTCCGAGGGTCACCGAGAGTTCACTTTTACGAAAAGTTAACATTTCCTGCAGTATAACTAGCTATTTTCCAAAGTTTTTCCTCTCTGTCCTCTAAGCTTCGATCCTTATTTTCATTTTTCATGATTCTCCTCTTTTAAGTTTCCTAGAAAATAACTTTGGGATTGGAATTCAGATGTTTCCTAAAGCATCCCTCCAAAAAAGTTTATAAAAAACCCACAACTTGGAGACCCCGTGGCCTGTTTTACTCTCCAATCGCTGGCCTGGGGGCCCCTTCTCCTTTCTCGTCTTTCTTTAGATGGACAGCTCGCTATTTGGAAGTCACTTGGAGTCAGTGGTGGGATCACACCTCCTCACCCACTGCCCTCTTGCCAACGTTCAATGCTACGCCGGCCAGATGCAGAGATTTTGCTTCTAGACAAACTCTGTGGGGAGCCGAGGGTGTGCAGGCAGTGGACACTGTGTGTCCAAGTGTGTGGATCTGTGCCCTGCATGTTGCGGAGAGTAAAGGGCCAGTTGTTCTCGGGTCTTGCACATATTAAATCCTCAGCCAGAACCGGTGCCACAAAGGAAGACCCTTCCTCCCCAGGAGGCTCAGTCACAGTCCCTTGCGTTTCCCTCTACTCAATCGAGCGCTCTGGTGCACAAGGGGTTAGCACCGTTTGCCAGAGCTCAGCTAGTCCTCTTCCCTTTTCTTTCTCCTGTGCGGTGCCGGCTGCCCCCTGTTGGCTGCCTTGAGGTAGGACATCTTGGAGCCTGTGTCTTGGCCGGGCTGGCAGCCTGCTCGCCTCTTCCTCCCACCTCTGGCTTTACAAGAACATCCCTTCGGATCTCCAGGTCCCACTCTCCCAGGAAGGCCCCTCGGAGGCCCCCAGAGGACATGCTGCGCTACGCGGCTGCATTAGTAAGGGGCCAAGTGTCCGACCCAGCGAATGGGGCTCGGGCGAGTGGAACAAGGGTTGGTAGCCCTTCTCCTGGGCACATTAAGGAGCAGGAGGGTCCTCCTAGGAACTCTTGGGTCTGGTCTTGACGCCCTCACTGGTTCACCCTGTAACCGAGGACCAGCGCTTCTTTTTCTCTCTCGGCCTCAGTTTCTTGTCTATTAAAAAGTGGAGTTGAAACCACCTCTGAAAAATGGGTGTTGAAGCGTTCTGTAATTTCCCTTCTCTTTCCTTCCTCCGACAAACAGTTGTTTGGGACAGAGTTGAGAGCTGTGCCTAGAGAGCTAGGCTAGACTTCTTGCGTGGGAAGGTAGCAGTGTTTCCCTCTCCTCCCCGGTCCCCCCAGGTGCGTGTGTGAGAGAGTTGCCTTGCAGATCTTGTCTGAGGATGGAGGAGGTGAGGCCGACAAGAGAACTAGACTTGGCCACTGTCCTTCCCTCGGAGACTCCCTGGTACCCGACTTGGTGTCCCTTCTGAGTCAGGGCAGTCAGGAGCTGCACACCTTCCTTGCACTGATTTGGGCTCAAGGAACTCCCTCCTCCACCTCCTCTCTTGGCTCCTCCACCCCTTCCTACCCTCAGTGCTGTGGACACATCCGGGCGGCTAGGGGCAGCTCCAGGCTAGAGGCCTGGGGGAGCGCGGGCTCCTCCTGGGTTCCCCCCAAACGGACCTCCTTTCAGCCCACCATCCCCTCCTGCTTCTCCTCACCTTCCCCAACTTTGTGGCTCCCCCTGAATTTTTCTCCTGCAGTTTTCTTCATCTCTCTCTCCTTGCTTTCGGGAGAGATTGAAGTGGGGAAAACAAAATTTATCTCCCACTAAGAGCTGGGATTCTTAAGAGTTTCCTGTGCTTTTCGCCACTGCGAGCCCAGGTCAATCTAATTTATTCTCCCAGTTTCTCCATCATTTCCGCTCCCAGAGACTAGGGCCTGGGGGTTGGGGCTGGACGTGAAGTGGAAGGGGGTGCCCAGACCGAGTGAGGTAGCGCCAGTGGCGGAGGGGCGAGAATTTTCTCCCTGCCTCGAGGGAATTTCTTTTTAGGCGCTTCTGGCTTCCAACTTGGGCGTGCTCTCCCAGGCTTTCTGACGCCCCCCAAAGTCCTCTAGTTCAGAGGATTCTCGGCCCGCACACCAGTTGATAAAGAAGGGTTAGGGACACTTTTAATCCAGCGGGGAAGAGTTTGGAGGAGAGAATATAAGCTGACTCTACGTGGATCTGTTCTGGGGCTGGAAACAAGGGAGCGCAAATGCCCTAGCCCCACCTCATCCCTCCCTTGCGCTGAACCTCTCAAATGCCCGCAGCCCTCCTCTCTGACGCGCACTAGAAACAGATTCCAAGTATCCTTACAAAGTCCATTTCCTCGGACCCTGAAATTGTTCAAAAATTTTAGCCTGGTCTTTCTTCGGTGAATTCAGCTTCTGCCCAGAACTTTTACCCTGTGTGTTACGGTCTCCGGAGAGGTCTTATTTTGTCCTCTTTTTGGATCAGTTCTCTTGGTAAACAGGCCGGGACGTTTACCCTACAGTTCGATGTATCAGTGAGTTAGCTGTGGGTTCCTTCAGTCTTTAAACTTGTGGGGCCTTTTGTGGGTTGCACGGGGGATTGGAGCTGGAAGAAGGCCAAGCTGTTTCCGGGCAAGCGCGCGGGTTAAGTGGAGACGCGACTCGCGGGGCTCTCCCGGCAGATTCCCTTTGGGACACCTCGGCCTACTCCCAGCCCCGGGCTTACAGACCCGCATCGCGGAAGCCAGCTGCCCCGCTCCCATTTTGGCCCCAGTTCTGTGAGCTAGTGGCTTCTCCCCGAGGTCGTCGGGCCGAGAGTGGGATCGGTTTGTGTGGCTTCTCCTCTAACAAAGAGATCCGCAGTAATCCGCGGAATCTGTTATCAATTTCTTCGCTGCCCGCGCCCCGCCCCGAATGCCCCGCCCGTCGGAAAGCTGGAAAAGTGCGCGCGTCCCGCAGCGCGGTCTCTGCCTCCGCCTGGGAAGCACGTCGGAGAGCGTGTGTGTCTGTGCACGAGTGAGTGTGTGAATGTGCCAGAGTGTGAGTGTGTATGACTGTGTGCACGCGCGCGGCCTTGGCCCCCGATGGAAAGAGTTGACTTCGCAGCTTGGGCCGCTCGAGAAGGCAGCCCTCGCGAGCTACCCCCTCCCCTGGAGGAAACTTGACACTTCGGGCGGGGGTGGGGAGGAAGACCGAGCCTTCTCTCTCCTGGGCTGGGGAAACCCCAGGCTTTTCTTCTGCGGCATGCGCCCCCCAGCTTTGCGACGTTTTAGGGATGAGTGGACCTCGGGCGCGGAGCCCTGGGTGGCGGGCACTGAGGACCGCATAAGCATTTCCTCTAGAGAAGCCCCAAGGAATCCGGGCCAAAAGGGAGGCTGGCAAGGGAAAGCTGAGGCACTCTCCTCAGCCCCTTCTCGTCTCCGCCGCTGCCTCGGTACCCCCCAGTCTTTTCTGGTGCCGGTTCCAGCCCAGGCCCTTCTGCAGCCTGGAGGAGGTTCACCTTTCCTTTTCCGAGGAAGGGGCTCCCTTGGCAGCCGAGGGTGGCGCAGCGCGGCAGGGTTAATCTTATCAGAGATGTAAAGGGATTTTGGAAAGCCGTTCCTCCCACCCGCCGCCGTCTCGCTCCGCCGCCGCCTACAGGTGGAGAAGTCACCAGTGGGGAGGACGGCGGCGGAAAACTCCAAGGCCGCCCCCTGCCCCCGAAATTCTTGACGACGGGAACCTTCGCTGCCGAGGCCCTCTGCGCCCTGGAATCCAGGGCCTCGGCCGAGGCGCGGGAACCAGCGCATCTCTGGCCCAGCCGGGGGCTCCGCACCGGCCCGGCCTCGTCCTGCACCCTCATCTTGCGGGACTGACCCAACCGCGTCTGAATTGGGCTGGAGGGTTGGGTAGCGGAGTTTCAAGACCACGCTCAAGGTGCCCGGATGGCGAAATGATGAACTCCAGACCAGCACCAAAGGAAACTGGAGTCCCCTCGGCTTCCTTTCCCCTTTCTCCGTGGCAGCTGCTAGAAGTGGGGACTGGAGGGAGCGGTAGTGGGAGTGAGAAAATCAGATTTTTGGGGAGTGCTGTGGGGAGGGCCAGGAAGGGAGCCCCTCTCCCCGGGGTTGGGGGGTGTATCCCTCCTCTGGGATACACTCCAAGGCGGAGGCCGAAGGCAGGGAAAGGGCACTGATTTCCGGTTTCCTGCGTTGGGAGAGCAGCTCGCCCATCCCCTTATGCCCCGTGTGCCCCCATCTCCTCCCCATCCCAGTCTGGCCGAAGAGCGGTTTAAGGAAACCCAGGCTGCCTTGCTCGCTATGGAAGCGGCTAGCCCCAGAGCCGGCGGTAAACTGATTATGAAACTGATGATGTTAACTCAGAGCGGCATTTCCCAGCTGGGCACTCCCGTGCGCGCCGCTCCCGGGGGCCTCGCCCCCCACCCCCTGCCCTTCCCTCCCGCGTGCTGCCCCCACCCCCCACC
>SJYA01002813.1:1128595-1167096 GCA_006410615.1 Neotragus moschatus
ATTTTGGTTTTTTTTTTTTTTTTTTTTTTTTTTTTTTACTGTAAATGAACAGTGTTTTTCTGTCAAACATGACTTCTGTTCCCCGGATACTCTGTCTTGGGTCCCTCACAGTCACATAAGGAGCCCTTTTAAAACGTCCAGAACAGGGTGAATTTTCTTCCGTCTGTATACTTGTCCTCCTGTTCGTCCATCAGTCAAAAGGAACTGCTATCTCCTACCCGTGTCGAATTGTGTCTGCTTTCGGTATTCATACATTTTCAAGCAGATCGGTCCAATCTGTGGGGCAAAGTGAGTCATTTTCTCTCGTCAGAGGCCCATCCCCCCCGACTGCCTTTTACCCCTTTTCTGGTATGGAATAGCAGAAATTTTGGTTCAGGTATATGGCAGAAAGGGGCAAGGAGGGGAGTGAGAACTCTAGCTGAGAAGCCAGATGGCGGGATAGGGGCTATACAATGCCTCCGTTTTCTGAGTGGAGTTTAAACAGAGGAGTTCTATGAAGCCTGTTTCATACTTTGTCATGAGGACAAGCAGGAGAGAAAAAGCATCTGTGTGCTTAAACTTCTGTATTGCTGACATGTTTTCAGGGGGCCCACCTTGAGAGTTCACGTAAATCTTGAATGCACATCTCCCCCCCTTCTTAGGTCGCTAGGTATGAATAACCCTGTTCAGATGTCAGAAGTATATATCATAGGAGCGCAGCCTCTCTGCAGCCAATTGGCAGGACTCTCCCAAGGACAGAAGAAACTCTGCCACTTGTATCAGGACCACATGCAGTACATTGGAGAGGGCGCCAAGACGGGCATCAAGGAGTGCCAGTATCAGTTCCGACACCGGCGGTGGAACTGCAGCACCGTGGATAATACCTCTGTCTTCGGCAGGGTCATGCAGATCGGTAGGAAACCGTTTCAGATATCGTTAAATACATAGACGCTCTTCTAGGAAACATCTCTAGTGTTACTTAAAGCTTCATCTGATGGGCCTCTTCAGCAGGGTGGCGGCCTGGGACTTCTGTCATTATGGCTGTGTTCGTGCCTGTCCTCCAGATGTCTAGTGATAAGTTTTGGACTTCTTGCGTTAGATCAGGAGGGGGTGGGCATCAACTACACCTTCATTTTTCTGATCACTTAATTTTCCTAAAAAGCAGTTTGTGTAAAATAGTACCAGAACACTTATGTTGGTTTCACAAAAGCAGATGGGGAAAGCTGAGTCATTTCTGTCCTTAAACTTCAAAACTCTTTAACCGTTAGACGTTTCCTAACCTAAGCCACCATTCAGATGTCCCAGGCATCAAACTGAAAATTGCCATCTTGCAGCATGCTGGATGAGCTGGATGTAAGTAAGGTTTTAATTTTTCTAATACAGATATTTCCTAAAGCTATCAAGATATATGTGTTAGACACTTTACTCTTAGTCCCAGGAAGAATTTTAATTAGAACTGATCCAATTTACATTTGTGTTGGCCATTAATATAAGAACATCTGCTTCAAAGGGCATCCTGGAAACTTAAAAGTGTTCAACGTATCGTTCACAGTCCAGCTCTGTATTTTTAACTGTGTTGTTGAACTTGTTATTCTATTCAGGGAGAAGGTGGCACTAAAACTAGGCTAAAAGCAAAGAATTTGGAAAGTCAGTCTGCCTCTGGTTTGGTTGAACAGCGTAGGCTACAGTCTGACAGATGTGGTCCTGTGTGTGTTTGCTAGTGAATATTTTTGGTCTCTTTACTTTTATGCAAACAAGCCCATATAATTAATATGACTGCAGTGACTCCTAAAATAAGAAGCAATCTATCAACGCAATTAACTATTTATACTGACTGAAGATAAAAAGTTGGCTTAATGTCCGTCACGGATGGATAAAATGCTTTTAAAAAAAACCCTGAAAAGTGCATTCATTGAGAACAAAAAAGAGTTGTCAGTGGATGTTTGAGCCAAGTGGCTTCATAAACTAAAATAATACAGGACTGGAAGCCGTTCCTCTAATTGAATGGGAGAACCGTCTGCAGCCTCAGCCTACAGAGCCTCCTAGGGCTTTCCTGTTAATGATTAAAATGTGCTAATGCATATTCTGAGACCTGAATCTAGGAATTAAGCTTCAGGAACACAGGAGTTTTCCCCAAATATGGGCTGCCTTATGTGGTTAACTCGGGGTGTAGTGAAGATTTAATTCTCCTGCATTTTGATGATATTGTGAGCGATCCAAAAACATCTTTGTCAGCTATATCACAGTAACCGCTCAGCTTTCTCTTCACCTTTGCCTTATGTGTTCCCTCTATCTGCCTTCCTCTCAAACTTTGGGAGTTTTCCCCATGTGCATGAGTTAGTGAAAATCATGCACCTCTGATGGTAACAAGGAAGGAAAACAGCAATTGGAACTGTTTTTCTGTGTAGTCACTGGAACACAGCTTTGATTTAAGATCCTCTTTGTATGTAGCCTCTTTGGGGCCAAAATGTTCAGAATAAGCTATCATTTGCTAAGTGGATTTGAGTTCTACTGAAGATTTATTTAAAATGTGGCTGAAGATTCAAAGAGCCTGCTTCCTCAGGGAACAAGCAGAACCCGTGGTACAAAGGCCTGTGTTTAATTGTCCCCTGTAGACTCCCTGGTCCTTAGCTGTGTGGCACCGTCTTGGTTGATGGGAAGTAGGCAAGAGTGGAAGCTCGTGATGGCCCCAGAGGAGGGAGCCCTCCTGGATCCTACCATCCCCGAGGCCCCCTCGCCAAAGGGTCCTCAGGTGTCCGAGCTCTCAGAGCAGACAGCTGCTGCAGGGTGGCTTGTGGTGGAACACAGGGCCTTAGAGAGAGAGATGAAAAATCAATCGATTTTTATGGGAGAGGAACATGAACCCCACCCCAGTGGTGGAAAAGTTACTTCATTTTCACTTTTCTATTTTAGGGTTTGTTAGATGAGAACGAGCTAAGGGAAAATTTGAAACATCTTTGATGCGAAGTGTGTGGGTGCCCACTCCAGAGCATGGAGGTCACCAGGGACGTGGAAGCTGGCTCTCCTCCCTGAGAGACCCTATGATGGGACTAGTGTCTTGAGACTCAGGCTGCCACCCCCAAACGATCACCTGCTTTCTTGAGAGGCCAGTCCAGGCGCTGTACACAGTCGCCTCTTCGTTATGAAAACTTCCTCATTTTTCATCCTGCTAGTCTTTCCTTCCAGCTTTTGTCTCCAGCTTCTTTGTTTGCCTGCTGTGAAAAGATGTGTAAGAAAGGCGCCGTCTTCCCAGAGGGTGAGGACAGGAGAGGCTGATCTCAGGGAGGAGCTGTCACCGGACACAGTGCTGCTTCCAGGATGACTGGGTCCCCACGCTGCAGCCAGAGGGCACGTCTCATGCTGACGTTTTCCCTGCAGTGACCAACTAGCTTAGAGATTGCTACCAGGTTTGATTTCTGGGACAAAAAAAGAAAACGGTCAAGAGTAACACTGTCGTGCTTTGTATAAAATCCCTTTGATGCTCTCTGTGTGCAGGACAGTGCTTTTTCTCCTCCTCTGTCTCCCGAGGATGGTTTCTCTCTCTTCCTCAAGCTACCTCTGTATTCTGTGAGTCTCCCATCCACAGGGTTTTCTGCACTATCAGTGTTAATCCCCAGATCACTCCCTAGGATCTGTCTGCTCTCCTCATTTCTCACCACTCCCTTGATGTTCTCTGCCTTGCTAATTCAACTAGATAGATGGAACACCCCCACAGGAACTTTCTGGATCCTCTTGCCAACCACCAGCACACTCCTCAAGTTATTCATTTTTTACAGTGTGGGAGGGAAGATTTGGTAAATCAGAGCCATCGCTATTTCTGAGAAGGCAATCACAAGTGGTCGCAGTTTGAGGGGCAGAAGCTCAAAGGAAGGGCAGTCTGCAGGTTCCCTGAGTTGGCAGAGCCACCCTCCTGCACGATGGCCCTTGACTACTATGTTCAGCTGTTGTTGTGATTCCCTACCCCCACCAAAAAAAAAAAAAAAAAATTTGTTAGCAAGCTCTTTAAGAGAAACTGATCCTGGTACAGGGATCCCAGTGTCAGAAGGGGCCTTTCCCCCCTGGGCATCTAGTTCAATACCCTTATTTTATAGTTGAGGAAAATGAGGCCCCCTCATCACCCTGTGCCCCCAGGCCCAGCTTCAGCTGGCCGGGTATTAACCCTTCTCCTTAGCAGTGTAACACTTTCATTAAGTGACTTCTTGTCCCATGTAGAAATGTCTCTAGGTACAAGTGGAAATTGGAGATTAAGATAGTCTATCCTCACCTCCGTTTTTCTCCATACAAATAGGGCTCCTATAGAACTGTTTGACAGAGAGATATTCTTTACAAGTTTTAGGGAAGGAGAACCTTTCTCTTCCTTTCTCCTCAAGACTGTATTTTTCCCCTCTTTTTGTTGTTTTTCTGACACTTGGAGTCAGAGGCTGCTGCGGAGTCGCAGAAGTGACATTAAAGAACGGCAGGCTGTTGTGAAAGTAAGATACCTTCTTGAGTGAGAAGCATCAGGCTGGTCAGCTTGGGAACTGAGAAGAGGCGAGAATTTCATTTGTAACTCTCTAGGAACCGGTTGACAAATATCCTCTGGGGAAGTCAGGAGCCTTGTTCTGAGTCAGACTTGATGCTGCAAATGGAGGAAGGGGAAGCCAGGTTACTACCAGTGGGGCCACAGGAGCGGAAGGGAAGGGTGGCTGCAGTGTTTGTCTTCCCTGGGGGCCTAGGGCCTTCAGTGGCTCTGAGCTTCTGTGCTCCTGTCCTGTAGGTCACTCGGAATGAAAATAGTAACAAATGTTTAAAATAAGTGTCACGAAGTCTACCCCAATTGTGTGTTTTCTTCCCTTGGTGACTTCTTTTCTAGGCATTTGGGTTATCTTCAGAAGAGGTGTATAGAATAATCCATCTCTGAGCACCCCGCTTTGGGCTCTGCCTGAAGTGGCAGAGCAGAGGTGCGGTGTGTGGGTGTTAACACCTCCTGGCTTGTCTCTGCGTGTTGGGGCCGAGGGCCTGGGGCCTCCTAGCTCCCCCTCTAGGAGCCAGGTAGGTGGTCGCCGTCCGGGGCTGCAGAGTGGGGGGCGCCTGCTGACCGGTCCTCGCCCGCAGGCAGCCGAGAGACGGCCTTCACGTACGCGGTGAGCGCCGCGGGGGTGGTCAACGCCATGAGCCGCGCCTGCCGCGAGGGCGAGCTGTCCACCTGCGGCTGCAGCCGCGCTGCGCGCCCCAAGGACCTGCCGCGGGACTGGCTGTGGGGCGGCTGCGGCGACAACATCGACTACGGCTACCGCTTCGCCAAGGAGTTCGTGGACGCCCGCGAGCGGGAGCGCATCCACGCCAAGGGCTCCTACGAGAGCGCACGCATCCTGATGAACCTGCACAACAACGAGGCCGGCCGCCGGGTGAGCGTCCGGTTCGCTGCGGGTCTGGGCGGGGCTGGGGCCCCTCTCTGCCTGTGTCTCTGCGACTCTCTTCCTGTCTCCGCCTCCCTTCCTAGCTTTTCCGGTCTATTTCCCCCCTGCCTGCTCCTCTCTGTCCCTCCACTCCCGTACTCCCCTCAGCCAGCTCCCCACAGGCCTCCCTGGAGAGGGGTGCACACCCCAGAAAGGCCTCCTGGAGCGGAAGCAGCCCGCCGTGGCCAGCTCCAGCCAAGGGGCGCCTGCAGTGGCCTGAGAAAGATCTTTCTCCGCCTCTTTAATTAGTCCCCAGTGCAATTGGCCAGGCCAGAGCTAAACATGCTGCTTAGGTTCGCAGCCCTCCTCCCTGGAACAAGTTTGTAGCTGTGATTAAGTCGGGAAGATGGAGTTACTCATTTCAGTAGGTGCCCAGTTGAGCAAGCCCTCGCCCAGTTCCCGGGTTACCTCCTCCCCTCTCTGTGCCCCTCCTTGTGTCTTCGGACAGCAGGCCTGATGGATTGACGGTTTGTAAAAAGAGCTTTTCTAGGAAAACTCTCCAACCAACGGGGTGGAATTTCGTAGGTCTGACGATCAGGCCTGGAAGGGAAGAGAGAGTGTCCAGAGAGAAAGTCCTCCCGAGGCAGCCCACCTCCCCACCCCATCGCCCGTTTCACTCTTTCCTTCCCCTGGTGGGGCTGTGAAAAGCTCCCTCACAATACTTAAAAAGACCCTTTTTTCCTGCGGTTAAACACATGGCACTTTATGGCTGCTTTAAAATGAAGGGGTGAAAACTTTTCCTAACTTTGGCAGCACTGAAAACCAGGACCATTATTTTTTCAGAGAACCCAAGGTGGGTGCCAGGAACTTTCTGGTCAGAGAGCTCACTCTTCTGTATTTTGGGGTGAGGGACAGGAATGGTAATCACAGAGTAACATCCAGGGTTCAGGAAGGAACCTGAGAGCCCCCCCTGGCCGCACACCCCACGTGAAAGATGGCAAACTGAGACTGGAGAACCACTTCCTGGGGGGAGCAGAGAATTAGGGGATGGAGCTGCAGCCCGGGCACTTTTTTCCTTCAACTAAGGCGTTGCAGCTGAAGGGTGAAGGGCTGCAGGTTTGGGGATTAAAGAAATCCAGGTTAACACCCTGCTCTGTTTCTGAGCCTCCACCCATCTGCTCACCGGCTAGATGGACATTAACACTGTCGCTTGGGCTTGCTGTAAGGACTCACTGGGCTCATACAATAGACTGAACCTTGTTATCAACACTTGGCCACTTCTGAGTTCTAATTAATAAGGCTCAACCGAAGGGCTGAGTTCAGTGTCAGCCGGTGGTAAGTGCTTCATGGATGATAACTGAGTCACTGAGCACACAGGAAAGTGTGTGAACTCAGATCCCTCCAGGTAACCTGTTTCTTCTCAGCTTTGATCTTGACTATGTGGGGGATCACGGAAGGACTCAGCTCTGCAGAATCTTACCTGTGATACCTGAGGGGTCAGATGGTTGCTCCAGGGGAGTGTGGCCACGCCTCTCTGAGGCTCCCCCTTGCTGGGGTGCCTGCACCAGGGTGGACTTTCTGCCCCCTGCAGCCGGCCCAGGCCTTGGAGTGGGCATGGCCACCCCACTGTCTCGGGAGCCTAGCACCTTGGTCCTGTTCTCTACCCAGCACACATCACCGTAATCTGCATGCAGGGCGCCCAGCGTCTCAGACCACAAATGCCTCCAGGACAGAGGTATGGCTGACTCGGGCCCCACTGTGTCCCTCTCTGGTGCTTTCAGCCTTCTTTGGGGATTTCCTAGGTTTGTCTCCTGGAGAGAAATCACAGGAGCTTAGCAACCAATAAGAGCAGGTCAAGGGACTTCCAAGGGGAGACAGGTGGGGTCGGAGAGTGGGAAAAGCACATTCGATGTAATTTCATTTAACATGAGCATTTGTACATAGGTTTTTTGGAAATGTTACAGTTGGAGCAGTGAACTATGCTTGATCCTGGTGGATAAGGTTACAGAGAGGATGGTTTTCCTCCAGGATGGTAGGGGTGAGAGGAGGAACGCTGGACACTGGGTCAGGAAACTGTATTAGACTCCTAGAAAGAGAATCCAGCTTCAGAGTCTCCTCGAAGGGGAGTGAAGGTTAAACACGTTTGCAGAACCCTTTCCCACACTAGCCGTGGGCCCGAAACCCTTCATGTGGAGGGGGTTTTCTTGAGCCCCTTTGAGGAAAGCCCCTTCTGAAGCCCTGGAGGGAGAGGGTAGCTGCTGGGGCAGGAGCTGCCTCTCACGGCTCCAGCCTCCAGGTCCTGACAGGCCGCTGCCAGTAGCGCGCCGGCTCGGGAGGCTCACTGGCACAGCACCGGGCACTGGCACTGAAGATAGGCAGCGGCCACCTCCCAGACCCGTGGGCGCTGCTGCTGCAGCACCAGGGGACTGGCAGGGGCCCAGCACCATGCCCTCGTCACCCTGCAGACCAGCTTTACTGATTACATCCTGCCCGCCAAGTACCTCCAGCCAGCATCTCTTGGTTTCACCCTTGTAACACTGCCATGAGGTTGGCACCGCCACCGTGCCCTTTGCAGATGGGGAATGGAGGCCCAGAATGGTGATGCCCTTGCCTAAAGTCAGGGGCAGGACAGAATCTGTGTCTGCCTGGGTCCAGGGTGGATGTGCTCAGCCTGCGCAGAGCATAGGGGCTGTGCAGGAAGCAGGAGTGAAGGCCCCTGCGATCCAGGCCTGGTCCCCCTCTGTCCAGCCTGTGTGGCCATCTGGGCCACTTACCTTCTCTGCGTCACTGGGCCCTCGTCCAGTCCTGCCCGGGTTACAACCTTGCTGGGAGGATTTGGTGAGATGAGTGGAGAGGCCCTTAGGACCGGGCTCGCCCCACGGCAGTAGGAACACTGAGTGCGGAAAGATTTGAACCCTGACCACTTACCAGCTGGGCGCCCATGGCGCGAGCTTGGAGCGCACCTGCCTGGCTTCCAGTCACGGCCCCCCCTTCCAGTGCTGGGCTGGCAGCACGCCCTGCTGGGCCTCCCTTTCCTCCTCTGAGCTGCACGCGGTGGAGCTCTTCCCTCACAGGCCACTGCTGAAGGAGTCCAGCTGGGCACCGGACGGCAGTCTCCTACTTCCCAAAAGCAGCCAAGGCAACAGTCTTCTTTCTTGTTCCCATTCAAAACCAGGCAGTTTATTATGATGATGTGTAACAATGGGGGCGGAGAACGGATCTATTTTGCAGACTAATTTTTAAAGAAGGCCACAAAAGGCTCCAGGTCTGGAGGACGAGGGGGAGGTGGCCCGGACTGAGCTGGTGACCAGGGTCTGGGTTCCCAGGCGAGGGTGCCCCCCGCTGACTGTCCCCTTCTCCCCACAGACGGTGTACAGCCTGGCCGACGTGGCCTGCAAGTGCCACGGGGTGTCAGGCTCGTGCAGCCTCAAGACGTGCTGGCTGCAGCTGGCCGACTTCCGCAAGGTGGGGGATGCCCTGAAGGAGAAGTACGACAGCGCGGCGGCCATGCGGCTCAACAGCCGGGGCAAGCTGGTGCAGGTCAACAGCCGCTTCAACTCGCCCACCACCCAGGACCTGGTCTACATCGACCCCAGCCCCGACTACTGCGTGCGCAACGAGAGCACCGGCTCGCTGGGCACGCAGGGCCGCCTGTGCAACAAGACGTCTGAGGGCATGGACGGCTGCGAGCTCATGTGCTGCGGCCGCGGCTACGACCAGTTCAAGACGGTCCAGACCGAGCGCTGCCACTGCAAGTTCCACTGGTGCTGCTACGTCAAGTGCAAGAAGTGCACGGAGGTCGTGGACCAGTTCGTCTGCAAGTAGTGGGCGCCCCGCCGCCCGCCCGCCACCCGGCCCCGCTCCCAGGACCCACTTATTTATAGACAGTACAGTGATTCTGTTCGTTTTTTTTTTTTTTTTTAGTGTTTTTTTCATCCCTAAGAATTCCAGCCGGAACCATTTTTTCCTCCCCCCCCGCCCCGTTCCCATCTGAGAACTCTGTGGTTAATAATATTATAATTATTATTTGGCAATAAGGGGGTTGGGAACCAAGAAAATATTTATTTTGTGGATCTTTGAAAAGGTAAGGCAAGACTTGTTCTGATGGTATAATGGATGGGGGTATAAAACATGCCCTTGCTGAAATGTGTGCACATCTGGAGGTCAAGGAAACGTTTTGTCTCAGCTATCACATGGGACAGGTAGCACCCCACTGCAAGGAGGTGGCCCAGAGCTATGCATGACTCAGCAGCTGTGAGCAAAAGGAGTTCTGCAGTCTGGGGAGCCGGAAGGTCTTGAGAAGCAGACACAACAATGAGAACCCCACCCCCCCCTCTTTCCCAGGGGCTGCCAGCCTGAAATGTTTCCAAAATGTATTTAAAATTTAAGAACAAGAGTCTCGTATCCCTTCGAGAGAGAAGGTTTATCATTCCTCTCCTGTCCTCCGGCATTCCGTCTCCAGCTGGTCCATTCTATTAGCTACTGAAACCTGGGGAGCAGAGAGAGAAGCCCTAGACATTCAAACACAAAGACCAACTCCTCATATTGAGTCAGTTGATGTAACATTCAAAGCTGTTGTGAGAATCAGGTTATCCACTTGGAAAAGCATCCCTGAATGATTGATTCTGGTACCAGACATTTTGTTTGGAGAAGGGCAGGGAGGTTGGCTTGGCAATAAAGGAAAATATACTGTAATTTTCTTAGAGATACTTGGTTAATAAATGATAATAATGAAAATAACACATGAATTCCATTCACAGATCCTCAACCGGAACTTCAAGGTACTTGTGTGCAGTTCAGCCCTGCGCCAAAGCAGAAAACCTAGTTGAGGGAAAAAAGTAACCTCCGCCCTGCCCTCCCTCCTTGACCCCGCACCCTGCTGCGCTGCGGCATTTCCAAGCGCAGCTCTGCTGAGTCCCCTCTGATTGTAGGAAAGGGAATGAAACCTTAGGAGCTCCTCTTGGAAAACAGCTCACTACTTAGGGATTTTATTCCCCCTACAACTTTTATTTTGAGGAACAGTAGTTTTCTGTGTTTTCATGACATCACTTGGCGAATGGACTTCACAGAGGCATGGCAGCATTTCTCCCTTCTGATCCTGTGTTCAGACTCTCTGATGCTTCTCGCTCCAGGTGTCCCTAGAACTGTTCCCCAGTGGACTTGAACAGTTGGTTCAGTGGTACCTGATAGCTCAGTCTCTTGTACGTAACATATATATATATAAATATAATTATATCTCAGTGCAGCCAGTGATCTGGAGTTACAGTCTACTCTGGGGTTATTTCTTTGGTCTAGAGCCTTGTGGTCCTCCACTGCAATCCAAGTGGGATTTTCCCCGACGGTTTCTAAGTTGAGCTCGGGCTGTGGCCCTGATGCCATTACATGCTGAGCATCGCGAAGCAGCTGTGTTTCTGAGGAGTCTGGAAGGTCTTGGTCGTGGGCCTGGTGGTTTGAAGGTTTCCTTTTGTCTCCCCTGCTCTGTCCCCTGGTTGTCCAGCCTCGTTTTCTGCACCCTTTCTGGAGAGGGCATTACTTGTTCACTGCAGAGGACAGACTGCCAGCATTTCTCCTTCCTCTGTTCACTTTGCAGGGTGGAGCTTGGTGCCCGTTAGACCTGAGGGCACCTGCACCGAGTCCCTAGGGAAAATCCAGCTCATAACATCTTTAGCTAGTTAAAAACAACAAAAAACCAGGACACCTTTTGCAAAGAGTACCATCACCTGTGTTCTCATCTCAGACTTGTGCTGTTTTAGAAGTTTGGGAAGACACGTGTTCTGCGGCCCTCACAGGCTCAGTGGCCCTCAGGTCAGTCTGGCCACCTGTGGCTCTTCTTGCACATGGAGATTCGCTCCCCCTGCCCCCAGCTGCAGTGAATTGCAAGCAAAAGATCTTGAAAGTAAAAAGCACTAATCGGTTTAAAATGTCACTTTTTTGGTTTTTATTATACAAAAACCATGAAGTAATTTTTTTTATTTGCTAAACCAGAATTTTTGTTCCTTTCTAGTGATTCATGTTTATGAAGAGAGTTGAATTTAACAATCCTAGTTTTTAAAAGAAACTATTTAATGTAAAATATTCTACTTGTCATTCAGATATTATGTATATCTTCTATGGCCTTTATTCTGTACTTTTAATGTACATATGTCTGTCTTGTGTGATTTGTATATTTCACTGGTTCAAAAACAAACATCGAAAGGCTTATGCCCAATGGAAGATAGAATATAAAATAAAATATTACTTGTATATTGGTAAGTGGTTTCAGTTGTCCTTCAGATACTTCATGTGGAGAGTTTTTGAGGAAACATGAGGGATAGTTTAGGAGTGACTACATGTCAGAGTAGTAGAAGAGTGGAGAATTCTACCAAAACCAAACTATTTGGGAGCTTCAAAAGATTTCTGTATGTAACAGAACAAAAGGGGAATTCTCTTTTCCTATATATGTGCCTCAAAAAACTCAAGCAGATGGCTTAAAGCTGGTTATAGGATGGCTCGCATTCCTCGCGCATTATGCTTGTGGCTTAATTGTCTTAGAGCGGGTTGGTGGTGTAGCCTCTCGAGAAGAACTGAAAAGGCAAGGCACGTGCTTTTATCTGTGAAGAGAATCTTAGTGCAAAACCAGCGCATTTGTGTTCTGCACTGCAGCTAGTGCGCCACTCGATTTGAGCTTCTGTGGATGGAGTGTCTCTGTGCCCCTTGGAAAGTAGTTTTATGAAAAGCAAGCCTCGATCTGCAGAGAATGAAGGAAACTGAAGGTTTCTTGTGTTAAGTGCAATTAATACGAGCCCTTGTGCTTCTTGAAGGCACAGTGAGTCTGGGCCGCGACGCACAAATTGATATGTTAGCCCCTTGCTTTTTTCTTTCTGGATAACCTTGTAACATATTGAAACCTTTTAAGGATGCCAAGAATGCATTATTCCACAAAAAAACAGTAGACCAACATATAGAGTGTTTAAAATAGCATTTCTGGGCAAATTCAAACGCTTGTGGTTCTAGGACTCACATCTGTTTCAGTTTTTCCTCAGTTGTATATTGACCAGTGTTCTTTATTGCAAAAACATATATTCGATTTAGGAGTGTCAGCATTTTTTTTTTTTTTTTCATCTCATCCTGGACTGCATTCAAGATCTTCCCAATACAGGAAAATTAGCAAAAAATTTATATACAGGCAGCAGCGAATGGAGCTATGTTCAAAATAGTAATTATGGGCTTAAGTAAAAGGAAGGCTGTTTTAAGCTTTAGTCCAGTGTATCTGTTCAGTTCTTTGAGCTGTTGACCTCCCGAGACCGGCACTGTTTAGTAGGCCATGCAAACTGTCTGCTTGTTCTATTTTCCAATACAGTTATCAATTTGTTTTTGTAAGACCTGATTCAAGCCACCAGAATCATCAAAGATGACATGTTACCACAAGTACACCAAATAAGAGACTGTCATGGGCTGACTCCTAGAGATCGTTAGCAAAAGCAACCCCCAAAGAGTGAGTGATCCCTCATGTAAATAGAGACAGCTAGAAAGGGACTGATAACTTGCAGGGTATATATATGAGGCAAATCACACCAAGGCATAGGTCTGCAATACTGCGTTATCACTGTAAAATATACTTCTAAAATATTTATTTTTTTAAAAAGTATTTGTTACTCTCCCCTCTCTGTGGATTGAGGAGAGCCAGATGCAGATGCTATACTTTGAAAGTAAGACAATGAAATGCATTCTTAATATTGGAAACAGCGATGCAGGAATTAAAACTGAGCAAAAGAATCTTCTAATTTACCTATTCACACAGACCTTATATTTAACTCTGATGACTGGATAATATTTTATCTTAGAGAAACAGCATCGTGTGAGCCAACTTTAAAAAAATGAATGATGAAAGGTCGGTATGATTTTTTTCTTAAAAACAAAAATGTATCCGTTTTAATCTAGAAGATTTTAATTAACATGCTGGCTCTGTATTTCAGAGCCAAACAAGAAAAGAGGAAACTTGCATTGTAGACCAGTTTTACGTGCAGTGTACTATTTGCTGGGCAAGAAATAAGATAAAGATTATTTATTTTTGTTCATATCTTGTACTACTTTTCTATTAAAATCATTTTATGAAATCAGTGCAGTCACGTGTTATGTTTGGCCGAGATGGTGTTCATGACGACTGAAGTCTAATGTGGACCTAGAGCTTGATGATGGCTCAGAGAATCCAGAAAAAATACCCACGTTTCAGGCATGTACATCCTGTGGTCAGATTTCAGGGGTCTGTCGTGGATGAATACTCATCTTTCTTTTTGCCTACAGCTATTTCCCACCCCCCGCCGCCCCCATCATTTCTTATTTGTTCTGCTGCTACTAACGTGTAAGCGAGTTGTATTTGGGAGATCGTTAGTGCAGGCGTTTAGCACAGTGACATCAGATTATGAAGACATTCCCGGGCAAGGGAAGAATGAACGATTTGAGAAGAGAGAGCAGTCTTGGGGAAACAGACTGAACCACCTGGAATATTCTGCTGGCTCCCTTTTGGATGCCGCCATGGTTGCCAGACGGCTGCTGAGATCAGGTTCCTCACCTTGGCATTGTTGACATCTGAGGTGGGAGCATTCTTTATTGCTGGGGCGCAGTGTTTAGCAGCAGCAGCAGCCTCTACCCACGAGATGCCAGGAGGGCCCCCCACTTGTGACAAGCAGTAATGTCTCCTGACACCAGGGACAGTGCACCCCAGGGAGCAGAATCAACCCCCAGCTGAGAAGCAAGGCCTGAGACAGGGACTGAGGTTCTGAGCACATGGGGAAGGAGGGCCGATGGTGGACGGGTGCTTGCCCAGGGTGACACCTGAGCCCGAGAAGTCCCCCGCAAGTTTCCCCGTGTGGAGGACGGGGCTGCAGCACCCTCCAGAGGGCAGCCTGACTGAGAACACAGGCTCTGCATCTCCCATGGATGCCACAAGTAAGGCATGGCGCAGCCAAACCAATAAATACTTAAAAAATAGACATAGGTTCTGAAGCCGGACTCCTGGTTCAGATCTTGGTGCTGCCATTAGCGCTGTCCCCGTGGGAAGCTGCAGAACCTCTCTGCGCGCCCATGTTTGAAGTGAGAGAATATTATACCGCAGGTTTTGTGAATAAGAGTTGCCGTGTTTGGGATGTTCAGAGCAGGTTCGAGTCCACAGTGAGGGTTTGCTGTCGGTTAGCTAGCAAGGACACAAGAAGTCTGGAAAGACTACACCCTGGAGGGCGGGGCCCCTGTTGTGTACAATACCCCCAGCAGCCAGCTCAGAGCCAGGAAGGCTCTCTGAGCGTTTGGGGGAGCTTTCACACCGTGGCCCCCTGGCTGTGTGCTGCCAGATGTATTTTGTTTGACCAGCAAAACATTAAAAAAAAAACCAAAAACTCAGATTAGTTGCCAGCACTTGAAAGATGAGTATGTTCACATTCAAGTGTGCATTTCTGGCTACCTGGGTCCACGGCGCCACAAGTCCCCAGCACGGGACACTCAGCTGCACCCCAGCTGCCGCTGCCCGCCCCCGACCCGTCCAAGCTGTGTGTCCAGCTGGCCAGTCTTTCTGTCCCCTAACTGAGCCCACAGGCTCACACGCTTGCCCCGGTCTTCACCAGTGTATTCCTTCTAAGGCAGTTTCTCAATGTCATCCTTAATGACATTGTGGCCCAAGTAACTGCGAGCAGTTGCCTCATGCATTGTACCCTCGGAGGGGCTCACCACATGCCTCTTGCCTCAGAGACCCTGACCAGAGCTGCTCACTCCAGTTGTGACCCTTTGATGCTGTTGCTGCCAGCCCCGTGCTATAGACTCAGGGCCTTGAGACTCCCAGGCTTGAGCTTCTTCACCCTCTCTGACAAGCGTTGGCCCATTTTACAGATGAGGACACCAAGACCAGGAGAGTCAAGTCACTCACTTTACCACTTGTCCATACAAAAATTGGTGGCTTAGAACCCTAGCCATTATATCCGCTTATGGTCCCGAGAGTCATCGACATGGGCCAGGTTAGCTGCAGGGGACCAGTGTCCCGCTGCTCTTACTTGGGGCTGGCAGATGGGCAAGGGGCTGGCTGATCCGGCCTCTCCCACACACCAAGAGCTGGTTCTGGCTGTTGGTTGGGCCTTTCTCTCCACACGCTCTCATCCTTAGGGATAAGGGGTGCCCTGGGTTCTTTCACACTGTGGCACCATTTCCCCTGCAGCTGAGACTGGAAGCTTCAAATTTCCACTAGAGTCATCCCTCTGCATCCACAGGTACAGGGTGCTGACTGTGGCACTCAAACATCCTTGGATTTTGGTATCTGAGGCAGTTCCTAGAACCAATTTCTGTGGCCATGGAGGCGTGAATGCATATCACATCCGCTGCATTTACTGGCCAAAGCAAGCCCATGCACAGCCCAGATTCAGAGAAACACACACCACCTCTCAGTGAGAAGAGTGGTGAAGCCAGAGGGCAAAGATCCGCACCAACTGTGCGAAGCTGCGAAGACCTTCAGACCGTCTCCCTCCCTGGCCAATAGTCCAAGAGGCCCTCTCTGCTGCGACAGCACCTGAGATAGGGCTCCCTTCTCTCACCCCAGAAGCCAACCATCAGCATGGTGCAGTGGGCGGGACGAAGACTGGAGTCAAGAAGACCTGGCTCCAAGCTCTGCTCTTTTGAGCTGTGTGTCCTTTGGCCACTTACTTCTCGGAGCTTCATTCCGTATTCTCGTGCGGATCATGAGGCTATGATGCTACAGTGTGTAGGTGAGGATGGCTAATCATGGAAGTAAAGGGCATGGCGACAAATAGGACCTCAGGCAGTGGCATGAACGGCAGTCATGGTGGGAGCAATCGCCCCCTGGCATGGCAGGAAACCAGCCACATTCCTATCACTTTGCTTTTGATGACTCATGAGCCTCCCTGATTCAGCAAATTGCAGGGTGCTTCCTTGGAGGCACTGGGAGGGGGCTCCTGAAGGTTCTCGATCAGGCTCAGGCTGGGGAAGCAGAGGGTGAGGAGTCAGGATGGGCTCGGCCTCAGCTCAGGCGTGCCAAGTCCTCCCCCATCCCTGGGAAACTCCAAGGAATGTTTTCCCATGTCTTAAGAGAGACCTGTACCACGAACAGGGTGGGGACCTACCTCCTCTTTATGGCGCAAGATCCTGGGGCACAGGAGAGCAGCCTGGGCTCCTGAACCTCAAGTACACCCTGCACCATACCCCACCTGGCTGGCGGCAGGTAACTGTGCCCTCGTGGGAAGACTTTAGGCCAACTGCGCTTCCTTTGGGCCTCAGGATTCTATTTATAAAGTGTGAACAGTAAGACCTGTGCAACTCACACCACTGATTTGTTAGCAATTCCTCCCTTTTCCTGAACACACGTCCTGGGTGGCTTATTTTCTTAAGCTATTTTCTTTAAGTTTATTTCCTTTACATGACTGTTTGATTTCATGGCATCTGACAAAAAAAGAAGGGTCACTCTTTCCATTTTACAGAAGAAAGAGAAGCCCCAGGAAATTAAGTGTCCTTCCCAAAACTACAGATCTGGTCAGAAGCAAAGCTGGGTCTCTCTGATTACAGAGCCCTTGCTTTCATCCACAAGATAATAGCGGCTCAGGGTTACTGGGAAGAGACAAATGGCAGGCTAGAAAGATTAGGAACCCAACCTTTCATTCCTGACCCAGGCACTTGTCCTAGTTTACAAGCTGAGACCACCTCAGAGTCCTTCATCTGAGTTCACACGCTTGTACAAGGAGGCCCCGGTGTTGGTCAGGAAGGGTCCCCTCCACAGGGGAACCAGGCCAGGGAGACCCCAACGCTGGCCTTACCACGAGCCAGCGGGACCTTCACCGTCTGGACTTTGCTGTGTGGCTTTGGGCAAATCTCTCCCCTTCTCTGGGCCTTACTTCCTGACACGTGCACAAGAGTTTGGTCAGGGTCACATGACTGAGTTTGATTTCCTGTTCCTAGTTTTGCCTCCCAGGAACGTGAAGGCATGTGGAGATGGAGAACAGGCCTCAAACCCCATTATGGGGAAAGAGAATGCAAATGAAAACGGACGACGCAGGGAAAACATGTCAGTGGCACGTGGCCTCCTCCGGGGCACACGCTCTCACACCCACAGTTCCCTGCCGCGAGCCCTGGCAGGCATAAGGTGGCGGCGCAGGACAACTCTGAGCGTNCCCCATTATGGGGAAAGAGAATGCAAATGAAAACGGACGACGCAGGGAAAACATGTCAGTGGCACGTGGCCTCCTCCGGGGCACACGCTCTCACACCCACAGTTCCCTGCCGCGAGCCCTGGCAGGCATAAGGTGGCGGCGCAGGACAACTCTGAGCGTGGAAATCAGAACCGCCTGCACAACCTTGGGCAAGAGCCTCGACCCTTCTGAGCTCCCATTACCTGGTCTGTGAAAAGGGCAACCCTGTGCATGGCAGCGGGCCGGGGAGGATCACCCAGGAAAGGGTTCGCCTAGCGGTAGGCAAGCAGTGACCACTCGTTAAACAGAAGCTCCTGTCTTACTATCTTAACCCGCAAGCCCTCCTGTCTGCCGGGATCCCTCCCGCCCTGGAGAGAGAAGTTTGGGGCAATTAGGTGGTGGCAGATGGCAGATGGCTCCTGAGTTATTCCAACACACTCGCTCCTCTGCACGCAGCTGGGCACCAGGACTTCCGCAAGGTGCGAGAAAGAGGACACCCTCCTGTGCCTCCAGCTGCTCCACGTGACCCCGAGGTCATCCAGGCCGAACCTTCTGGAGGCTGCACGGCGATCGCCTGGAGCCTCCACATGCCGGCAGGAAAACCACACTCTGAGCACGTTCTCAACGAGCAGTGTAAACCACTTGAATTCGGGTCTCGCAAACCAAGAAACCAGTTCTAAGTGTTTTCACCTCTCCCACTGCTCCCTTCTAAATTTCATTAGGGCTGACAATTTGTATATCCACTTACAGTGTAATGTGATTTAAATGGCTGACCATAACTTAGCGACGGAGTTTTCCCGCGCGGGGAGCTGAGAGGCAGCGGGAACCTTTTTCCGGCGTGGCCGGGCCCCCTGCGCACCCGGGAGGTCGTTTTATAGGCCTGGATGTGGCTCGTCAGACGCGGTGTCCGTCCTCGGAGATGGGAGGGCCTGCCTCCTGGCCCCATTCCCTCTTCACCCCACAGTCACTTTTGTTCTTGGAGGCCGAGCTGTCTTGGAGTTTTCGGCATGCAATAAAACACACCCGGCCGCAGGCCCCGCGTCGAGCCAGGACGGCTGGGGGAGAAGCCAAGCCCCTTGGCCGGCCGGCTGCATGGTTAGGCGGAATTGATAGTGTGTGTCCTGCTCTGCGGCTTTCCTTTTTGTTTTGGCTTTGTAACTAAAACAGAGCTGATGCCTCGGAGATGGGCTGTTCAGCTTTATTTTATTCCCATCAGTGTTTCACACACATTGTGTGTGTGTGTGTGTGTGTGTTTGCGGGGGAGGTAAGCAGTTATCATGGACTGAATCTGGATTTGAATCCTCGCCCTGTCTCGCTTGGGGACGTCAGGCATGACCTTCTGCCTCTCTTTGAGTATCCATTTCCTCATATGGAACAGGAAGCTCGGTGTTCCTTCCATGCAATAATTAATTAATTGAAGTATCTAGAACTGCACTGTCCAGTGCAGGAGCCACTAGCCACATGCAGCTATTTCAGTTTAAGTAAAACACAAAAGTAAGATCCCACATGCTGCAACTAAGCCCTGACACGGCCAAAGAAAGAAAGAAGACGCCATTCATTTAAAAACAGTAACATAGCCAGGTCCTCAGCCGCACTAGCTGCGCTTCTCATGCTCAGCCGTAACACATCCAAAGTGACGGTGATGCTACAGGGCCTCCCACACTGAGAACAGTTCTGCTGGGAGCGCTGGCCTGGAACCACACTTTGACCCACTAGACACTCAAGATGGACCAGCAGGAGGAACCAGGGGCCGCCACTGGCACCAGCACCAGCACCTGCGGTGGACAGGGGCTGATTCAAACCAGAAAAACATTATCCACAGTGCCGCTTCCCCAGAATGGAGAATGTGAAACTCACAATTCAGCTGTCTTGTTGCAAGGACCCGTTTCTCGTACGTAGAATGCCCAAACGTGGGAAAATACTCCACAGAGAGGCAGATGCAACCAGAGCAGCCAAGACTGCAAAGTGCAAAACGGAGGCTGGCACTGCACAGGTGTGCAGCGCCATCGGTTCTGGACCGTGTTAGCTACGGTTCTTTTGGCGGCAGTCCCAGAATCCCGTTCCCGCTGGAGGAAACCACCGCTCCGTGGAAGATGGTGTCATGTCTCTGGGAAGCCAATGAGGCCTCAAGCCATGGGGTGGCTCCGGGGACCTCGGATCAGAGAGGCGCAGACCTGCCTTCTGCTGTGTGCCCCACGTTTGTCAGTGCTCCGGAATCGGCTGGGATTTTCTAAGAGACAGATGCTGGAGCCCTCTTTTGGACATCAGGCTCATTGTGGTCAGAGAGTCCTGGGAGTCTGTTCCTTCTGGGCACCTTGGGTGAGGCTGAAACCTCTGCTCCAGATGTTCACTCCCACGTCTCCTGTGTTTCTAGAAATCTCCCTGTCAGGTTGAACACCAGGACCCTGAGTGGGGATCTGCCCTTGTTCTGTCAGCACACTGGGGGGTGGGGAGCTGAGCCTGACTCCTGGGGTCTAAATTCCTAGAATTAATGTGGGACCCTGCAGCCCCCATTCTGGGTCTTTATTCAAAAGAACCCGAATCAGGATCTCAAAAAGCTATCTGCACTCCCATATTCACTGCAGGTTTATTCACAACAGCCAAGATCTGAAAAGAGCCTAAATGTCCATCAACAGATGAATGGATAACGTACATACACAAGGAAATATTATTCAGCTTCAAAAAAAAACACAAAAAACCCAGAAATCCTGCCATACGTGACAACACAGATGAAACTGGAGGACAGACGTTACGCTTAAGTGAAGGAAGCCAGTCACAGGACAGGCACCGCGTGACTCCACTTACATGAAACATCCAAAATAGTCCAACGCCTACAGAGAGAGAGACTAGAAGGGCGGTTGCCAGGGGATGGAGGGGAGGGGGAGATGGGGGCTGCTGTTCAAGGGTATAGGGTTTCAGGCATGCAAGAAGAATAAATTCTTGTGACCTGCTGTACACCCCTGCGCCTGCCGTTAACAATTCTGTATTGTACAGTTAAAATTTGTTAAGAGGTAGATCTCATGTTAAGTGTTCTTACCACAATTTAAAGGGGGGGAAAAAAAGAGGAGAGAGAATTCTGATGAGGTGTCCAGAGAGCGCAGACACGGCTCCTGCAGGGCAATGCCGTTTCAGGACTGTATTTTGTGACGTCTAGGGGTGGTGAGGCAGTCTGTCATGCAGTCGCAGATAACCGATTCAAAGAGCTATAGTTTCTTTTCTTTTGGGGGAAAGCCATTTCTCTTGCTATTTAATGTGTTGTTGATTTTGCAACTTTTCAGTGAAAACCTTAGTCCTAAGAACACGTGATTTTAACGGGTGTGTCACACGCCTGACTTGCTGATATCCAGGGGTCTTCATCTCATTTTTGCCCTTAGACTAAACGCTCTATTTCATAATGGAAATGAACGGGGAAAACTTCATCTGTGTGTGGATGGGGAATGTCTGAATAGCATGCACAAAAGTGTTCACAGCAGCAGAGTCGGTGTTTAATTTGATTAACGTTTATAATATTGATAATGAATTTTTTTCAAATAAGTCATTTTAACATAGAAAAGGATCTATGAAATAATGGTTGACGTGTGTGATTACGCCTGGGAAAACTGTGGAAAACGATCTCTGTCAGCTACTTTCAGGCTTGAAGTTAGAGAAGTTTTGGGTCCCAAGGGTGGAGGGTCGCTGAGGAGTTCAGCAGCTGTTACCACACTCCTCCCTGCCCGGGAGTCAGGGAAGCAGGATGTGCTGGGATAGTTCCAGAAGGTCAGGCTAGGGGCTCCCAAGGAGTTTGATCTTTGTACCTGGGACAGTGCTCTGTGTTGATAATTTTGTAGCAGTGCTGAGGGAACAGATAAAGAGAGAATTTAGGTCCGACTCTCGGGGTGAAGCTTGGAGGGGGTGGAGTCGGAGTGCTAGTGGTAAAGAACTCGCTGGCCTACGCGGGAGACGCAGGAGATGTGGGCTCGAGCCCCGGGTCAGGAAGATCCCTGGGCGTGGCCAGCCACTCCAGGATTCTTGCCTGGAGAACCCCATGGACAGAGGAGCCTGGTGGGCTGCCGTCCATAGGGTCGCAGAGCGGCGGACAGTACTGAAGCGGCTAAGCATACGCACGCATATGTGGTGAAGCTTGGAGATGAGGGATAATTGGAGGACGTTTACTCGACACAGAGCATCTGGGTTCCCTTACATCTCTGACCTGGGGCTGGAAGAACAGGAGACCAAGGACGTGTGGCCGAGCAGTTGCGGCTTTCAGTAGGGGTGACTGAGGCACTGTGCCAAACAGTAGTGGAAACCGGTCTACTTGGCCAGCAGTCAAGGGAAGCGAAGCTGCGGTGAGCACAGGGAGGTCCTCCTATTTGACACTGCTGTAAAGCAGGATGGCAGGCTCCTAGCAGGCAATGCAGCCCAGCCAACGGAGGAAGCTGGGCGGGAGGTCCCCCTCGGTTTCAACAGAGCTGGTTTGATCCCTGGGTTGGGAAGATCCCCTGGAGAAGCGAACAGCTACCCACTCCAGTATTCTGGTCTGGAGAATTCCACGGACTATTCCATGGAGTTGCAAAGAGTCAGACACGACTGAGAGACTTTCACTCACTCTCTTTCGTTAATCTTCCTTTTTCTTTGGGGTGAGTACTGTTTCTTTTTCATCATTCCATTTTCTGACTCTTTGTTTTGAAAACCACATTTCCTATTTTTTGACAATGTGGATACCCAATATGCTTAAACATTTACACTGAAGACAGTCTAATATTAATCAGCACCTTGATCCTCATCTCTAACAATGCGAGGTTCTTCAGTTCAGTTCAGTCGCTCAGTCGTGTCCGACTCTTTGTGACCCCATGAATCACAGCACGCCAGGCCTCCCTGTCCATCACCAACTCCCCGAGTTCACTCAAACTCACATCCTTCGAGTCAGTGATGCCATCCAGCCATCTCATCCTCTGTCGTCCCCTTCTCCTCCTGCCCCCAGTCCCTCCCAGCACCAGAGTCTTTCCCAATGAGTCAACCCTTCGCATGAGGTGGCCAAAGTACAGGAGCTTCAGCTTTAGCATCATTCCTTCCAAAGAAATCCCAGGGCCAGTCTCCTTCAGAATGGACTGGTTGGATCTCCTTGCAGTCCAAGGGACTCTCAAGAGTCTTCTCCAACACCATAGTTCAAAAGCAGCAATTCTTCGGCGCTCAGCCTTCTTCACAGTCCACTCTCACATCCATACACGACCACTGGAAAAACCATAGCCTTGACTAGATGGACCTTTGTTGGCAAAGTAATGTCTCTGCTGTTGAATATGCTATCTAGGTTGGTCATAACTTTCCTTCCAAGGAGTAAACGTCTTTTAATTTCATGGCTGCAATCACCATCTGCAGTGATTTTGGAGCCCCCCAAAATGAAGTCTGACACTGTTTCCACTGTTTCCCCATCTATTTGCCATGAAGTGATGGGACCAGATGCCATGATCTTTGTTTTCTGAATGTTGAGCTTTAAGCCAACTTTTTCACTCTCCTCTTTTACTTCATCAAGAGGCTTTTTAGTTGTTCTTCACTTTCTGCCATAAGGGTGGTGTCATCTGCATATCTGAGGNATCTTCGTTTTCTGAACGTTGAGCTTTACGCCAACTTTTTCACTCTCCTCTTTTTCTTTCATCAAGAGGCTTTTTATTTCCTCTTCACTTTCTGCCATAAGGGTGGTGTCATCTGCATATCTGAGATTATTGATATTTCTCCCAGCAATCTTGATTCCAGTTTGTGTTTCTTTCAGTCCAGCATTTCTCATGATGTACTCTGCATAGATGTTAAATAGACAGGGTGACAATATACAGCCTTGATGTACTCCTTTTCCTATTTGGAACCAGTCTGTTGTTCCATGTCCAGTTCTAACTGTTGCTTCCTGGCCTGCATACAGATTTCTCAAGAGGCAGGTTAGGTGATCTGGTATTCCCATCTGTTTCAGAATTTTCCACAGTTTATTGTGATCCCACAGTCAAAGGCTTTGGCATAGTCAATAAAGCAGAAATAGATATTTTTCTGGAACTCTCTTGATTTTTCCATGATCCAGCGGATATTGGCAATTTGATCTCTGGGTCCTCTGCCTTTTCTAAAGCCAGCTAAAAGATAGATATTAGAAGCAGCTGGATGGAGCTCAAAAGGTCTGCTTTACTACTGGTAAATGGTGGATGGCAGAGTGGTGGGGCTGCACTGTTCTGTTCTCATAGTTTCCAGGAATGTTTTGGTAATAATCCTGTAGCTGAGATAATGTGTGGATAGAAAGAGCCCTGTACAAGAGGCCTAGGACTAAGAGTAGCACCAGGACATTGTTCAAGCAATATGGGGACTCAGACTGGGGTTTGAGTCCCAGCTTTGCTACTTTTCAGGACTGTGAGCATGGCCTTAGATCCAGACCTCATTTTTCTGGAGAAGGGTCACAACTTTCCAACAGCAGTAGCAATTCCTTTATACTGCAAAGTTAAATTGTGTCATCATTCCTATTCTCTTGGAAAATAAACAATTCTGGTTTTGCACAGTCTACTTTAAAGAAGTCTGGCTTAACTTTTAATGGTTATGATTGGGAAGATGGGTCAACTACCTTTCTGACTTTCCTTCATGGTCAACAGGAGGCTGTGACCGATGCCTGTGAACCTCTATGTAGAGAACAAAAGTCAATATGAGTTCAACTGTCTTCAAATATTATTATAGACATAATACTTAAGATTTGTTGTTTGTTGTTGTTTAGTCACTAAGTCATGTTCACATCTTTTGTGACCCCATGGACTGTAGCCTGCCAGACTACTCTGTCCATGGGATTTCCCAGGCAAGAATACTAGAGTGGGTTGCCATTTCTTTCTCCAGGGGATTTTCCCAACTCAGGGATGAAACCCACTTAGCCTGCTTGGCAGTTGAGTATTTTACCACTGAATATCTGGGAAACCATGATGGTGTGGTCACTTACCTAGAGCCAAACATCCTGGATTGTGAAGTCAAGTGGGCCTTAGGAAGCATTACTAAAAGCAACTCTTGAAGATGAATGTGATGGATTTCCAGCTGAGCCATTTCAAATCCTAAAAGATGATGCTGTTAAAGTGCTGCACTCAATATATCAAAAATTTGAAAAACTCAGTGGCCACAGGACTGGAAAAGATCAGTTTTCATTTCAGTCCCAAAGAAGGGCAATGCCAAATAATGTTCCAACTATGATACAGTTGCACTCATTTCACATGATAGCAAGTTTATGCTTAAAATCCTTCAAGCTAGGCTTCAACGGTACATAAACTGAGAACTTCCAGATGTAGAAGCTGGGTTTCAAAGATGCAGAAGAATCAGAGATCAAATTGCCAACATTCTTTGGATCATGAGGGGCTTCTCTGGTGGTTCTGGTGGGAAAGAATCCACCTGCAATGCTGGAGACCTGGGTTCAATCCCTGGATTGGGAAGGTCCTCTGGTGGAGGGCATGGCAACTCACTCCAGTATTCTTGCCTGAACAATCCATGGACAGAGGAGACGGACGTGCTATAGTCCATGGGGTCACAAAGAGTCAGACATGACTGATGACTAAGCACAGCACAGCACTGGATCATGGAGAAAGAAAGAGAGGTCCAGAAAAACATCTTCTGCTTCATTGACTGCACTAAAGGCTTTGACTCTGTGGATCACTGCAGACCGTTGAAAATTCTGAACAAGATAGGAATACCAGTCCACCTTACATGTCTCCTAAGAAACTTGTATACAGGTCAAGAAGCAGCAGTTAGAACCAGACATGGAAAAAACAGACTGGTTCAAAATTAGAAAAGGAATATGTCAAGGCTGTATATTGTTACCCTGCTTATTTAACTTCTCTGCAGGGCACATCATGAGAAACACTGGGCTGGATGACTCACAAGCTAGAATCAAGATTTTCAGGACAAATGGCACTGTTCCAGTTTTTCATGGAACTAGAACAAAATATTTCACAATTTCTATGGAAACATAAAAGACCCTGAATAGCCAAAGCAATCTTGAGAAAGAAGAACGGAGCTGGAAGAATCAACCTTCCTGACTTCAGACTATGCTACAATGTTAAACAGTTATCAAGACAGTATGGTACTGGCACAAAAATAGAAATACAGACCCAATAGAACAAGATATAAACTCCAGAGATAAACCCATGCACCTATGGGCACCTTATCTTCGACAAAATAGGCAAGAATATACGATGGAAAAAAAAGATAGTTTTGGCAGTAGGAAGTGCTGGGAAAACTCAGCAGCCACGTGTGAAAGAATGAAATTAGAACAATTCTTTACACCATACCCCAAAATAAAACTCAAAATGAATTAAAGACCTCAATGTAAGACCAGCAACTATGAAACTCTTAGAGGAACACATAGGCAAAATACTCTTTGACAAATCACAGCAAGATCCTCTATGACCCATCTCCTAGAGTGATGGAAATAAAACAAAAATAAACAAATAGGACCTAATTAAACTTAAAAGCTTTTGCACAGCAAACGAAAGTATAAACAAGGTGAAAAGACAAGCCTCAGTATGGGAGAAAATAATAGCAAGTGAAACAACTGACAAAGGATTAATCTCCAAAATTAATCCTGCTTGAGTTGCAAGCAGCTGATGCAACTCAATACCAGAAGAACAAACAANATAGGACCTAATTAAACTTAAAAGCTTTTGCACAGCAAACGAAAGTATAAACAAGGTGAAAAGACAAGCCTCAGTATGGGAGAAAATAATAGCAAGTGAAACAACTGACAAAGGATTAATCTCCAAAATTAATCCTGCTTGAGTTGCAAGCAGCTGATGCAACTCAATACCAGAAGAACAAACAACTCAATTATAAAGTGGGCAGAAGACCTAAACAGACATTTCTCCAGATAAGACATACAGATGGCTAATAAACACATGAAAAGATTTTCCACATCGCTCATTTATGAGAGAAATGCAAACCAAACCTACAATGAGCTATCACCTCACACTGGTAAGAGTGGCCATCATTTAAAAATCTGCAAACAATAAATGCTGGAGAGAACGTGGAGAAAAGGGAAGCGTCTTGCACTGCTGTGGGAATGTAAATTGATACAGCCACTATGGAAGACAGTATGGAAATTCCTTAAAAAATTGGGAATAAAACTACCATATGACCCATTATCCTACTACTAGGCATATACCTTGAGAAAAACATAATTGAAAAAAGCACTTGTACCCCAGTGTTCATTGCAGCACTATTTACAATAGCTAGAACATGAAAGCAACCTAGATGTCCATAGAGAGATGAATGGACAAAGAAGCTGTGGTACATACATACAATTGAGTATTGCTTAGCAATAAAAAGGAACAAATTTAAGGCACTTGTAGTGAGGTGGTTGAATCTAGAGCCTCTTATACAAGTGAAGTAAGTCAGAAAGAGAAAAACAAGTATCATATACTAACGCGGGTATATGGAATCTAGAAAGATGGTATTGATGAACTTATTTCCAGGCAGCAAAGCAGAGGTAGACATAGAGAACAGACTTCTGGACACAGAAGGGAAGAAGAGAATGGGACAAATTGAGAGAGCAGCATGGAAATGTATATATTACCCTATGTAAAATAGATATCCAGTGAGGATTTGCTGTATGACTCAGGGAGCTCAAATCAATGCTCTGTGACAACTTAGTGGTGTGGGATGGGGCGGGAAAAGGGAGGGAGGTTCTAGAGGGAGGGGACATATATATATATATATCTATGGCTGATTCGTGTTGATGCATGGCAGAAACCAACACAATATTGTAAAGCAATTATCCTTCAATTAAAAATAAAAAATTAAAAAAAGATTGCCAGGAGAAATATCAACAGTCTCAGATATGCCTATGATACCACTCTAATGGCAGAAAGTTAAGAGGAACTAAAAAGCCTCTTGATAGGGTGAAAGAGCAAAGTGAAAAGCTGGCTTCAAACTCACATTAAAAGAAACAAATATCATGGTATCCAGCTCATCACTTCATGGCAAATAGATGGTGAAACAATGGGAACAGTGGCAGACTTTGTTTTTTTGGGCTCCAAAATCACTGTGGATGGTGCCTGCATCCTTGTAAGGAAAGTTATGACAAACCTAGTCAGCATATTAAAAAGCAGAGACGTCACTTTGCCAACAAAGGTATATATAGTCAAACCTATGGTTTCTCCAGGAGTCGTGCATGGATGTGAGAGTTGTATCATAAAGAAAGCTGAGCACTGAAGAACTGATGCTTTTGAATTGTGATGCTGGAGGACTCTTGAGAGGAGAGATCAAACCAGTCAACCCTAAAGGAAATCAACCCTGAATATTCATTGGAAGGTCTGATATTGAGCTGAAACTCTAATACTTTGGCCACCTGATACAAAGAGCCAACTCATTGGAAAAGACCCTGGTGCTGGGAAAGATTGGGGACAAGAGGATAAGGGAGCGGCAGGGAATGAGATGGCTAGATAGCGTCACTGATGTAATGGCCATGAATTTGAGGAAATTCCAGGAGATAGTGGAGGATAGAGGAGCCTGGCGTGCTAAAGTCCATGGGGTCACAAAGAGTCAGACATGACTTAGTAGCTGAACAACAACTTAAAATTTACAATATACTTTCAAAGTCTCACAAGTTTCAACACTGTGCTCAAGGTGATATCATTTTAAAGGAAAAGTTAAAATTCTGAATTCTTTTATTAGTCATTCATTCACTCATTCTTCATTTCACAATTATTCATTCTACAAATATGTATTGTATATCTTCCCAGGTATGAGCCTTATCATAGGCTTTGAGGACCCAGAATTCAACAAGACAAGGATGCCTGCTTTCACAAAGCCTGTTCTTCACTCCGGGGAGACAAAACTCATGTCTAGAGGTAAAGCCTTTGATGTCCTGTTTCATCAATCTTGATCATTTTGAGCTAATAGCTAGAAAAAAAAGAGACTGAACATTTCATTCAGTAAAATTGAACTCAATATTTTAAAATTTTATGAATAAAAAATGAGCAATGATCTTTACTGGGTGAAACTACCTGTAGTTTTGATAGGTACATGTTTTTGCATAATCAGGTTAATTCTCAGAAAACACAGAATGATGGTAATTTAAATTAACAGTATCACTTGCAACTGAATGTAAGGTAAATCAATTAATATCTAAGTATGTGAGGTTGGCTTTCTAGAAACAGCAAACTGTGCCCAGAAAATATGATATGCAACATGAGAACATCTATCTAGCAATCTATTTATCTGTCTACATACATGACATCTAATAAATTTACTGTTTTGATACAGCTGCATTTTTTCACCAGGTGCTATTACTCGGTCAAGTGAAAACTTTAATCACTTATATTTCAGCAACTACCCTTGAAGAGAAATGTGCCTTGGAATTTTCCAGGTTTCTGTTATTCTGTGGAAAGATAGTATTGCACTCTGCCTGAAGAAGGTGCTCATAGTTTTACTTCTTGCCCAGGACTCTTACATTTTCTATTTTAAACACTTATTTTCCTCCATTTCTGACATCTGAATTCATCATTCACATCTTTGACATGTTTTCATATTATCATTTAATACCGATGTCAGTACCAAACAGTAATAAGGGTGCAAACATCTGTTGTTTACTCTGAAATGATTAGCTTCCATATATAATAAAAAAATTTATCCTATTGCAATAACATTAAAAAAAAAGAAGCCTAGCAAACATTTTGGACTCTGGTGATACCTTTACAAAGGCAATGGAAAATCAGCTATGTGAAGTTTGCCTGCTAGTTGCTTAATCCTAGTACCATCTAGGATAAGTGGGACTTAAGTTCACTCCAAATATTGTTTCCATTAAGGAGATTCTATTAAATATATGCATAAATCTTGTTGTTGTTAGTCCCTCAGTCGTGTCCCTGACTCGATGTGACCCTATGGACTGGTACACAACATTGCTGGTATATACCAAGCTATATATTGCTTGATTAGGAATAAGCAGCCAAGGTTGAACAAATATGACAAGATACAAATGTATAAAGCAGTGTGTTAGATAGGCCAAGGGTGAATATTTCTTTCCTTTAAGACCTAATCATCTAATAATCAAGATGTAAATGTATCCTGCCATGAGAGTATACACAAGTTACAATGGGAAAAAGAAAGGGGAAATTAATCAGCTCAAGGGAAGAAATGTCAAGGAAATATTTTGGAAGAGGGAATGTGGGGACTAAGTATTGAAAAATGTTCAGTTACTCACTGATTTATTGATTACCTCAAAAGTAAGAGAGCAGGACAACTTTGGGAAATTAGAAAGAGTTTAATATGTCTTGAATTTAAGATTTTAAGGGTAGAAAATGGTGCTGGAAAAGTAGATGGAAGTTAGAAGAGAATGGATGTAATTTGAAATGTATTTTGTTTTTTTTTTTAACCTGAAAAATGAGAAGCCATTGAAAGATTTTAAGCAGAGGAGTGATATAGTAAGATTTAAATTTGAGAGTGATACTCTATGGTAGCATGATAAAGATGAAATATTGGGAGCACAGGAAATAAGGAACAGAGAGGAACTGAGGTATGGGAGTCAGGAATAGCTTAGAGATATACTGAAAAAGTAAAGTCACAAAGACTTGGTGAATTAAAGTCTTTGTCTTCATGTTACACTATCTTTGAATTAGACGCCTTGCCAGACAAGGTGTCTGGATTGGCCCATTAAGGGTATGAAGATGCGTATTCACTGAGAAAAATAGTGTATAAGGATAAGGATGTGAACCCAGTTTTGGACAAGATGTGTTTGGGCAGTCTGGTTGACAAGAACGAGGTCCAATAAGTAGTAAAATGTATAGATCTGGAGGTAAGGGCAAGGTCTGCAGTAATGACATAGATTTGGAATTTTTCATGCTTGTTGACACTGTAGGTGTTATAGTGGACACTGATAATTTGCACACAGACCCCCTGGGATCCGTTATGCATTTTCTGTTTTCTAGCCAGCATCTCCACCCCAACTTCCATATGGTCCTGTATCTCATGGCTTGTACTTGTGGGAAACTGCCCTTAGGAACTGTGACTACTTTGTCTGCAGGTTCAGAGATCTGGAAGCTTCTGGCTGTTTCAGTGCCCAAGGGACAGACCTCAGCCAATGATCAAATGATACTAGAGCACAAAAGACCAGCTTTCTTGCCTCCAGTTGGGGCAAACTGTGAGATGTAATTTGCCCTCAATTGTTTCTTTGCTTGCTTTGATCCTGTTTCCTGTTTTCGCTTCCCCAGTCCCTTACTGGCCTCCCTAGGAAGCACTTCTTTAATGAATCACTTGGACACAAGTTCTCATTTCAAGTACTCTTTCCGGGTTTGTTTACCTACAACATGTTGTGAATAAGACAACTTAAATAGAGTGATGAAAATGAAAAGGAAAAATATCCAAGGCAAGAAATCAAGGGGGTACCACCAGTTAAGAGGTAGGCTGTGAGATCTGTTATCTCAAATCCCATGATTATGGGAGGACCACCCTAGGGCTTGAAAACTGTGCTCTTAGAACAGGTGGTTTCCTCACCCCTTACTCTCCTTCTGATAGGACAAAATTCCTTCTGCTGCCAAATATGCAGAAAGGCAAGATTGTCTGATGAAGCATCACAATGACACTGTTAGCAAGAACGCTGATGAGCATACCATGACTGTAATCGGGGACTGAGCCCTGAACTGTGGCCAAATGGATATTGTGGGTGTGATTATTAGGGGAGAATGAAAATACACTATTTCACATATGGAGAGGAGCTGTCAGTTTTCTCCTTTCAGTCTACTGATTATGTGGTGACATCTTTCTATACAAATAAATATAGGCATATATGATGTGTGATCAGTTGTGTCTGAACTCTTTGTGACCTTATGAACTGTAGCCTGCCGGGCTCCCCTGTCCATGAGATTCTTTANGTGTTTTGTTGTTGTTGTTGTTGTTTTGGGGGGTTGATTGTGTGGCATGTGGGATCTTAGTTCCCTGAACAGGAATCGAACCCAGGCCTCCTGCAGTGGCAGCACAGTTTTAACCAGTGGACCCCTCAGTTTCTGATGCTGCTTCCCACACCCACAATTCTCATACTGGTACATCTGAAAAACAAGTTTAGATTTTTTTTAAAGCCTTGATTCACAGACTTGGCATGCGTTTACAAAAATAACATTATTAAAGTTTGGAATAAATGTTGAGCTTTGGGGGAATATATGACAAAGGTTAAGGACAGATATGGTCTTCTAAATGAAGTGATTAAAACCACAACTGTTTTACCTTCATTAAAGGTGTGAGCACAAGTCTGCTTAAGGGAGCTAAGAGGGAAGATGATTAAAGGCTCTTAAATGCTGAATGCATACCTTTGGAATAAGAGTACAGAGAAGAGGGTGAGGAGAGGCTTGCCAAATCTACAGACATCTCCTGTGCATTTCAGAGAAAACTAGAATAGTCAGGAAAGGGTGGCATTCAGCAATTTAGAAGCAAGTTAGAAGTTCATAGCAAAATGTCAGAAAGCACCCAGTAAGACAATTTACAATATAAAACAAAGCAAGCTCAAATTTACACACAAGTTCAACAATTCCCTGTGAGAATTTAACGTTCATCCTAGATGTGAAGATGGGGAGTGGGGATCATATTCTCTGTGAAAGAATTCCCTGGCAGTCCAGTGGTTAGGATTCTGCTGTGGTTTCACTGCTGAGGGCCCAGGTTTGATCCTTGGTCAGGGAACTAGGATCCCACAGGAGGTGCTGTGTGACCAAAAAGCAAATAAACAAAAATACGTTCTCCATGTACACCCAAGACACAGAGCAATCTAGACACCCCAGCCAAGTATTTTCATAGCAAGTGGGACCTGCTTCAAGTTTGGAGACTTTTTAGCTGGCCTACCCTCTCTTTAGTGAGGGGCCTGTTAATACAGACTTGACCTTCAGGAGCTTCCCAGTCTGTCCATCTGGATGAATCAAGGGCATGGGCAGCACCTACTTCTCAGGATCTCTTTTTTAAAAATCTGGCAGAAAAAAATAAAACCCTGAATTCTGAGCATGTTTCATCTCCACAAAGAGCTACTGGTTGCTATGGATGTCTCATCCTAGGTAGGCTCTGACTCTGACCTTCCACACCTCCTTAGGTAAAGCAGAACCTCCTAGCAGATACCTTCCCTAACTTACCCTCTCTTGCTAGAATCCATCACTGGGTCCTCCAGAGGTAAAGCGCCTGTTCATTTCTCTCATCTTCCAGGAATATGCTCCCCCGTCTGCAGGTTCAGAGACAGGAAGGCAGTGTATCCAGACCTAGAAGTCTTTTCAAGTTTGATTTTAAAGATAGCAAGTAGAACACCAAACGGCTCTCTGTGCGTTTGGTTTCTCAACATAAAGCTCCCGTTTTATAGAGAAACATTTTCCCCCAGAAAAATGCCTAATTGTAGAAAAATGTTCACAATGACATTTTAATCTCACTGAAGCACTGGGTCTTTTGAGGAAAATTAGGAACTGGGTGATGCTGGTGTTGTCCAGACTTTCCCTCCAATCAATTCTGCTCCCCTGAAGCAACGCTGTCCATGTGTTTAAAGACACAGAACTCTTTTAGCTCAAGTGAGAACTCTTCACAACAGAGGACCAACAAAATAAAATCAGCAATGCAGTTTACCTTCTCTAGAGGGCTTTTCAGGCTTTTTGTTTCAGGCTTTCCTATTTCCCTCCTTTTCTGGATACTTTCTGGACATAGTCACTGGGGTAAAAGAGAAGGGAAAACATGACTTTTTGATAGAGTTGTGAGAAAAATCTTCCTCCTTTGAGAAGGACCCAAGCTCCTCAGCAGAGAATCCCTGCCAATGGTGGATGGCCCCCTGCCACTTCAAATTCTGCTGGCTCTTCCCTCCTCACTGCCCTCCTCCTGGCCCCGCCCCCATGGTGCATGGGACAGCACCCCACCTACTCCCCTTCCCCCAGGGAGCTTGCCCCTCCTAAACCTCCCGTGGTGTCCTTCTTCTGCTCTAAGTCCGCTATTTGCCCTGCCCCTGTCCTCCAGACTGCCAGGCCCTACAACTGTGGGACTTTCTAGAATCTTCTAGCATGTTCTTTCTGACTTCTCTATCACCTCAGTTCCAATCTCCAGCTCAGTCTTGGACAAACTTGTAAGAGATGTTCTGTCCTCCACTGTCCTTATCATTGTGACCAAAACATTCAACCCAGGTTGCAATTTTAGGTTTTAAAATGTTACTCCCTATGAATATTGCCCATTCAAAAATCTAAACATAAAAACCACACTTGGGGATTTAGGAAGATGTGGGAGGTAAAGCAGACTGACAGGAGGAAGGAAACTATGAGACCACAGGACTGCAGGAAAAAGAACAGATCCTGCAAGTCCAATTCTGAGCCCTGGATCTGATACCCAAGCTCTGATCTTTGATTATGCCTCTAGACATAAAATGCTAGTTTTTCCGTTATCAACTGAGTTCATTTGTATGGTCCTTTTTGCAAATCATTTGAAGTTGCAGCAAAAACTTTACTCCAGTAACTAGTCAAATCTCCACGTATAGACAAATAATATGCCAGGCATCAGTGGGAAAAAAATCTGCTCCTATTTTTAGTTTCTCTGAGATATTTGTTTTATTTGAAACACCACTACACTGAAGATTTAACTTACTTCTTCCCATTTATTAATACCACATCTCAACTGCTTTCTCTTTAAACTTTAAGTGTGTGTATCTTATTTCTCACTCCATTTCTTTTTTTCTCTTTCATTTATTTTTTCCCTCATTCAACTCATAGAGATTGCATTTCTAAATAAGCACTAGGCATTGTGTGCTAGGCATTGTGGACCTAGAGGTTACCCTAAAAAACTTACTAGTAAGGACATCAGGAAACATGTACTAAATAACTACATAATGCAGGGTGGAATATCAAATGTCTTTAAAAGAAATACAAATAAAATGGAGGAATTGAGGGGAGCTTCACGGTCAGTTGAGGAACTTCATGTGTCAGTTGCTCAGTCCATGTACGACTCTTTGCGACCCCATGGAACCCGCCACGCTCCTCTATCCATGGAGTTCTCTAGGCAAGAATACCAGAGTGGGTTCCCATGTCCTACTCAAGGAGATCTTCCCGACCCAGGGATTGAACCCGTGTCTCTTACATCTCCTGCACTGGCAGGTGGGTTCTTTACCACTAGCACCACCTGGAAAGCCTCATAATAAACATCATAAAGGTGCATAAATGGATAGTAGCTGACCACATAATTTATTGTTTAAAACAGAACCTGTTTTAGAGTAAAAAATAAAGCTACTATTAATAACTAACCTCGTTTGAGGCTAACTGGGACAGTCCCAGGCAAAGATTACGTTGACTTTGTAACCTTTTATAATGGTAACAGGAACCACCCCCTTATTGAGAAAACCATCTATCCCTTCTGGATCACACATGTTCTTTACCCTACATAGCGATCCTTGTGTGTGTGTATTAGTCGCTCAGTCGTCTCCAACTCTTTGCAACCTCATGGTCTGTCCATGGAATTCTCTAGGCAAGAATACCGGAGTGGGCTGCCATTTCCTTCTCCAGGGGAATCTTCCCAACCCAGGGATTGAACCCAGGTCTCCTGCATTGCAGCCAGATTCTTTAGCATTTAGGCAGGCAGATTGCTTACCGTCTGCACTACTATTGTGATGCTTGCTTTTGTACTAATCATTTCCCGTCTTAATTCTATATTTTAAAATTTGGGGATCACCTACAGGAGAGCAAGGACAGACCTTCTGAGGCAGTGGTGCCAGAGTCAGAAGAGCCGGGGTGTAGCCTTGATACTAACGTTTCTTAGACTGCACTCCCACTGAGAAAATCATTTAAATACCTGCAGCCTCAGTTTTCTCCTCTGTAAAATTAGAAAAATCAGCATTATGAGGGAGGTGTAAGGGAGTTTTTTCCAGAAGAGAAACAACTTGAGATATTTGGCATGCTTTATATGCACACAGAGCAGTGAATTTTCCTCCTCCCCAGGAGAAATTACCATTTGCGAAGGGCTGCCTCGGTGGGGTACTGTTATATTATTGAAAAGCAGAAATAAAAACACCTCCTTTACAACATTTCCCTAGTTAGATCCGACCGAAAGGAATAATTAGGTTAATAAGAAAAAGAAAATAAAGTTAATAAAAGATTAACTATTAAGCCTAGAAGCCACACAAATCCTTCTGCGCTCACTGTGCAAAACCTTTCCTCCCGAGCAACTTGACATTTTGAGGCTTTGCTTTCCTGGGGATGCTCATCTCATATTCACAGAGACACTGATGTGATGGAAGCCTGTTAACTCGGAACAGAGAATAAACCGTCCAGGTCGCCTCACCTGACACAATGAGGCTCCGAGTTATATGTCAAATTACCATAAGCAGCTCCAGCACTCTTCAGTTCCCCCCTGTGAACACCCCTGCCCAGCTCCATGTGCCCTTCTTAGCTTCTGCTTGTAATGAATTAAATATATGTCAGAGTCATAGATTAAGCCAGAGGCCAGCCATCATTAGAATAATAATGGGGGACATACCCTCACTTTTAATTATGATGGAACTGTGCTAAATTCCAGTCCTACAATGGGCCCTTTGCCTACAGGGGTCAGCAAAGTTGACTGGGTAAGGATGATACCTAAAGGGACATGCTCTGTGTAACAGGGAAACCAGTATTCACTGGGGCCATGGCAGCTGTGCAGAAATGCAAGGTCAGGTTGCCAATTTTTCAAAAGACAGAAATTCATATTTTATGGAAAACCTTCTGATTTATAAATGTGGGCAACTAGTTCAATTGTTTAAAACTCTGTGGGTTCCCCAGAATCTAGATCCATTAAGTCTGTTTCTGAGATGGAAGGGAACTTACGCAGAGTTCAAAACCTCATTTTACAGCTGAGCAAAGTGAATCCCAAAGTGGACAAATGATTTTCCAAGGGGAAAGTGACAAATTCAGCAGCAGAACCAGAACTAGAAAGAACACCTGTCTTCTGTCTCCTGCATCCCTTTCCTTCCATGAATGAGGTTAATGGCTTTAGGCAAAGTGAGTAGACTCAAGTCTGGCTTACAGAGCACCCAGAACATCATCCATTTGCCATTCTACTTACTCTCTCTGGCTTCTGGACAGTGAATAGGACGCATTCTCTGCTGTTATATGAGGTAAGAAGCAGAATGCTTCTATTCCCAGTTGATTTTCCCCTCACCTGGAGCCTGTCACTGTGATAGGGCTCGGTGTCATGAAAGGACGGGCTAGCACTCCCATCCCTACTGGGGAAGGGGACTGGGATGGTCGACAGTCCAAGACAAGCAAGGCTCACTCAGCAGGAGAAAATGAAGAACAAAACTTACGTTCACATAACACTCCCCCTAACCTCAGTGGGAGCTGTGCTTACGGGAACTNAGGGCTCGGTGTCATGAAAGGACGGGCTAGCACTCCCATCCCTACTGGGGAAGGGGACTGGGATGGTCGACAGTCCAAGACAAGCAAGGCTCACTCAGCAGGAGAAAATGAAGAACAAAACTTACGTTCACATAACACTCCCCCTAACCTCAGTGGGAGCTGTGCTTACGGGAACTGCAGGATCAGCAGTTAAACAGAAACTGGAATGAAGCAGGAAAGCTCAAGTCATAGTCATTATTAGGACTGTCTAATTCCAGCTTCCAATTTACAGAAGAGTTCACTATCTAGGGAGATCTCCCTCTGCTGACTCTTAGGGCAGGCTCTACAAAAGAACCCCGGTTTAGAGCCAAATGGTGGTGTGTGTACAGTTGAAGAAACTTGGCAAATCAGAGAAGTGAGGACAGATACCAACACAGTTTAGAAAATATGCCTAGTTGGTTTTGTCCTGTTGGCCTCCAAGGTGCATAATATTCCAGTGTGAGGAATTGGAGCCTGGGATGGCCCCTGGTAAACAGCAGGTACTTAATTAATATTTAGTGGCCAAATGAAAGTGTAGACTGAAAGAAAGATGCAGAGTTGAGCTGAATTTTATTCAAGGTCTTACTAAAGACTCTAGCTTGGGAATCATCCCCTCCATAGCTCTGGGGGGACTGCTCCAAAGAGAGGGGGGAAAGTCAGTATAAAGATGACTTTGACTAGGGAACTGGCACAGGAACGCATGCATCTCAGTAAAAGGTTACTGTTAATCCAGAGGAACAGATATCTCAGTTAACAATTTTNAAAGACTCTAGCTTGGGAATCATCCCCTCCATAGCTCTGGGGGGACTGCTCCAAAGAGAGGGGGGAAAGTCAGTATAAAGATGACTTTGACTAGGGAACTGGCACAGGAACGCATGCATCTCAGTAAAAGGTTACTGTTAATCCAGAGGAACAGATATCTCAGTTAACAATTTTAATGCTTTTCTATGTATGTGAAGATACAAGAATCTGGGTTCATAAAAGTTTTTCTTAAGATCTATGTAACTGTCTAAGGGAACTGTTTTGCCAAAGTACAGAGTGCTTCATCCTGTTTTTCATCCTTGATTCTTTCCAGGCTGCGCTGTCATCAGTGACTGAAGTAGCTGAAGACTTGATCTTTGCAGAACCTGACAGCAAGCAACATGCTTTGACTTACAAGAAGGAAAATTAAGGATAGACAGGTTCACATTTCTTGCTGGACTCATGTAACAGGCCTCTCAACCTAACAGGACAGAACTAGTCACTGCGTTGGCTGCTTCTTGGGAGCCATCGAAGAAAGGCCAAGAATCAAAAGGAGGAGAGGGTTCTGCTGCTGTCCTGGCACAAAGCCATGACCTTTAAAGCTGTGTGTGGCTCAAGGCAGGGTGGGAGGAGGGGCCCAGTTCTGGCTGCAGCTGGGCCTCCCCCAGTGGGTAAATGGAGAAGCCTCTGCAGGCTTACATAATTTTTAAATAAATCCTCCTCTGTGATAATGAAGGACTGAAAATACTGTATTTGATACAATAATCAATTAAAGAAAAATCTGCTCCTTCAATTTTTAAGTCCAGTATCTTTTGAAAAGGATTTTCAATGAGGGAAGAATGTTTCTGTGGTTCTGCTGTCAGTAAATATAATGTTAAAATGTACTGAATGATTGCAGATGGTTAACAAGTCTTTTTTTTTTTTTTTTT